>VXAU01005411.1:15505-93376 GCA_013399695.1 Formicarius rufipectus
AGTGCGGGAAGTAGAGCGGCGTCCACGACGGGCGCTGCACGGTCATGGCCCTGCGGCACCGCCGGGTGTGCCCGAGGGGCCCCGGTGGTACCGCCGGGTGTGCCCGAGGGGCCCCAGTGGTATCGCCGGATGTAACCGAGGGGCCCGGGTGGTATCGCCGGGTGTGCCCGAGGGCCCCGGTGGTATCGCCGGGTGTGCCCGAGGGGCCCTGGAGGCACCACCAGCTCTGCCCGAGGGGCCCGGGAGGGACGGCCGGGTGTGCCCGAGGGGCCCCGGTAGAGCCGCGGGCGGTATCGCCGGTTGTGCCCGAGGCCCGGGCGCTCCAGGACGTTGTCCCCGAGGAGCCCCCGCCTCGAGCCCCCCCGGGCCGGGCTCGGGTCCGCCGCTCCCTCCTCTCCTTCTCCCGGAGCTCCCCCCGGGCCGGCGGGCCCCTCCCGGGGCTGTCCCGCTGCCCCCACGGGCTGTCGGACTGTGTTTCGAAGGGCAGGTGTGCTCACCCAGCGGTTGTGTTTCTGAGCCCCGAACGTGGCGTTTCGCGGGTGCATTGGGTTCTGAAAGTAGCATTTGCTGTAAAAAAACGAACAAACCAACCCTCTCAACAAACAAGCTGAGGAAAGCGTCCTAAAATTGTTAACTTTTAGCTGCTTATCTTCAGGCTGTGCGTGAGATAAAGGAGGCAGATACTGGCAATTGAAGGATGTTGGTGATGAGAATTAGGGAAAATTTCATCTTCAGGTGCTTGGATAGCCAATGCTCTGCATGCCTGATGTTGAGGATTATAAGGTTGTGGAGGTGTTTTGGGGGTAGGAGTCCCTCACCCCCACAAAACCAACCAACCATCCATGATTTTATTTGTATTTGTCAGTACTGTTTGGTTGCTGTTTCTTTAGCCTCAGCTCTTTCCACTGAATATGACAACCCTCTCCCAGCCCTGGGCAGCTAGTGGGGCCTTACTGATTCCTGCTGTGGAACTCAGAACAAGAAAAGCCTCCTGGGCTTCCAACAGGAGGAGTTCTGGGATGCATTTAAGCTGATTTGAGGTGCTTTGGACAACCCTAATAAGAGAGGTGCTGTAGTAGTGCTGTTGGTAAAGGATTGATGTCCACGGGGGCTGTAGAGGTTAGTTCAGGTCAGTGCATTGACGTACAACAAAGTGGAAAGCCCACTGCAGTACTAATGCAGCCTTGAGCAGACTTCAACAATATACAGCCCCTACGGGACTGCTCTGGAGTAAAGTCCATTTTTAAAGCTTTCCCTTGAATAAAATGAGTGTTTCTGGACTTCCATGTGCTTTAACTGTAGTGCTCTGTGCTGTGAGCCAATACTGGTGGGAATGTTTTGGTCCTCAGCAGATCTACAGATGCCAAGTGTCACAAGAGTGACTGTCAGGGCCCTGAAAAGTGGTAGGGACAGAAAAATAGTGGTAGGAGTCACTCAGGATTTTATTTTAATGTGCACTGTTTAAGGAATGTGCTCTGACTTGGAGCCAAAGCATGTTGCGTTCCATGCCGTGTGCTTGCATAATTAAAGTTCCAGTAGCAGTACAGGTTGCATATTTTGTAAATGGAACACACATATAGGCAATAAACACTGATCAGATGAGAACTCCGATAATAAGATTTCTGCTCCCAATTCTCAGTAGATTAGACAAGAGACACCAATGTGGCTGATTCTACATGATGATGTGACGAGAAAGACCAAGCACTAGGTGTATGCAGCACCTGCAGGTGTCTTTGTTTCCACAATAATTTGAGAACATACAGTAAAAGTTAATAACTCTTCCTTAACTACATCTTTTCAGCTTGCTTTTGAAAGCAAAAACAGTGCTTGTGTGGGATTTGCAGGGAGCTGAACCTTTGACACCAGCAAAAAGTGCAGTGCTTCCACTTATCTTTCCTAAAATAAGTTCATTTTTGTCTGTGAATGTGTCAACCAGACAGACACATTGCTATTTTACTTGAATCTGATTCAATCCATCTTTGTTTATGCTCTAATTTAGCTTCCTTTTCATGGGTGCAATTCACTTTGGGGTAATATTGATAAACTTTTAAATCAGTAATTGAATAAGAGAATTTGAACTTTTTTTCTGTGAACCTTTTTGGTCACCACAGTAAATACAATCTTAGCAGTGTCAAGGATTTCTGCCTCATGACTTGCAGTATTAAGGATGCTTGTCTGGAAAACAGGGGTAGCTTATGGATAAACATTTTGATGGAATTATTTTTCAGAGTTAAAGCCAGTATATGTGCTTCATTTGGAAGAGGCAAAATGAGGATGTTCATTAACACTTGTGTGTAAACTGTGATGTTTTGGTTGTATTTTACAACTAGCAGTGGTAGAATGCCAAGTGACATCCAGGTTGGTCTTGGCCCTGATCCACTGCAGCAATTCTAAGTTTCTGGAGATCAATCTTTGTGAAAAGATAACTCTTTTGGAACATGGAGAATGTAGATTTTCAGCTGAAAGGAGCTAAAGGGACAAAAATGTGCAGAGAAGTTAAGAGGAAGGTACTTGGATTCACCAAAGAGGAATGTTTTTGAAAAGAGCAAAATACAAGTGTTGTAACTTCACAGATACCGATTATGCTTTTTGTAGCATTTTTCTTTCATCAGTTTGTATCAGACAAAATACGTTTTATAAACATATTTTCCTAAAACCTGTAGAGTAGTGAATCATGCTGTTATATGTTACATGCTAAAATCAAGAACCTGAAGATTCCTTTTTTTTTTTTTTNATCCTTACAGCCAAAACAGTGTGGGATACTGGTGCTGCAGTAGTGGGTCACGTTGGCTGTAGGTGCCAGCTGGTGAAGGCTTTACAGCAAGCTGGAAGTACTGCTGTTTTGTCGTTGCATCTGTCCTGCAGATCAGTATGTGCTGAGCACTGAAAAGGTTGCTGCAAGAGTCAGAAGTTAGAGGTACAGAGATGAGTTAAAGGTGATGACTGGGAGCACAAAAGCTTCAGTAGGAACACTTAGATTATAATGAACATGGGCTTCAGAGATGCCCAGTTTTCATAACTCCTAATTTATTTTTTCCTTCATTTCATGTGTAATTAATGAGAGCTTCTTTACTGTGAAACTAATTATGTTCTTGGTAATTATATTTTGAATCATTCTTGTGTTATGGTATAAACTTTTTTGAGGGGAATGCTGTCAAGATATATAAGGGGGTTTTTTTGTATTTGTGCAGACATCATGAGGTGATGCGTTCCTGTTAAAATAACCCCACAGATTGTATTAGATAGCAAAAGGGCTTATGTAAATTTAAAGTATAGTAGTCACTTCATACATTGTTAGGCATCTTCAGGATTAGGAGTCAATTTTATGAGTTACAGTAGGACTTACCCTTTGTTGTTTTGTTTATCCAAAGAGTTTGGAAGTATGTTATTTTCTAGTTAGGCCTCAGGATCAAGGCCCTTCTCATGTACCCACTCAGATCCTACCTAAAGTAGGAGCTAATGCATGATAAAACAGGATTACATTTTAGATGCTGCCTCTTGCGAGAGGGTGAGACGTGGGAAGAGGCAAGAAATGGAGGGGAAATACTCATGTCTGCTGGTCAGGAAGACTCATTGTGGGAGCTGGATAAAGAAATCACAGAATGGGTCAGGTTGGGAGGGACCGCAGTGGGTCCAGTGATCTAATTTCCCTGCTTAAGCAGGGTCATCCCAGAAGACATGGCACAGAATTGCATCCAAGATGGTTCTTAAATATCTTGACTATCTGGTGCACAGGGTTATTATTCCCCAGGTGCAGAATCTTTTCACCTTTGTTGAATTTTAGGCAGTTCTTTTATACCCATTAAAGAATGTCATGCTATGAGATGTCAGAAAAACTCTGCTTTTAACAAAGATATATTTGCCTTATTTATACAGTGTTACACACGTGTCAGCCGTGTGCCTTCACCTTTGGCATTGAAAATTTGTTTCCAGAATTGGGGTCATTTAGTCCTGGGTTATGCACGTTGACAGGCTGACCATAAACACTACAAAGATCAGAGTTTTGAGACACTCTTTGTCTGTGTGTGTTTTTTGGCCAGCAGTCGCAGTACAGACGGTGGCTACACAGAAGTGGTCCAGTAGAGGGAGGCAAACACATACTCTTGGTAGTGTGTCAGGCGTTGTCAGATTTGGCACGTTCATCTCTGCGTGATTAAGTGCTGATGTTTGAAGTGCTTATGAAAGTGTTAATTTTGGAGAAGCAAGTCTTTTACTTATCTAGCCATCAAAGTGTGATGTATTCCAGCCACTTTTTCTCTACAGTATATAAAAACTTTTTGAAAGACTTTTCTGTTGAGAGAAGGTACGGATAGAGAATTAAAGTTATGAAGTCTGAGGGCAGCTAAACTAGTCTCCTGTTAGCTGCAGTTTGTGGCATTAGTGACAATAATTACTGATAGTCAGAGTGTTGAGTGTGCATGTATTCATGTTTTCACACAGACAAACTGCAAAAAGCGGTAAAAGCCACAAAAGTTACAGCTCTTCCACTTTTACAATGAATTTTGATGTCAATTTAAAAAAAAATATAAATTGAGATTTGCAACCCTGAGATGTCATGAAGAGTTATTTGCAAAAAAGTTGGATTTAATGTCTGATGTTTTATTTAAAATGTATACTAATCACATTTTTTTGCACTCAGTTGGAATTGTGTTGGTCTTTCAGCATGGATGTTCTGCCATCTCTTTATAGTTTCGTTGTCTTTTTTTTTCCTGCCCTTTTTAGTCGATTTCATTATGTTGGTCCAATAACGTGTTTTATTTGTGCAATAACTTTGCACTTTCAGTCCCCAAATTCCCAGCCTTTATTGCCTGTCATTCAGGTTCTCCAGCAAAAACTGCTGTATTTTCTCCTTTTAGGGGAAAAGCTACTAAAAAATCTTTGCGGGAATTACTATGCTGTCCTTCCAAAACATGGGTTTGTAGTTCAGTGAGCTGTGACCTTCCTGCTTCCCTTGTTTGTTGCTGCTCCTTGTGCATGTTGTCTCACATCTGTGACATGTGTCATGCTGTCTCTGAATGATAAGAAGAAGAGTCTCAGTTTGTGAACTGTTGTACTGCATCTCGTTTGTCACTTGTTTCTATTTAAAAAGCTGTTGGTGCTGTTCAACCCAAATTTGACGTGTGACTACTGCCACAATGTATTCATATAGATTGTAATAATTTTAATAAATATATTAAGTTTGCATGACAAGGTTTTGGTAGCTGGTGGCTACAGGGCTGGCTTCTGTGAGAAGCTATTGGAAGAATCTGCTAGAAGCTTCTCCTGTCTCTAATGGAGCCAGTACCAGCCAGCTCCAAGGTGGACCTGCTGCTGGCCAAGGCTGAGCCAAACAGTGCCATTGGGGGTGGCTCCATGCTATTGTATTTTAGAAGGGGTGAAGTCTGCTGTGCAACAGCATCTGGGAGAGAGGAGTGAGAATGTGGGAGAGGAACAGCCCTGCAGATCCCCAGGCCAGTGCAGGAGGAGGGGCAGGAGGTGCTCCAGGTGCTGGAGCTGAGGTGCAGCCCATGGTGAGGCAGCTGTGCTCCTGCAGCCCGTGAAGGTCCATGGGGATCAGAGATCCACCTGCAGCCTGTGGAGGAGCCCGTGCTGAAGCAGGTGGATGCACTTGAGGGAGACTGTGATCCTGTGGGAAGCCCACACTGGAGCAGGTCCTGGCAGACCTGTGGCTCCATTGAGAGAGGAGCCCATGCTGGAACAGGTTTGCTGTCAGGATTGTGACCCTGTGGGAAATCCCCACTCCAGCAGATTGTGCCTGAAGGAATGCATCCTATGGAATGGAGCCAGTTTGGAGCAGTTTGTGAAGGACTATCTCCTGTGGCTGCCCCTGGAGCAGAGGAAGAGGGTGAGGAGGAAGGAGCAGCAGTGACCAAGTGTGATGAACCCACCACAACCCATGTTCTCTGTCCCCCTGCGCTGCTGTGAGGGAAGAGGCAGAGAAAGCGGTGAGTAAACTTAAAGCTCAGGAAGAAAGGAGGCATGGAGGTGGGAAGATGTTCTAAGATGTGTTTTTATCTCATCCTACTCTGAGTTAGAATTATTTCCCCCAAGTTCAAGTCTGTTGTACCCATGGTGGTAACTTGTAAAGGGATCTCTCACTGCCCTTATCTCAACCTATGAGGCTTTGGTCATGTTTTCTCTCCCCTGTCCAGGTGAGGAAGGGAGTGATGGAGCAGCTTTAGTGAGTACTTGGTGTCCAGCCAAGGCTAATTTACTACAATAATCTCTATTATTTGCTATAATACAATGTAATTATTTTTACTGAGTTCATTCTGGTCTCAGTTTATAATCTGTGAGATTTAATAGTGCAATTGATTTCAGAGGGATGCCACTCCCTTCCCTGATGTGTGTCTGGCCTGCTAGATGTGGCATGTTACAATAATACAAACCAGTATGAAGTGGGTTATTTATACAGTCTCAAAGCACTATGCCAGCAAATTTAGAATTAACAGAGAGCAACTAATTAACAATTATGCAACTTGAAAGAAGTGCTAATTAAAAAGTTTTTAAGAGATGAATTTTTAATTGAAATGCAAAATTAGCCGGAGACTGAGTGCCTTAAATAGAAATTTGGAGTGATTAACAGAAATGCAAAAAGCACTAGCTGTGTAAGAAAGGAATTTTTAATTTTCTCTTCAGGTAAGTCCCTCCCAATCTTTAGGATATGAAGAAGATCTGCAGTTTTGTCTAGAAAGTATAATTCAAACTGTATTTCAGTGCTGGTGTTTCAGTCTTATACATGTTTGTGGCATGTTCAGTCACAGAAGTTGAAGATTTTGGCAGAGGAACCACGACTGCCTCTCTCTTGTGATTTCTGTGCTACTGAGTTCAAAACACCTGCCTTATTCCAAGAACACAGTATGAGGTAAGAAAAAAGAAGTTTTTCTGGAAGACAGGAATTGTTTAAAGGCATTCAAAGCTGGTAACTGGGAAAGCTTTGTGTGTTTTGAGGTTTTTCTCCTCTTTGCCATCATGTCCTGTTCATCTGTTAGGAATGGGAATCCGGTGTCTTCAAGAGGGGTTTAGATACTGCATTTTTGTAGGACAAAGTGTTGCAGGTTCTAGAAAGGGAATAAAAGCAGCATTAAAAACTGATCTACTTCTGTATGAGTAGGAAGATGGGGAAGGAATTATTTTGATAGAGCAGAGTAACGTCTGTGTATTGAGCAGGTAAGTACTTTGATTACGTGTGTTGGTTTGCATCTGAGTTAACAGTGGGTGCTTCTACTTTAAACATGAATCTTTGTGAAGCCCTGTTTGTTGACACCAGATATATCTCTAGAATGACCTTGTTTCTGAAATGTAATTTTTTAGAGTCTGTCTCTTTTCTGGAGACGATATTGTTTCAGTTGTGTACTCGGCAATTTAAAGGAAATAATGAGACCCCTTGTGAAATGGGAAAGCTGAATTCCACTGAGTGTTAGACTAGCGATCCATGCTACTCATTTCAGTGCTACTGAAATGAGTCATCACAGCAGGTGAGGTTGCACAAAAAAGGCACAGTTCAGCACATAAAAAATTAAAGAGATCCCAATCCGTGCCAGCGTTGAAATAATAGAACTCATGAATAATCCTGAAGGCAGCCTCATGCCTTGCTCCTGGCTGTTTATACGCCATACTCCCAACACCTTTTGAAATCCCTGTTGCAGAACCATTTAATCTTGGCTCAATAAGCAGTATTAGGATTGACAATAAAGTTTACTTAACACTATTTGAATGTATTGCATATTTTGGTTTTTTCCTGTTTTGAATTGAAAGAGGTTGAAAGAGAATCTACATGTCACCCAGATATCTTTCTGTATTGGGAGTTAACACTGTCATAAATCTCTGCATTTTCAGATTTCAGGTGTGAGCTACAGTTCTTAAAATATATTTGGGGTATTTTGTGCTTCTAAAATTCAGATGGATTTCACTGTGGATATGAATATGCTCCTAACTTTATTCAAACAGGCATTAACAAAAAAAGCCTTTGCATGGATCTGTAAGATTAGATTTTTATTAGTGTATGATGAGGGACTTAGCATTGTGCTAAGAGCTTACTGTATCTTCAAGGGTCAGCATTGTGTAATATAGTATTTTCAGAACTGTGGTGGCAGCATATGAAGTGAGTTTTTTTCATACTTCTCAATAGTTGCAGTAAAAGATAGGTTATCCCCAGGATTAGAATTGCCACAGTTTGGAGATGTAGATAGTTTCTAATTATAGGAACGTTGGAATGTGAGTGGTGTCTGACTCACCAATGAGTCTCTTCAGAGCTGCAGCCTGTCCTGTCAAGGAATGTGAAATCATGTCAACAAGTGCAATCTACGCTGCTTACATGAACTAAGAGTAATGGAGACTGGCTGTGCCAGACATAAAAGCACAGTGACTGCAGTGAAACTGTATTATAATGGTACAATGAGTTTCATTAAGAGTCATTTTCACTATACAGCATAGCTGATTCAGAGCAAAAGTGTCATTCTTCAGTGCAATATGCCTTTGCTCACTTTTACTAGTGCCAAGCATTGATGAACAGAAGTTATGATAAAAGTAGCATTTTCTTTGCAGTCACTTAAGGCTGCTTTCTTAAAGTGTGCAAACAAGATACATATTTCATAAACAGGACTTGCAACTGGTGTATGTCCATGGATTATTTGGCTTTCTGCTGCTATTTTAAAAGCTTTAATCAGATGAACCTGAAAGAGCTTTACAGCTGGGCCATTATTTTTCTCAGGCAAAGTCATGACCTTATGGTTTAGCCATGTCTAAGGCTTTTGGGACGGTTGTGGTCAGTTATTGAATTTTTTTTTTTTTTTTTTCTCCAAGATCAATGAGTTGAAGTTACTTGGAAGACTGATGGACTATATTGATAGTACATCGTGGTTTAAATGGATTGTGTGCAGTTCCATCTTCAGCTGCTGTGACCTCATTCCCTTTGCTGGAAGATAACTTTATGGCTAGCTGGTTGCTGCAGCAGTGCATTTGGCAGTTCTTTCTGTATGTTTCTTCTGTAGTTTATAATGAAACCCCCAATGATATAGCAGAGAGGTTAACCCTATGTATAAAGAATCTGAAGGACAAAAGACAATACACTAAATTAATAACATAATAAGTTTTTTTTAGAAGAGTATCCATCCATCATCATGTCAAACCAATTATGTTTAATAAACATAAGAGCTTGAATAAAATCACCAAGTTCTGCAGACCTAAGATGACTTTAATCATTAGGTCCCTGAGAGCCACCTGCATGATTGAAGCTTCAGTCTCTCAGTGGTGCACAGAGTGTAATCCATGCATTTGGAGTTAGTGTGTTTCAGACAGCACCTGTGCCTCTAGGCATTGACACCCTTAAAAAGACAGATTCTTTAAAGTGAAGAGTGTTTCTCAGAAATACTACTCCTGATGGATAGCCTGTAAAATGGTCAACAAACAAGACTGTTGTAGTTATGATGATGATGTGGATCCCTGTGGGTGAAAAGAACGGGAGCAAAGCTTTGGAAATCAATAGAGGGGAGCCAGTTAGGAGTTAAAGTTCTTGAATCCTGAGAGATGACAAGATGTAGGAATGGGCTTTTTAGTATAAGACTGATTTAGAAATGAAGCTCAGAAGGACTTTTGCAGTTATATACATGGAAGAGATTTTTGTATTATGTTGCTGAAATTATTAAAATGATTGAAAACAGTTTAAAACTTCTAAACAGAAATGATCAGGGATTTTTTCCCCTCCTTGCTTTAACTTTGTTTGAAGCATATTTTCCCTCAACCATTAGTATTTCTTCTTTTTTTTTTTTTTTTTTTTTTTTTNTGTAGTTGTTTAGTCAGATGTGTTAGTATTATTTTTTTTTCTGCCTCTTGGAAAATTGTTTTCCTGTCACTTCAGTTGACTCATGAACAATAGTTCAATGGCTTAATACAATGAAAGATGAGCTTTCAATTAATTCTGGGGCACCTCTGCTGTTTTCTTACTTTATGGACTAAATTGTAACAAAAATACAAGAAGGTCATCTAATTTAAGCACACATTTGTGGGTAGAGGGAAGGAAAATACAGTGAAGACTTTCTGGCTATTGACACCTGGTCACAAAAACGTTAGAGGCAACAATTATTTGTGAATGTGAACAAGAGGAAGAAATAAGAGGGAAGAAACAAGGAGGAGGACTTTGTGAATAGGTGTATTGTAGTAAGCAACCCCTTCAGAGTGTTTCTTCTAAAATTTAGATATTATGTGCAGTCCTACCAAGGATAGGTCCTGGAGAGGGAACTTCAGCTGTTCCCTGTGAATACTGTTTCCCACCTTGCAGCAGGTGGTGGAACAATGGGCTCCTTCCTAAGAAGTGCTGAAAGACATTACTGAGAAAAGAAGGCTGGAAAATTTAAAAAGTAGGTGGATTCAAATATGAGGCAGCTGCATCAGCAATGCTGCAGCAATTCTATGCCTCACTGTTTATTTGAAAATCCCTACTGGACAGTCATCACTGTGCTGACACCTGCAGCACATTTTGCTCCTTGGCTTCTGACAAAGTTCAAAATACAAATATGAAACCACAACCTAAACCAAACCAAGCTAACAAAGCTGTGGATAAGGGTAATTTTAAAGCGTTGGCTAAGGACTTCTTTTTTTACTTTATGGCCCATGTGAAAGTTGTCTAAAAATAATCTCTGGCCCAATTATAGCGAAATGTCTTCAGCCCTGGAAGGCTGGCTGGAATCTTGTGCCCCTGGTGCTGTGTCAGTGATGGTACTTCCCTTGGTGCCAATGCCATTGCTATGGATGAGGCTGGATAAAATATCATCAAAGCTTGATCATTTGCAGTTAATTACTGTATATGAATTAATTATTGGATGACATCCTGTCATTCATATGTTAAGAATACAGGACTCGTGTCTGTAAAATACCACACACTTGGAGCAGATAGTCCAACTTTAAACCAGATGTATGGACCGTGTAGTAAATAAATGGCTCTTGTATTAAGCTGCCTCCATCCCACTGACATTTGTGGAGCTGCGTAATGTAGCAGATCATATCCAACATAAACAGATGAAATGCATCATAAATGAAACAGGATGCATCTGGGAAATGGTGTAATGAAAGCAAATCTATGATTTCAGCAGATTGGGTATTTCTAATTAGCCCTGAATAGTTCATTTTCGTGGGTAAGTATATATCCACGTAATTAAACGTGTAGTGCGTTCATGTTCGTCCATGATCAGTGCTCTTTTCTTCTCCTGACAGCAGATGTCTCTCTTGGTCGTTGCACAGCTCTGCGATCGCACACTCGGCTCTGGTTTGGGTTCTGCTCGGGGGGTTTGCGGCGGGGAAGCGCCTCGTTCCGGCTGCTTCCAAAGGTACCGAAATCCTGCTCCGTTCAGCAGTGGGGCTTTGCACACCGACAGCGAGAAATGTATCAGGTTAATGATATGCGAAAATGAATATGAACAGATGTCGTCCAAATGTGTGTCAGTTGCATGAAAAATAATCATGGAATGATGCACTCCAGCAAAGACAATCTGAGAAATACCTTGTTTGATTTTTTTTTTTTTNAAGATAATTACAAAAAAGTGTGAGGGCCCAGGCAAAGCTTGAATAATCTAACAGAAAGAAAATCTTTTACCTTAAGCTTAGCAGAAACGTCTTTGGTATGATCATGACATTACTCACGTGCCATTTTAGACCCTATTCCCCGGTTCATATTCTGAGCTGAAATAAGAAAGTACTCTAAGTAGGGGTGACAAACAGATATTATAATCTTTTATTATTTTGACCTTTGCTAATACTGAACTAAGTTTTTGAATGAGAAGGTGGAATTCGAGCAAGTCTGGCATACAGCATAGGAAAGCCTTACAGGAGGTGGCTACTGCTGTAAAGAACTTGCTGGTGGAATTTTTGGGAGATGAAATGGAATGTTGCTGAGATGCTCAAAAGGTGAAAGCAAGGCTTAAGTTGTCTTTTATCAGTAGAGGGAGAGGTCAGAGATGTACTGTGGTTGAAATTCCTGCTGCTGAAAAGAAGTGGGTAAGTACTGGAGAAAAGAAGGGGAAGTCACAGTGGAAGCTCACTCGTTATGGAATAGAGTTTGGCAAGTAGATGTGGAAATTAATTAATTAGTATATATTGCAGAAGAAGTGGTCTGAAAACAAAGATTAGAACAGACAAGGATTCACTAGGGACTTTCTCCTTATTAGCAGAGCCTGGTGCTTCAACCTGCTTCTGAGATAAAGGTTCACAAGAAGGATAAGAAACTTTGGAAATGGAAGGGCTTGTTGAGTAGTGAAAACAGAGTAATGGAAAGGTTCCAATTTTAACATGTCACATGTAAATGGGGGTGGTGTGTCCAAGTAAGCGTGAGCAGCATTAACAGGCTCCTAAAAATACATGTCACTGAAATGCAAATGCATTTTACACACAGCTCACTCAATAATGATCGAGATGGGTGCAGTGAGGGCAGAGATTAATTTGTCTGACAGTTGAGCCAGGTAATTTTCCCCAGTGAATGCTCATCAGGTGCAACACGAGTGGAGTGCTGGAGTGGAGGATCTCATCTGCTACCTGACACCAATGTTTGGTGTAGCAGGATTTTTTCTTTTAAAATATACACTTATGGGAAAATCAGTTAGAAATGAAGTCTGAGAGAATCCCTAAAGAAACCTGTGTGTTTTTAAAGTGTTTTTTAATGCAAACCCTTTAAGAAACTGTGACTCATCTCCAAAAGGATAGATACTTCAGAAGTGCACTTGTAGAAATAAATTCTTTTATTGTGTTTTGTATTACTTTTCAAGTTCTTTTAGTTTCTTTTATGAAAAGCTATTTCTCTTTCACTGTGAGAGTGTTTCTGAGGGAAATACGTATCCAATATCAACAGATCCCACATAAGGGTTATTTCAGGGATATGTGTAGTTTCTGAGAGCACAACTTCCATTATAAGGAAAATGAGAGTTGTCCTTTTTTAAAGGAACTACACAATGTAAGAGCAAAGAGGCCCTTGATAACTTTGCAACAAAAAGGAAAAAAAGGGAAGAGAGCCTGATTTACAAGCCTGTAAGGAGCATTTTTATGAGTGTGGAGTTCTAGATATTCAGAAGGTAGAAAAATCCTGGATGGCAAATTACCTTTAAAATGAATGCAAAATGGGTGTCCATTTTCCTAGCTGGCTTTGGAGATGTCAGTCATGGAGTTTTCCTTACAAATCTAACCTTGCAGCTGCTGCCCTGCTGTATCCTGTTGCTCTGCATATACCTGGAAATAGTGGAGTATTAATTTGTTGCAAGCTCTGTTTCTGCACAGCTGGTCAGCCCTTATTCCACTTGTGTATATGTCTACATGTAATGAATATTGCATAAAATAATGACTGTGGGTTTTGCTGATAGGAAAGGATAAATAGTTGCTGATAAATAATTTGGTTAAATTGCTGATCGTGACGTTAACATTGATTTACTGAATTACCATGCTTTACTGGGAAGACATTGGAAAGTGCTGCAGGGAGAAACTTCTTGTTTCACCATGTACTGTGGAATTGCAAGTCATTTGGCATTAAGTATTAATCTGTCTGGAATTAGGGCAAGAGAATAAAAACACTTCAGTTTTAATATTCCTGTTTTGTCCATCTTGCCCCCATCTCATACTCTTTTTCCCTTTCTGAATAAAGCGTTATAGACCAGCATGTGTTCATTACTCCTGTGGATTTTAAGACATGGCAAGTGATGTCTGGGCTTTAAAATTGGATGAGCAATTAATCTATGACTGTTTAACAGCACTGTAGCTTGCAAAGATGGAGAAAATATAAACCAAAGAATGCTCAGAACCTCTGCTGGTTGCATCTAATTGGCAGAAGGAATGTTTTTTATATTTCTCCAGTGCTACACAACAGGTAGAACACATGAATCTTCTGTTTCCTCTTGTGATATGTTTGGTATTAAATGGTGGAGAGTTTTGATGTGATGCATGACCCTGTTGCTCTATGCACCTTGTTCTGAAAAACAGGACTAGGGGGCCTCTGGTGGCCTCATCCCACCTAAATTGTTCTGTGTTTCCTATGACAAGAAACAACTTGCTGTACCATTTCTAGTGATGACAACTATGCAAACACGTCATGCAACATTAAAGGTATTTTGCTACTTCTTTTGTTAACAAATTACACTTAAAACCCAACTGAGATAATCAGTCCAAATATTTTATTATATTTGAAGCAAATGGGAGTATTTTTATTGGCAGCAAAAAGGTTTAGGTCAGACCTTCTACACATAAATTTTCACTTACTGAAACATGGTAAAATTCTCATAATTTTTATGTAATTGCAGTCTTTAAAAATACATCCTTTTCTGAAACTAACTTTTTCTAGAGGGAAAAATAGTATAAAAGTACATTCAATGTGAAATGTCTAATAAAATCAACTCTAAGAGCTACTGAAATGATTTAAGTAATCTATGCTGATTGATATTAGAAATCATTGTGTTTTCCAACCTTATGACATTTTGGTTTTTATATTTCATTTATGAAGTTAAAGTAGATGTGCATTTGGGTATAAGACTTTATTTTACATTATTTTTAAGACCACAATATATTTTTTGGTTTCAGCATTGCAGAAAAGTATCAAATTAAAATGAGCCTCATATAGGAAGCCTAGTAGTATTTTTTATATAGTGTCATTAGAAAGATAGGGGTAATTTTTGTAATGTTTTGTCAAATCTTTTATGTAGTATCTAAAATTTCCTTTTGAATTATTTGATAATATGATTCCTAAAGGATACCAGAAGTGTAATAGAAAACAAGACCCAAGAAATTCAAAACTAAGTATGCCATTATTCAAGGTTTCATTCACATTAAGATGTATCAAAGTGAATATTATTTCTTTGACCTTCATTGTTCTGTGTTCTATTGCTAACAAATTATTCTAATATGGATTTGATCAGTATATTTGAACTTCATGTGATACATGTGATACAAAATTCCAATAACTCTTGCCTTAATACTTCTGCAAAATTTAATAGATATACACTACAGTCACAGTTTGTCATGGTTTGTAATTATTTATCTGAACTTTGTCATCTTAGGCTAAAATAGCCAAAGCCTCTTGTTATAAGGGTTTTTTTTAAGTGACTATGAAAATTGATTAGGGAATTGAAATAAACACAACTGCACATGATGTCTGAATATGCAATTAATGCAGTGCTTAGAATTTACAGATATTATGAAGATCAAAGCAAACAGGCTGGTTATTTCTCTAGTTATAATTGGATTACTACAGGGAAATATATTTTAAGGTTTTTGCTTCTCGTATGAAAGAACATAATGAAGTCTTTCCAGGAAAAAAGAAATCTGCATAGTTAATGGTGTGTTTTCCTTTCTGGAAATAGTCAGTCTGCAGCAAGTCCCATACATGTTTGAGAACATTGAAGGGAAGCTGAAGAAGCAGTGGGAGCTGTGTGATTTGAAGGTGTGTAGATGGTCAGGGCCCTGTCTGTTTGCTTGACCTGTTTCTCAAGCAGAGGCTGCAGGAGAAAGAACTGCCCAAGATTGGAAAGGAGGAGTAAGACGTGATAGCAATAGGCGTGCCGTAGGGGAGTTCTGACTCCAACCTGGAGCAGACTGTTCAGCTTTATTGTAAGATGTTCCTGAACATCTAGAGATGCACAGGGGCTCGTTTTTCTCATAGGCCACTGCTGGGCTGTTTGAGTCTTCTTGGACAAGTTCTGCTGCAGTTACAGTTTGTCACAGCAACATGTGACTTCAGTTGTGCTTGGGAATGCTATGCTGAGATACCTTTGAATCTTCACTACAACCAATTTGGGTTCCTGTCTCTCTACTGCTTCACACATATTGCACTGTTAGTTTGTAGCACTTATTCTGACTCCCATATTGTTGCTAGTTACATTTTTTGAGTATTTTTAATGTGAGGAACTATTTTTTTTCAACTGCAATTAGGATCAAATGAGGCAATTGAACTCAGCAGCATAAAACATGGAGGAAACCTAATACTGCTCTGTTTTGATGTGGCATAGGCATATTTCATTTGAAAATCAATTGTTAAAGTGTGTTGAGTTCTCAGCGGCAGAGCCAAGTCTCATCCCTCTCACAGTGCAGTTACCTTGGCTTCTTGCCTGGCTAGAGCTGCAATCTATAGTCATTTCACAGTATGCCAAGTTACTAAATCAGAATTTAACCTAATAGTAATTTACAGGAATCAAAAGCAAAGGATGGGATGGCATCAACCTCCGGTTCATCTCTGAAAAGCACTATCTGTAAATCTGGATAAAAAGATAACAAATAAGAAAGAGGCACAATTCCTGCCCTGTGCTACATTTCCCCCCTTTCCCTTCAGCCTTTGCACATGCTTTTGTTCCAGCTGGATGGAAATAATCAAAATCCACCAAAGTACAGAATCCAGCCATTGTCACCCCAGATGCCCCTTTCCTTCAAGCGTAGCTCATTTCTTCCCGTGGAGAACTGAGGTCCAATTGACATCCCGAGGAGCATTATATCCACTGCCCTGTGCACCACAGATGCCTTTTGTGAGTTTTCCTTGGCTGTGACCTCCAGGGTCACAAGGTCCTTGTGTGTCGGGTAGTAGGTTGGTCTGGTAGCACTGGGGGTTGAAATGCTGTGCAAGTGTTGGGAATGAACCACAACCTTTCTTGGTCTGACTTCCTTCCCAAAGAGCATTTCTAGGCTTGCTGGGATCCGAGGCCACTCCGTTTCAGTTAAGTGAGGATCATCTTGGGGTAGGGAGGATGCATACCTGCCTTTACCAGTTCATTTATTTCATACAGTTGTATGAAATTTTGCAACAAAAGCTTGAAAAAGAATTTTGGATGGTTTAATTGTGTAAACACTAATGAAGATATTTTCTTCAGTGAAAGGTTTCCCAGACAACTTGGATATCTTCTGTCTAGGCTTAAGGCTGTAACCAGGGTTTTGCATGGTTGCAGTCTTTTTAACCAGCATTTCCTATTCTAATGTTTAACTTATTCTCTGCTTTTGAGAACTTAGTTTTTTTCAATTACCTGGATTTCCATGAATTATTTGTAGATTATACTTCTGTACTGTAAGAGGTTTCCTCAAGTTTGTGGATTAGTTTATAAGATATCTCCCACTCACAGTGTTTCCTGCAGAATCAGAACTCCTTTTTAATACAAGGAAGGGAGTCTAAAAACTTTAAATGAAGTTCTGATGAAAGGAGAGCTAAAGAATGAGGATTTTTTTAAAGAGAAGAATTATTTTCCTTGTCTTCTACTATGAAAATGCTCCATACCTGATTTCCAAAACACAGGGAGCTTACAATCTCTAGTACTTCATAACAACTGCAGGCCCCAACAGATCAATAAACAAGCATTTATAGTCAAATCTGACAGTTTCATTTTTTGAAGGAACTATTTGAATGTAGAGAATGAATCTCTGCTGTTTAATTTAATGTTGTCTGTCTCTCTTTGCTTCAGTGATGCCAAGAACAATGAAGGTTTACTAATATTCTTGTGTTTTCTTCGGCTTCTTGATGCTTTTAAAATAGCAAAATACAGAAGGTTGGGCTGTGTTACAGAAGTGTTACTTCTTACTGTCAGGTTTATTTTCATTAGCATAAACACAAGTGACACAGGGTGAACAATGGCATTTGCAGTTTATCATTTCCACTAGAACTTGGAGAACACAAAAATCTATGGGCAAGTGTGAGCCTTTCTTTGTGGAGATTTACCAAGCAGGTGGCTTTTCTTGCAGCGTTCCCAGTAGCTGCCATATCAGATACTTATTTTGTGGAAGTTCCTTTCACTTCAAGACATTGAACTAGGGGTGTACTCTGTATTTATCTTGTGGGCCAGTGCCACAGTTTATTTGCATCGTGGTGGTAAAAGTCTGATGTGGAATGATGCTCAATCTTCTTCAAGAGTCCATGTATTCCACTGAATGGAGTCTGCAGATCAAGTTTTGCTCCAGGCTTGGAGAATGACAAGGGACAGAAGTTGCCTTGTGCCTTTCCTTCTCTGTTTGCTGTTTTGTCTGTTCACATTGGCAGTTCTTGTAGTCTGTTTGTGCACTCTCTAGCACACCTTGACTTTGATACCATGTTATAGCTATCAATAATAAATACTACCATGTTCAAGGATACAACATGGAAGAATCAAATACATTTTTAACTTCTATTTAAATATTCTGTTTTATTTCCTCTCAGATATGCAAATGATTCAAGGCATTTAGTATTGTGTTGTTAAAAGTTCCAGGGAACAGAGTTACTGTCATCCACTCTGGGTCTATCTAAAAAAAGGTAAATGCTTAAAAAAGGTATATGAAATGGATATTTGTTGAAACATAAATTTAGTAAAGAATGGACTGTTGCAATACTGATGATGTAGCTCTAGATGTACAGTTATTAGAAATTTATAAAAATGTGCAATTCATATGGATTCTTTCTGTTTAATAGATATAATAAATTATTAATTTTGAGGCAGGTCTCAGGTGAATTACAAGATGAAACAGCAATTTTATTTCGTGACAAAATTAGTTACTTAAACCAGTTATGAACGTGTTTCCATGACTTCAGCTCTTTAAAGCCATTGCTAGAAAAGTGCTCTTCATTTTAAACACCCAAGATTTTAATGGTCTTTCTGTATTGTACTCATACATATTAAGAGCTACATTTGAATCTGGAGATTGGAGCCCATATTCTTTGCACCCCTAGAGGATCTGTGATAAATGTTGCCCTGTGTATAAATGTTCCAGGGGAATAATGGTTATCTGTGAAGGCTTTTCATTTTAGAATCCAACCTTTTCACTGATACTGTGGTGAATAATGCTTTAGAAATGCTTAAAATAGAGTCAAAAGCTGAAAATTATTTTCTTTCCAGTTGTCTATATGAGTCATCCTTTCTGTCATGCAATCATAGTCACTTAAGGCTCCAGTAATCAGTAATTATTGCACCTCTTCTAGAAGGTACCATCTGGAAAACCCAAGGATAATGGGATTTATACTGTTTTATTACCTAGATTTTACACTCATTTCTGAAACACACTGATAGAGTTGTACCAAAAAGTGGGATGAAATGCCTTGTTTTGCCATTTATTTCACTGGTGGAGGTATTTGAACCTTGGATTTTAAGGAAGGTGTTATATATTATTTATATAAGCATTGGTTTTGTTCAGCTTCTGTCATCAACTCCTCTTTGTACTGCTTCATTTGTAATTCATATTCGTGTCATAATATTAAGCGTGGAAAGTATTAAAAGACATTTCAAAAGGCAACAGCAGAGGACAATCAAACAATTAGCAGACAGCTGGAGGCAGAAGCAAATACAGAAAGTGGAATAGTCATCCCAGGTATCTTTGAAAAGATCAGAGGATTCTCTCATTCTTTCAGGCTGATATTTATAGACTTTGCCTCTTGACTTAGTACACAGGTTACTGTGGGGTTTCTCTTCCTTTTTTCAGTTCATCTGAAAACTTTTTTTTTTTTCCCCCGGGAGAGAACAAAGTTCAAGTAAAATGTGACTTTGTACTTGACCCTTTCACTGTGGAGAATTAAGAGGTTTGGTGGATTCCTAGTATTCTCCCTGGGAGATAAGCCTAGGTCACATGTAGCTGTTCTTTGAGTGAGCTTTTGAATCTGCTGGACATGAAGGTCCATGGAATTTTAGAAATGACAGAACGGCTGAGGACAGGACAATGCCTTCAAACCCTTTTTTTGTCCTAGTTACGTTCACACTGATATTTGCAATTACTTTGTATTAGGGGAACATAGAAGTGGCTTCAACAGTTATGTCAGATCCAAAAATGCATTGCACTGAAAACAGAATTAAGTGATTTTGTTGAATATCAATTCAGAAATTTTCATTCTGATTACTCATAAAATTTTTCAGTCAAGTTGGTTGAAAAAGAAGAGGTGTAGCAAACCTATTGTAAGAGTGCTGCTCACGTTTTTTCTCTTTCTATATTGGAGATAAGGTCTTTATATGTCTCAAACTTAGTATCAATGTCTTCTTTTCTTTTCTTTTTTTTTTTTTTTAATTATTTGGACCATAACAATATGTATCAGGCCTGATTATGGATAGTGCCAAATCCTGTCCAAACATGAAAAAGCCAGTTCCACTTGTGTAACAATTCTTACTGTATTACACATACTCTGCCATGAGGTTTTTTTTTTGTTGTGTTAGACCTCACTGCTATGCACTGGAATAATTTTCTGTATTTCACATAATTTATTCCTACCCCAGCACATTATTAATAATTATCATAAATAAGCATTACTATGTAATGCAGATTTGCCAAGAATTATCAGTTGTGGGCCAGAAAGCTGTTGTGCTCACTGCTGTTAAAACACATCATGAAAGCAGTCCCAGGCAAGACAAGGTTTTCATGTAAAATAATCATGGTTGAATGGATGATGGGCAGAACTGGGAACCAGTAATTCTTGTAATTTCTGCTTCTGCCACCAATTCATTGTGTGCTTGGTGCCAGCAGAGCTACTGCTGAGCCAGGCACAAGTTTGCAGATGTCTGTGTGTGTCTGTTTTCCTTGACATAAAATGGGATTAATTCCCTGCCATGTTTGGATGGAGAAGAGCAGATAATGCATTTTATGAGTCAGATGGCTTTGCTGTGAGCTTGCATGAGAGGAGAATGATACAGAAATTTAGGCTGAGGGTTTAAGTGAGGGGTCATTGACTCATCCATCAACCCTGAGGTTGTTTTCTGCAGAGCTGCTGCCCAGCTAGTCAGTCCCCACCCTGCAGGGATTCACAGGGCTGGTCCAGCCCACGTTCAGGGCTTTGCATCTGTCTTTTTTGGACTTAGTGAAGTTCTTGGTGATTTTACCTCCTGCTTGCTGAATTCCCTCTGAGTGTTGGCTCTGCCTTCCAACTCCCCACTCTTTGGTGTCATTTGTGAGCTTGTAGCGAGCACTGTCCATCCTACTGACCACGTGTGAAAGCCCAGCTCCTCAGGGTGGGTAGGACTCTTTTCCAGCAGTTATGAAAACAGGTTATGCCGAACTCTTAGAAGTTATGAAAACTAATAAAAACCCTACTCACATTTGTACAGATTCCACATGTGCATTGTTTTTATTCCAGCATTTTGGAGCTGGCAGGTCTAACTGAAGGATGGGAGACAGCCCAAGCCCAGAGGTTGGATTGGAGCTGGGCTGCAGCATTTGCATGTGGGCATCTGGTCTGTTTAAAGCTGACAATACTCTAAAAGAGCTTAAATGACAGTAAAACCTGTGACAGGAGGTAACAGGAGCTTGAGGGGTATAAAGTGACCCCACAGGACATAATTCCTGTAAGAAACACAGCAACCAACCATAGCATTGTGGAATGCCTGATGGTTTGCACTGGCCACAGGCTGGTACAGCAAGAGGGGACGGGTAATTTTGGAGAGGGAGAGCAGCTTACTACACTTTGCTAACAGCCTGTCTACACCAGTCCAAAGATGATTTATCCAGGGTTACAGAGTAAAAAGCATCAGAACTCTCAGTGGTAGCACTTTACTGTTAGCCATGCTAAAATAAAGTAAAAGCTTGATTTGAACCAACAAAAGCAAAGGAAGTGCACAGTCATAAATAATATGCCTGATCCTCCCTCCCTCCCTTGTGCTCAAATGTGTCATTTTTTTTTTTTTTTTTAAGAATGTATTTGAGGGGGAAGAAGGGAAGGAGGGACATTGTGAGGGTTCCTGTCTGCACACAATGGGGAGGAGATTTAGGAATGAGGTTGCTGCCTTAGCTCAGCCAGTTTAAGCCAAAGCCACAGGGATATTATTTTTGACACTGCACAGTGGATTATAACTTCAGTTCCCATTACCTCTAATGGGATCATTGCTTGCAATCTGCCACTGCTACAGCAATGAAAATTTGTCCCTTAATGCTATTTTGCTATTCCAGGTTTTTGTGTTTAATTATATTATATAATAATTTGTTGCAGCATCTACACGATTCCTTTAGGAGTGCACTTGAAATGCTTATGAATTTTTATAAACACAAGCTGTGTATGACTCTAAGTCTCTCATTGCTTTTGTAAACTATTCTGCCTTAATGCAGCATCAGTTTTCGTCCCTTGCTGGGTGAGCAGCATCTTTTACGGTGTGGCCATTTTGAAAAGCACAAGGATACTGATGCTGAGGAGCCCAAACCTCTCCTTGTTGCACTGATGACTTGTAACAAAAACCACTCAGGTCCTACAGCAAACTCCCACCTGAGTCAAATGCAGAACCCCCCTGTGAGACACTGGTGGGTAAAAGGTTTATCTTTAGTGGTGAAATGCATTATAGTTGTTATACAATTATTGACATGAGAAAATAGATTTATTGCCATGTACATTTTTTTTTCCACAGATGTGCGTTCAGACTTTTACAGAAATTGGTTTGCATTTTGCTGCTGTTTCCTCAGCCATACAAGTACAGTTAAGTGATCTGCAAAATGCTGAAGTTGGAAGATATATCTAAAAATTACTGTGCTTGAATTATTCACCAAACTCTGTCCTTTTGCAGACTGTACAGCCCTGCAAAGCTAATTTCTCAGAGAGATAAAAAATGATGGCTGTTGCTCCTTCAATTTTATTTTTTTTACCTTCTCTCTCTCCCTACATATGTATATATTTGGTGTCGAAAGAGATTTGTATGTCTGGAGAAAAAAAAGCAAGATTTATTATGCTCCTTTTAATTTGCTTTGGAGGCATTGCTTACTGGGGACACAGTATGTACTGAACTGAGCGTTCTAATTAAGTACCAGAAGGCAGAGCAACCCAGTTACTGGAGACTTTGTCACAGATGCATTAATTGTTTACACATTACTTTTTTTCCCCTCCCCCTAACTTTTCTGAACCTTCTACACCATAAGCTGGTCAGTACTACTCTCCCACTTTGTCAAAGACAGCAAACATTCTTTCTTCTGGCCAAGGAATTATTTTTCCAGCCTCTTGTCTTTTTGGCAGTGACCGTGGCACTGGGTTGGTGCTTTGCCCTCCGTGTCCTTTGTGCTGTGGGTACACTGCGTGTTCGAGTTGCTTTATGCTGGGAGGGGGCAGCAATAAGTTTTCCCCATGCTGCTGTTAAGGAATAATATTCTACTTTGAGCATAGATTAAAGGAGCTCATATTCAAATGTGTAATTTTAACTAGGGAAGAGGTTAGTTGTGGGAATCTTGCTCAGGAGCTGTGTCCTGTGAGGTGGGATGTGCTGGGATCTGCTTCTGCTTTGCGCCTCAGGAGTGCTAGAGGGGATTGCATGAAGTTAATACACACATGAGGTAATGGATACAGGGATTTCTTGGTAGCTATATATAGAATAATGTTGGGATTATTTGCTGAGACTAGGAGTTGAGTGCAAAACTGTCCACTTTGCCTCCCACTGGTGACCCCACCTAACACTTCCCAAAGAAGAGTAGTGTGCTAGACTGTTCTATCCAGCCTTGTGTGCAAAGTGCAGAGATGTGGGTATCCTAATGTGGGAATGTCCCAGCCTGCTGCATGTGATCTGGAGTGATCCGAGTGAGGCTTTTCTATGATCTGAGTTGCTTCTGTAACTCCCTCAGCTCGACATTTACATTCATGTTTTAAAGAATTGTTGCAATAACAGAAAAAAGGTCATCTAAAAGCAATGCCTCTGGCAAGCAGAAAGGAGCAAACTTCTCCTGAAAGAATCTGTTTCTGGGATGATTTCTTTCTGACTTTGACAGGATGGCAAGGTTTGGAGAGGGTGGCTCCATATGATTTCACTTAGTGCATCCTTATGCCTTCCTAATTGCTTTAACTGGAAGCATTTCTAACAAGGCACTAACTGCAGTTAACTGGGACTTTGACCATTTGGAAGTGTTCTCAAAATAAATAAAAGGTCTAACTCTGCTGTCTGGTGCCTTGTAATTAATTTCTTTCAAGGCAAGGAACAAAATTGTAATCTGCCTTTCTGTGAGGGTGGTATGATTTGTTCCTGAATTTAAAAATTCGATAGGTTTTTTGCATATGTCTACCTTTAAAGAGGAAGCTAAATGTATTTATAAAAATGAAGTAGAAGTGGTCACAGCAGGTTTTGGGAAAAGTCAAGAAAGAACATGCTGTTTTTCTTGCTTTAAATTTATTACTTGGAACATTAATCAGTAGTATTTTTCTGTAGTTTATGTATGTGTGTATGACAGAGCCCATTGTATATCCACATTTAAACATCCTTTAAAAAGAATTCTGTGAAATACTGTGTTAACAGTAACGACAACCAATTTCAACCATAAAAAAAGTCTCCCTTAAAATGCTAATAACTGAAGTGCATTTATGTAGTGTCAATATATAATTTAATGGTAATAATGGTAATATACTGCACAGCCAGATGTCTGCACTGCATCAGCACCTCTTTATCTCTGTTTTGCTTTGCAAGTGGTTTCCCCCCTTTTTCAGAAACATGCATTTCTGTGTCATACATATTTAAGTTTGAAGACTTGCTTTATAAGTTATATGTGACATTATGAAGTCTCTGTCTTCAGGTGGTTGGTATGTTCTCGGTAGCACTCCTTTTCAATAGCTTCTTTTTCGGATGTTGACCTTAAAATGAAGATTAAGTATAATACAGGAATTGGGGAGGATTCGGAATCATGTTTTATTGAGTATGACATGATTTGGCTTGATCACAGGCCCTGATATTTTTGGTGCTCTCAGGAATACATGAATTATTAAAAGAAAGCAAATCAAGGAAAAGCCAGCCACTAAAAGTCAGAAAGGTAAGCAAATTCACAAGTATGGCAGCTCAAATAAAGAAGTTTTAATTCCCTTACAGATGACTGAAGAACTGATTTTTCTGGTCTTATCTTGCCACTATGTCTAGGTTAAATGACTAGGGGTGTCTGTTAAAATGGTGATTTTTAATTCAGCTGTGGAATTATTGAGCTTTGGGGAACTAAAAGGCAAGATTTTTACTAAGTGAATCCACCCATTTCTAATTTTGCCATTTTCAAGAATAAAAATAGTTATATTTAAGCACCGGAGAATAAAAATAGTTAGATTTAAGTGGCAGAAAGAAATATAATTAAGACTTTAAATAGTTATTGCTTAAAAGTTAAAAAACAGGAGTAAACATTTTGCCAGCAAAGTACAGTTTCTGGACTGCAGGAGGTGACATGTTTACCACATTCCTATTCAGTGCTAAAAAGCCTATGTTTGAAGATCTGCAAGAAGGATATTTCATAAAATGTGCAATGTGAGAAGTGTTATTAAAAAACCCCCAAACAAATCAACAGGTAGGACTACAGCAGGTTGGTTTTTTTTTGACAATGAAGGGACTAGAGAGGATAACGGAGAATTTATTAGCTCTATTTCAATTCAGATGTCCCTGACACTGTGCTTTCATTGTGACTAATGTGTTGGAATGAAACAACAAATGGATGAATTAATCTGAATTTGATTTTTAGTCTTTGAGGTGGCTTCTATTCTGCCTATTTTCTCCAATTAAGACATTTAAAAGAAGAAAAAGAAACATGATTCTAGGAATGACCAACATAGTTGAAGGGAGCCTGGAACAATAATTCATATAAAATGATTGTAAGGAAGGACTCCATGATCTAACCCATTGTCTGTAAGTTTAATAGGTCTATGCCCTGCACCATAAGACATTCTAGACTGATAACAATGTGTGGTAATTGCTTATTAGTCATAGACAGATATTTAATGTAAGAACTCTTCAGATAAAAATCAGTCATTCAGCCAGATTAAAGACTTTTGTTACTGAAGACCTGTACTCTATGGTTAATGGTTTTGATTTTCCTGTTGTTGTCAAAACCCCTCAATTTAGGGATTCTCAACAATTGAGTTAGATTTAACGTTTTAAAATTCTCCTTTTGCAGATTTTTTTTCCAAATTTTTTAGTCTGTGGTTATTCACTGACTTCCTTGGTCTTTAAATTGTTTGCTCTAGATCTCATATGAGAATTCAAACAGAATGGTGTAATTTTCAGTTTATAAGTGGAATACACAGATCATGCCTCCTTTGGGATTTCTGTCCCTGGTGTAGTTTCAATTATGCAAATAACTCTTGTAGCTGTGACTGACATTAATGGCAATTGCCCAAGACTCGTGTAGCTTGGTTGCAGTTACTCTATCCTGTTGCAGCACCGTAAGGGACACCTGAGGGGTGGAATTTGCTGACTGTCCATGCTGTGTTGGCTTTGGAGCACAGCCAGGAAGGTGTAATGGGTAGGAGATACTGAGAACACCCTGCTGTCACACTGAATAAAGATTCCTTGGACTCTTTAGGGTTTTAGGTTGCATGATGGCTGCTCGAGGTGATCATATGGTGCACAGGACCTTGCAGCATGGCCTGCACCATCCCCTCTCCTCCAGGTCTCCAGAGCTCTGTGTGTGGCATCCTTCTTCTAAAAGACAGAGGGAAGCTGTGTGCAGCTGAGCTGGTGACACCCAACAGCAGCAGGATGCCGGCCAGGAGCGGGTCGGGGTGGTGTCTCAGAGTGCCCTGGTGTCACAGATACTGTGTAGATCTGGAGCCACAATGGACTCAGTCTGTCAGAAACCAGGCACCACTACTCCACACCAGCATGCTGCACCCGCTCCTGGCAACTACTGCACACACCTGTGAGTCCTGGTTCCTTGAGCAAACCCTCCTTTCCTCTCCACCATACAACCCTTGTGCCTGGCACTAACCACGGCTGCTGGGCAACGTCCCCAGCCTCTGCTGATGGCTCTGCAGGAGCTGGAGTGGTTGTGTCGGGTCACCTTGGGGAGGTGTGTTCACATGGGGTGTCAGCTCCTTGGCAATCACACGTGGGGACTGGAGGAAAGGGGAATAACGACACTGAGACTTCTGGGTTCAGGCAGGGATGTCCTTGGGCCTCAGAAAAGTTTGGAGGCGAATCACTGTGGTTTGGGGTTAGTTGCATTCAAAGAGTCTTGTGTGAGTGTGACATTGCCATATCTAAACTGAGTAGTTTGCTACACATGTCCTGATATTCAGGAGGTCAAGAAGGCAAAGGAATGGTGGAAAGCAGAAATGGGCTTACAGCGTTCAGGAGGGGCTTTGCAGTGTAATTCTTGGGTTTGGGTTTCCTTGCTGTGGGTTAAAGTTGCTTTCTAGGTTAGGTGCCACAGGGAACTCTACCTGGCAAACTTCGGCTGAGGTGGCAGCGCAGGTGGGGAAAAAAAGGCATTCCATTTTTCAACAGTATGAATATATTTTGGCTTTTGCTGTGGAGAGAGATTTGATAATGCATTAGTTGCCTTCCCTATAAAATAGGAACCATGCATGCTTTGTCTGTCGGGAGGGAAATAATGAAGTGTGAGATAGCTCTGTCTCCCAGAGGTACCAGTGCCTTGGCAGCGTCGCCCTGCTGCAGTGAGGAGCAGCCAGAGCAGGTGTGGCCCTGGGGCCTTCCTGACTCTCTATCAGAAGTTGATTCACAAGTGTTGAGCAAAACAGATAATTTGAAGGGCGTATACATCGCATGACATTTCTGAAATGCTAGAAATTGTTTAAATTGCTGTTTCTGAGAAGAATAACATTTTCTTCCCAGCACCAAAAATGTGATTTAAACATTTTCTGTCTAGATAAGAAAACATAATGAATTGTGAATAAAACCAGGATGTGCAAGATATCCACTTCTGCTTTTTGTGTGCTAATGCCATCATTGAATAATGGCTCCTATAAGGACTGCTGAAAATCTTTTCCTTAACAGTGTTTGCTCACAGGCTTGTTGATACTTTTGATACTTTTCCTATCTTCCAAGATTTTCTATATGTGTACTTGTACTTGGTGGCACAAAGTGAGAATTTAGGTGCTATATATCTTTTCTCTATTCCAATTCAAAATTTGAACAGCCTTAAAGGAAAAAGACTTTGTTTCTTTAATGGGCAGAATTGCAGATTTCAGGCAGAGTCTGAAAGTCGAGTTTTGTGCAGTGAATACATCCCTAATAAGAGGGATCTGGCAGGTTAGATTCTGCCCTGATTTACACATCTGTTCCACTCAATTATCATCAGGTTTAATGTGATGGGGAGAACAGATAAGTGGGTAGTTTTTGGTTCTGTAATTGGAACTCGGTTAAAAATTCTGTTTATGCAGTAGAGAGCTCCTCTGCTGTTTGTGACCCTACAGAGCTGAGAACAGGAAAAATGCTATTTTCATTTCTTCAGTCCACTAGTAATACCATGCTAGGACTGTGGGGCAGGAGTGGCTCAGAGAGGAAAGAATTTTCTTCTGTCAGTGAGAAGTCGTCTGACTGGTCCTGAGTTTCTGAGGAATTTATGTATCTGCTTAAAACTTCTGAATCTGTGATTCTCAAGGATGCTGTGCCCTGTTTCTGCTAATCCATTGTAGGCATTGTGTCTTTGTACCATGGGGCTGTATTGTGTTGTGTAGTAACCACATATTGTCTGTCATGAGGGTCTTAGTTGGCATCAAAGTGGGAGAATCCAGGAGGTACAGAAGTTATTTTCCTTTTTTGGTTGTCCTAAGGCTCTGGAAGCCTTACAATACCCACTGTCTATGCCTGTTAGCTTTTCAACAAGAGTAAAAGGCACTTGGCTGAAACTTTTTGGCACTTATAGTTAGACAAAATGAATTTGGTGGTACATGATGACACTTAGACGTCTAATATTTGGTGTTTTTTATGAACATGTACAGAAGCAGTTTTTGGCAGAGTGATTACCTATCAAAAGTAAAGAGGACTGGTAGTGCTGGCCTGTGTTTCTGTGGGAGACAGGATGCTGTAAAAACCTTGCAAATGGAAACCACTATGATAAGGCACCAAACCTGTTCGTAAAAACAGAGCTGTGGAGTTTATGCTCCTAGTGGTTCATCAGTTAAGGCTGCATTGAATCCCAGTGTGTATTTTCCCACATCAGAAAGATGTGATTTCCTGAATCAAGTGTCACCTGCTGCTGAGTCCACCCTGGTCCCACCAAGTAGGGAAACATTCAGGGCTTCCTGCAGCGCCTGCCACAAGGATCCAAGTACAGGTGGAAGCTAAATTGCACAGAAAAGAACCTTTTCAGACTCTTATTTGCTAATATTGACCACCCCAGAGCCTTTCCTTGTATCTTTTTGTCTAAATTACTCCCCTGTCTAGCTTTTCAGGACATATGGCACTGAATGAAGTAAATATGCTGTTTGAGTGACAGATACACTGGAAGTCTTCAAATTAGAACCCTGTTTTGTGAAAAGAGCATTTGATTTTATTAACTGGCATGTCTTAAAGTAAAAATAACTGGCACTAGAGCATACCAGTAAATTTGTTGAAGCTATAGAAAGAAGTTCAGATGTAAAATGAAAAGGTTGAATTGTTCCTTCTGCCACTGATGAAGCTGTAAGAGGTGGCTCAACAGGATCAAATGTCTCTCTCCTGCTGAGGTGCTGGACTTATGTTATCCTCTTTGCAATTTGGAAGGGAATCCAGACTACTCCAGTTCATGCCTGGCTGCAGCCCTTCTGTGTGTGCCATCTTTCCTGTATAAATTTGTGATATTACAGAGATGAAATTAAGCTCCATGTGCTGCTTTCTGTACTTCAGAGAAGATTCCTTGTGCAAAAAGTGAATAATGAGAACAAAATGCTGCAGAACTCTGCAGCTCCTCAAACGAAGGTGTCCTACAGAATATTGTGGTGTGGGAGAATCAGCAGCCCTTGATGAAGCTCATTGGGCTCCCTGAGCCCCAGAGCTGGGATAGAGCAGAGGGGGTGGAATAATGCTGTGAGCAGACCTATCCTCTGCTGGTTTGTTGGCTCTGCACTGCAGGGCTTCTTAGATCAGCTTTTGGGCTCAGAAGTATCAACTTAGTGTGGCTGAATATCGGTCCTTTGTGTTTTCAGCAAACACAAAATGATTTGGGCATTTTTGGAGTTATCTGTTTCTTTCATAGAATAAGGGGAAAGAAAAATGTCTAGACTTAAAGGTCTTTTCCAACATAAATGGTTACATGATTCTATAAAACGACACTGTTAATAAATATGAAAATGATCATGCAGAGGCTTAAAAAGAAATACATAAGCTAGAAAGTGAGGCCTAGGAAGGCCAAATGATGGGTTGGTATTTTCCACCCACTCAAGTCAGAAATTACCTGAAAATCTCCACCCTGCAAAAAGAAAAACAAAACCCAAACCAAAGCCCTAGCAGGTTCAGGAGCCTAAAAAACTACAATTGTTCAGGACATTCACCTCCAGCTTTCAACTGGGTGGAGTAACTGAAATCTCATAATTTATGTAGCTTTTCTATGACAGATGCTTTTTCAGAAAAACAAAATTTTATCCTCCATTTTTAGCTTTCTTTTATCAAATCCACGTTGTGTTAGAGGAGCAGCTGACTGAGAACAAAGGAAGATTAAAAAGGGCTACCAGTGAGTAAGTTGTCTCAAGGAAAATGGGGCTTTATGTTTAGATTTGCTTCCCTGCCTGTGAAAGAGACATAGAAAAAGGAAACAATAGATAAAAGTGAAAAGAATGGTAATGTTGAAAATAATGTGTCTGTATTCATCTTTGAGCCATTTGTGGGAAAATCCATACATGTGGGAGGTTTTGGGGTACTTTTCTGAGGGGAGGGGACTTATGTCTGTGCCGTGTGGTTTCCATTGCCGTGTCCATATCAATAAATTAAACAGGGCTAGGGAAGAGATTTGAGAAGTGGCACACAATAGTGCTGAAGTGCTTGCGTGCTGCATGGCAGGGTTGGGACCAACCATCTCCCAGTCCCTGTAAATGGGTGGTTTGGGGGATGTGTGTGAATGCTGAGGGACAGCTCCCGAGAGCGGGGGGGATGGGAAGCACACCCACCCCTGTGCCCTCAGACACAGAGCAGAGACCTGTTCGATGGAGTGCTGTGGACAGAACTGTGGGTGAGAGGAGATAGAAAGGAAGACGATCCTGCTGTTGGACCTAATGTTCCAGGTTATTAGGAAATGGAGTTATGAGACTGCCAGGAGTTGTCTGTAGCACAGAAATGGATCTGAGGGACATAATTGTGTCTTGGACTGTCAAAGTTTTTTTCTGAGCCATCTGTTAACCTGTCTTCCTCCTGCAAGCCAGGACTGATGGCCACCTCCCTGTCCCCAGCCTTTTGCACAAGCTGCTCAAGACCCCTCTACCCAAGGACTGTACCACAACTGCCAGGATTTGCATGAGCTCTTTTAATTCTTCAGAAGAAAATGTGAGGGGAAAAGAGAAGCTCACAAACAGATCTTGTCACTATCTGAATAGTCGTGCTTCTTCTTTAAAATACAAACCAGGACAAATTCAAATACAGTTGCAAAATACAGTGAATGCTGCTTTCGAGCTGATCTCCTGGGAGGAGCCCATTGCATTAGGATGACTGGCTTTCCCCTTTCCTCATTAAGATTCTTCATTTCCCTCATCACATTGGCACATTCTCTAGCAGAGGTCAGGCTCATTGCAGAGGTCATGATCATTTTCTGCTACAGTGCTATTTTCTTTTCAATCATGGAATCTTCTAGCGTGGCAAAAGCAGGCTCAAAATAGACCCTTTCTGCCCTGCAAAAGCATGTTCTCATTCTTCTGTCCTTGTTCAAAACAGTTAGTGCTTTATCTCATTTTTCTGTTAGTTCCTGAGTTCTCCCCTCTGCCTCTATAACTCGCTACTGATAATCTGCCTCTGTCCTGACTGCATTTTTGAGTGTCTCTCTTACCACCTTTCTCTTCTTCCAGAAGTCCAAAGTCCCTGTTTTCTATATCCAGCCATCTCCTGTAGGGATTATTTAAATACTGCAAATGGTCATTCTTGAATGTTTTTAGGAACTCTGTATTACAATTTGTTGATAAGAATTCTATAAAATTTTGGCAGAAATAGCTATTTGCCTCAATAAATGAATATTCTAAATGTGTAACAAGAATATACACTGTAATCTGCTTAAAACATTATTATTATCTGCTGTTCCAAGACTATAAAAGAATTAATTCTGCAGAATCCGTTCCTTCATTCTTTGGTTTTCTGCCCACCACTGCCCTTTCAGTGCCATTGTAAAGAAGGTCTAAAATGAAATAAACCAAAATTCATTGGAATACTGACGTGAAGAGGATCTTTGTTCAAGTGAGTTTCTTGTATGGTTCCTTCACAGGTGATTTTTAGTATTTCTGAGTTGACTTAAGTGAAAACCTGCAGAAAGCAATAGAGTTTGCTTAAATGAAAACCTGCAGAAAGCAATAGCAACAAACATATACCACAACTCTCAGTATGGAAGGCTTGAAAAATGTTATTACTCTGGTTCTCTCTTTGTATGGGTCTTGTGAAGGTTGTTCTTGTGAAAGTTGCCAGGCTGGGATTTGTGATGGTGAACATTTACTGCAGTACAGTGTTCCCTTTCATACAGCTTAGCAAAGGGTTGTTTGACCTTCCAAGGTCATCTTTGTGCTTAAGGAGTTGATTGTCACTGGCTGTGCCTATTGAAAACTCTGACTGTGAACTTGTGAACATCCCAAGGATGGTCAGTACCTGAGGGAGGCTGAACTCACTGTCTCAACACTGGGGCTGGTCCCGTGTTAAACCAAAGGCATCCAGTTGTGTGGATACTTGTGTGGACCCATCATGCAGAATAAAATTGTACTCAGGATCCATCACCCACCCTGTATATTTTCTTGGCTGTTTCACTTCAGGCTGGCTCTGGTCTGAGTGCAAATTTGTGCCTGGAATGGGCTTCCCCACTTTTCATTGACAGAGGTTCAGACCTTGCGCTCGCCAAAGCAAGACAGAGTGCTGTGAGCAGGGGCCATCAGGAGGTTTGTTTCAAGTGTCTATTCCTCATCCAAATTAAATGCTAATGCAGTTCCATCTTCTAATTTCACATTGTGCCTTGCCAATCTTTCTGAGGAGCTTTAGCCCCGTGGAAAATCAGTTCTATAAGACAAGAAGATATTTCACTAATCAATATCTTGATTGCAGGAAAGAATAACTGCTGTGGGAATGTGTTCTATTCGTTGAGTTGTCTCTAGGCAGTAGATGGCACACCTCCATGCAGGGTATCTTTCAGCCTCTGTTGAAAGCAATGAAATGTAGGCTTCTGTATTAGACGCAACACTTTTGAACAAGATTCTTACCAGTGATATGGGAGAAAGAACTTAATGCTGCTTATTGACCCCATGCAGCCAGGCTGGGCAGGCCTTTTCTTTACTGTCTGGATCTGGAGTGTTTTTCCTTAGGATTTACTTTTCCTTCAATTTATGCAAACATTACTCAAGAGACAACATTTTATCCTTGTCATGCTAACTTGGATGCCAAGTGACTTCCAAATAGTTCCCCCCTGCCTCCTGAGCTCTGTGAGGTGCCAGCTGTGACAATGCCATTATGGGCACCCCTGTGAGATCAATTTGGCTCACAGCTGTACTTATTGTCAGTAGTAATTATAAGGGTTAATGTGATTAGTTTCACTCGCAGTATTAGTAACTATCTATTGTTGTTGCCATTGGCAATAAATTTCCTTGTATGAGTTCTTTGGAATGCTGTTTTATGGCACCAATTGCAGTCATGGTAGGTAAAATAAAGGCAGAGGTGAGCTGGTGGGTAAAATCTTATTTCAAGTAAAATACATAGTGACTGCTCACTGTAAGAGTAAGAAAGAATCCCCAAAGATAACATTTTTACCTTCTGATATTTTTTCCATCTCAAGATTGTGGAAAAACAAGGTTTTTTTCACTCAAATTAATTATTGACTAGTGGTACCATCTGGGTAATGCCAAAACTCAGATACAGATTTATTTGCTGTTGATACTTTCATTCAGGCACGGGTGGCAAAAGCACATTCCTCTGTGCAGTAATCCAGAATGTATTTAAGTCTGTTTCATTTGTCATTTTAAAAGGAATAAGCAAGAGGTGATAGGTGAAACGTCTTTTCCCCCCTCAGACTTTTATGAACTGAGCAAGAAAGTGAAATGAATTGAAGACAAATATGAGAAGTCTTTTCAGCCCTAATTTGCCATCTGAAAATGATGAGGTTTAAGGACAACAAATAATGTGTGGGGATATGTGTCAGTGAAGGAGAGAATCAGCAATTTAAATGAATGTTTTCATGTAGGGCAGACGCAAAATTAGAGTCCATTTGTTCTGCTGTTGTAGCTTAACACGGACGTGTGGAGTTTCTCAGATGTCTGAGGTTTTAGGGATTAGCATTGCTCGTGGAAAAGGGATTTGTGCCATTGAATACCACTTGCCATATTTCTGTTTAGCACAAAATACCCCAGAGCTTATGACATGGTTTTTATCTTTACCCAAACCATGTCTGTAGTGTATATACACATCTGTGTCTTTTCCTTTCTGCTTTTGGTCTCCTTTCTTTTCCTCCCCCTCCTCAGGTATTTGGCTCTCTCAGTATGTTCTTTTTCAGCCCTTTGCCAATGCCTTCATCTTTGCACTGAGTATCCACGTTTCTCTCAAGCTGCTGAAATTGATTTAAAGCTGAAAAGATAAGAGAAATGGGCAAGAAATACTTTCAAATTGCAATTGAAGATAAGAAGGGAAACCCCCTTCCTAAAATAATGGGGGGTTTGGAGCATTAACAAACTGGAAATGTGTATTTAGCTCTCCATGTGGACATTCTGCAGTAAGGGCGTGTATGAAAAGTGGATGTTGTTTTTCCTGGCACAAGGAGGTTTTTAGCATAAAGATAAGAGAAGTCCAGTCTATAAAATTTAGTCTTTCACCCATTTGAGTGCATGTAATTTCTATCAAAGTGCCATTTGATCTGGTATGGAAATGAGGAGCATGTTAGGCTTATGTACAGATTTTAGATGAAACTGTCACGAGCACAGAGAGCTGTTTTTAATGCACCCAGAAACAAAAGGTAGCCATGGTGTCTTAGGCACTTTTAAATTCCCATCCCCCAGCAGACATTTCATTGGAAAGCTTATAAATAGAAACTCCATGAGAAGAGCGGAGAGAAAGACTTGATGTCCTCCTGTTCTTTTGTCCCCGATCTTATTTTTTTTAAGTTTTGTAATTATGTTCTGTGAAGCTGTCACAGAGCAGTGAATTATTACGTGCAATTTAGAGTGCTCAAGTCCCCCTTGGAGCCATCCTGGTGCATATAAATTGCTGTCAATAGCTTCTTTTCATTTCCAAGCCAAGCCAGCAGCCGAGACAAAAGGACCTTGCTCAGGTTTCGACTCAAGTGCCAGTTATGGCTCTGTCGGGCAGCGTGGAGGGGCAGTAGGGGAATAGTGAGCAGGTCCCTCCCTCAGCCAGCAGCTGGACTAGGGTGCTCATCTCTTGTTTTGGCAGCTGGAGGAGCTGCAATGACAGGGCTGGCCCCAGCAGGCAAGGACACAGCGCTGCAGGTTTCTCTTGGCAGGATGGAGTTCATTTATCTTTGCACTTCAGCTCATGTTTCTGGTTGCTGGCGTACTTTCCCCCAGAGTGGCAATGGGAAAGCAATGTTTTCAGTCCCAGCTTGGCTGTATTTTAAGCTTTCTGTTAAGCAAGGCTTTCCAAGGCCATGTGTCTCCCCTCTGCTCCCCTTTTGTTTTATTTTCAGGAAAATACCACATCTTTTCAAAAGAATAACCTCCTGCCCGTGAGTCTGCAGCCAGAGCATTGTAGTTGAGAGAAAATGTGGCACAGCCAGGAGTGTCATGGGCTCCTAAAAGCATTTCAGTCACCACCCAGTGAAAGGAGGAAATAATATCCTCCCAGGTTTGCTGCAAGAAGAAAAAGATGCTTTCTGCATTGTGTTTGTAGGGCTGCACATCAGTTGAGCCCAAAGGCATCAGGGTACTGCTCTGCCGGATGCAAACATGGGACATACGTATTACCTCTTTGGTTGGTTTGCTGGAGAACTTAGTTAAAACTTTATGCTTCATCCTTTCCCCCCCATAAGTAGAAGGTTCTTTCTAAATGCATAAAATTTTTAAAAGTTTCTTTACAGCCAAGTAGTCAAAGCTATGCTTCCATTTAAGTGAATGCTGAGTTGAGTACCTTTAGATGAATTTATGCAGAACTTTCATTTTTTTTTCATTGTTTTCATTGGGTAGCTCTTTTTTCCTAATTTGTATTTACTTGGAATTAATCCAATTGTATGCATTCAAAAGTAAATTTAAAGGTAATTTAATTGTAAAATTGACTTAAATAGAAATAATTTTTTTTGTAGTGACATTTATTTTTCACTTAAACTTAGTGAACAAAGGAAGTTCACTAAAGCCAATGAAGGAAATGTTTCTTTAAAGCTGTTTTTACAGGTGAGTTCCCACCCAGATTTTGAAAAATAATAGACAGGTACCTTGACAGATAATTACACATCTAAAATGAAAAATTATCATAAAAATCGACTGAAACTCTAAAGGAAAGATTTTCTAAGCAAGAGTAACTAGTCACGACTAGTTGAAAAAAAAAGAGATATCTTAACATTTGTTTCATTGTAAAGAATAAAAGCAGTGTATATAGGTGTTAATATATTATGGAACATTGTAAAGTATGTAATGGTTGTGTTGACACAAAACAGATATTTGCCTTGTAATTAGAAAGCAGCACCTTTATTTCTTTATAAATTGTTTCTTTAGTAAGTGTTTTAACCTTACTTAATACATTTAGGCCTTTCTGTCAGCTGCCATAATGTCAAGTTTAATTTTTAGCAACTTTTCTTTTTAAAAAACTTTGGCTGAAAATATTTATGCTTCTATTTCTCTCCCCCCCCATACTTCTAAAGAGAACAGAAAGAAGAAGAAATAGAGTCGTTGGATAGCACACAGCTAATTCCAATACTAGGTCACTTTTTAGTTTCTCTAAAGACCTTGAGCTGGTGATCGTCGAAAGAATAAAAATGAATTTCCAATGAACTTTAGTAAGAAATTCTGTTGGAACAGATAAGAAAATTAGTATTGACATGCATGTCAGAACGTGATTGAGATTTAAAATAATAAGATAGAATAAACAGACATTTTTTTCGCCTGTGGATTTGTGTTGCTTATGCTTTGTAAAGTTGTTTTACAAAAGCACTGGCTGAGCACGTTGTGCCTTGAGTGGATAAAGTAGCTCAGTTTTTGAGGTGTTTGGGGTCTTGGTACTGGGGCTCTGTGCTTGGTTCTGCCTGTGCACAGGAACATGTGCTCATTTTACATATGTAAAGCTCTTAGTTTCAAGTATATTACTTAGTGATGTCAAGTGTCAAGACATTTCAGTGTGCTGTACCCAGCTGTCTCACAGTAGGAAAGGATGTGATGCAGAATAATTGTTCAACTCAGTGGTGTAAAGCTGCTACGGAGCCCTTGAACGGGATGTGAGCATAAAAAGTTAAAAGAGTATATTGTCTGCAGAGTTACTGGATTTTAGTGAGTTGTTGTGCTCAGGGGACTCCTGGTAGAGATACTTTTGCCATGGTTGCTACAGAATGAGCTCCACAACCTTCCACAATAGTAGTAGCTAAATATCAGGAGACATTTCAAGGATGCCTGATGCTATCAATTTGACCATGAAGTGATTAATGCAGCTTGTTGGGCTCATTAAACTGAAAGATGCAGCAGGCTGAAGTTTGCAGTATTGATCCAGTTTCAGTCCTGGTAAAAAGATATATGGAGGAAATATAATTGTGTTATTACTGCTCATCGTAAAGCCTTGTGCAAAGTGAACAGAAGATCTCAAACTTTAGTGTTACATAAACTATATAAAGCACTTCAAGAACAAAGGTGCTTTTATGTTTAAAAGCAGGGCAGATGTTTTATAATGAAAGCAAATTCTACAGCACAAATAATTACATTGTAAGTCTCATCTGGGATTGTTTCCTTTATACCTTGTGTAAATTATTCTGAACTTCCAAAGAAGAAATAAACAGTAAAAAAGGAACTGTTGTTCTGTTGCAAATTGCAGGTGCAACGAGACATGATGAAACTCAAAAAGAAGTATTGAATTTAAACCCATTTTCCTTTTCACCTGGCCTGCAAAGGTCCGCATGAGCTGGCTGCCACCTGACATCTCATTTCTTCTCCTCCTCTGCCAACCACTGCCCTCATTGTGGAGCAGCACTGGTGACTGGAAAAGGTCAGTCCTTTCCTTTCCCTGAAACAGTGCCATTTTCCCCCTGCCCAGTGCCTTGGGAAGACCAACTGGGATGTGCTCTCCTGGGAGATTTGGCTCCCTTCTGTGCAGCCATGCAACATCACAGAAATAGTCAGACTAATGAAACATGGAGGGATTTCATTATTTCCAGATGGCTGAGTCCTGTGCAGTTCATCCTGTTGTAACTGTATGTATTTCAATTATTTCTCAGCCATTTGTATGCAAAGCTTAGCATTTCTGGTTAACATTTGATTTCCAATGAAGGAAGCAAGGGAAGTGCCTGCTACAAGAAAATATTTCCAGTGGGGCCTAAAAATATTGCCACGAAAATTTACTTGCTCAAAATACAGTATGTTTTTCTGGCACTTTCCAGTGATTATGAAGCTAATGAAAATGGAAGCTGTTGCATCCATCTGTCAAGAATATTACTTGCTTTGGAAGGAGAGCATTGAGAATTGTGTTTGCCTGTCATAACCTTAGGAAGGATAAAGGGAGTTTGGCAGCGGGTGGATTCATAGCTTCCCCTGTTTCAGGGCATGCAGTGCAGGGCAAGAGGGACTATAGGAAAAGGGTGAAATCTGTTTTCCTCTGGGTTTCATTGTTGCAGCTGTAAGACACAGGAGTGTGGGTACTGCTGTCCTGCTTGATCATATAGATTTAGGCTGTTAACTTCTGTGTTTTCCTAAACGAATGCCACAGTTTGCTGACTGCTATCAGTGTTCACAAATTGGGAATTGTATAGTTGGACACTGGAAGTTATATATTCTAGATATTACCAGTGTCTTGGGCAAGTGTCATGTTATATTGCTACAATTTGCCTTTTGCTGTAAAACTTCTCATTCTCCCGTGCCAGGAGAATTCTCTCTCTGTATCCAGTCCCTTCATGTTTCATGCCTTGACTTTGACTGCTTTGTTGCCACAGCAACTCTGCAGCATCCTTCTGTTGCACTGTTGCTGTTCCTATAACTAAGAAGTACATCAAATAAATTAAACTTGTCAATCACATCTGAAAAAAAGATATTGAAGATGTTTTCTGTCCATTCCTGGTATCATAGCAGACACAGCCAAAGCACTTGTTCTCGACTGCAATCCCTGCCTTATTCTTGGTCTTCATTACTTACAACAGATGCACTGAACCTAGTGGGAAATCTTTGTTGGCTGGAAATAGTAACTACCTCTGGATGCTAAAGCTGCTATCACTTTTATACTCTTTACTGGCAAAATGTCCATTTTTATTCTTTTAAATGTATTCCTAGTTGTGGAAGTAAATATGTTAATTGGTTTTCAGACTTTAGTGCTTAAACTGTCTTGTAAAAAGAGTTATTTCCTTTTATATCTGGACCCTAAGTGGAAGCCCAGATATAGAACAAGACTTCTCATTTGCTTCCAAGTTGTGCTCCATCTACTTCCTGCAAACATTAATTTTGTTTTGTAAGGTGCCTGCCAAAAGCTGTAAACACAATTCCAGCCTGGCAGTCCACAGAGAAGAAAAAGGATAATTATGCTTTCAGGCAGCTGTCTGAAAATACCTGGTCAGTTACTGTGGCTGACATACCACGGTTAAATATTGAGACATTTTGTATATGGCAGGAAATGGCAAAAGTAGCCAACATGTTATTCTTCTAAGACATTGCTGAAGATAATCACTTGCCTCCATTTTACAGATACTTAATTTGCTCAGTGAAGCATTTGTTTGACTTTTGTCATCCTCTATAGAATAAGGAAAGTAAAAAAAAAAAAATAAAAAAATTTCCACACATCATTCTTTAGCTAAAAATAATATAACTGTAGAAGAATGTAATCTACTGCAAATTCTGTTTACCATTATAACCCTGATAGCTGGAGGCTTTTGTTGTATCGTTCCTAATTCCCAATCTGGGGCTGAGCTGAACACGATGTAATTTACTGGAAGTCCATGTAACACACGGGAGGGGATACAAGGAATTCCAATATTCCCAATCAGCAGTAAATTGGTCTGAAACAATATTATTTGTTTCCATTTTCTTCAGAGGAAGAATAGCAACCCTTTAAACAGATTTTTCCCTTATGAAAGCAAAGTCTATTGGCTTCCAAAGTTACATAAGTGTGTTTCTGGTATGATTTCAAAATTTAAAAAACCCAAAACAAAACAAAAAACCACAAACAAACAAAAAAACCCCAAACAAACAAAAAACAAACAACAAAAAAGGCAAAATAAACCCCACCCCACATGATTTTACAATACAGTAAAAGTCAAAACCCTTTTTTTTTCAGAGTAACATTGTCTTTATTTTTTATTTTTGCAATGGTTATGAGGTACTGCTGCTTTCTGTGCATTCAACTGTGTTATGAATTTATTGAAAAAAACACAATTATGTCTTGACTGGGAGGGTTTTGCCAATGATTATCTTTTTAAATTCAGCCACTGGTGGAATTCAGCCATCTCTTGCCTTGGAGGTCATAAAACTTTTCCCAGGTCTAAAAAGCCTGTTGGTAAGAGAGAGTGGAGATGCCATGACTGGTTAATATTCCATTTTCTATTTTGTTAACTATTGCAAGAAGGCAGGTGGGCAGAATATATTTTCTGGACATTTAAACATACTGTCTTCTCCACTAGGGACAATTACAACTATCAATATGCATCCTGAGTAATCTGTTTATGTAAGAGAATGACTCTTTAATAGGTAATGAGAATTTTCCTTTTATAGGCAGGGCAGAGCAGTGCAGTCAGCTCTGGCAGTTATTAAAGCAGCAGGAGTGCAACAATCCTCACAGATGTTAAATTTCTCCCCTGCAGGGAACTTCTTCTTGATTTTATCCTGCCACTGGGCTTTGGTTTTGCACATGGGCTCAGTAAACCTTCCCCTAAGAACAAATCTCCATTAACTGGAAGACACCAACTAGGCTCTTCCATAGTTCAGGATGGATTTGTAGGTGAAGGCAGGGCAAAACCTGAGCTAATATTTTGGAGTGGTGTGACTCTAATATTGCAGCCAAGTTTGTTCCTCTTGCACCACAAAGTACAACTTCAAGCACAGATTTTGCTGTACTCAATTTGATAGCTGCTATTCTGAACAAACCTGGCAGAGCTGTGTTGACTCTGAAGTGCTAAAGGTAGAACAGACACCAGTCTGTAGCCTTCCCCTCCTCGGGGAACTGAGGAATGTCTTTTGTCTTTTGAGCATTGAAATGCTCAAATAAAATGCTGCATTACTATCAGTTTCTGACAATGAAAAATGCTCCTGCTGATCTCTAAAGTCTATGCAAACCCTGGAGTAGAGATTATGCCTTCTATTCAAAGCCACTGACAGTTTATTCTAAAATAAGCTATTTTCTTTTATCAAAGAAGGTGATAAGAAATACAATAAGCTGTGATATAGCCACTACCATAATAAGCAATCATACTCCTGGAATCTTTCTTTCTTTCTTTTTTACCCAAGTATTATAAAAATCTTCTTCCCCCTAGACTAAACAAACAATTAACAAATTCTGTGATATAAGTGACAGCTCGGCAAGCTCTTGTGGTTCTCTTGGGAAAAGGAATTTATGTTATCTGTAGCTCAGAGCACATTTAAAAATCATTCAAGTCAAGGAATGGCAAAGCGTGGAAAGATGTTTCAGGCCAAGTTATGTCAGAGCACCTCCATTCTCCCCAGTGTAACCAGTGTATCAGCAGCAGCAGAAGGGAGAAGTTTCCCAGTTTTGCATTGGTGGCATGGTGAAGTATATTGAATATAAAAGAAAGAGTACATTTTCTTCCTGTTATTCCCTTGGTTTGTGTCTTCTTTATAGGAAAGGAAGTGCTTTTAGGGGGAATTTGGAGATTTACTTATGAACAGCAGACTGACTGTGAGATGATATGGCATAAGGATTGCTGAAGATCACACCAGGAGTCTTTCACACAGAATCAAGCAGTATTTAACTCCCAGAATAGTCAGGGGAGTGCTGTCGGAGATATTTGTCCTACCCTAGGAGCTGTTTGAGAAGCTGAGCCAATCTCTCATATAAAATGTAGTTTGAATGCTTTTTCTGGTGTTACTGCAGCTTTGTCCTATTTTTTGTAAATCTGTGTTTCTGAGAAAATGCATTCATTTAAGTCTGTGTGGCAATAAGGCTGAACCATAGAAATCTATCAAGCTGTAAAATGCACCACGCCCGTGTGTGTGACCTGTCCAGCTGTGACACTGACTCATTCCTGTGGCAGTCCAAATAATTCAAGAACATGTGAAAGCCACCTCTGTAATATATAACTTAGAAAGTTAAGCAGTGCAAGGTTGCAGGCACGTGCTTGGTTAAAGGTACCCTTGAACGGTTCTCTTGATCCCTGACACAGCTTCAGCTCGGCCTTCCCAGGCAATTCCTGGTTACATTTTCAGGGATGTTGTCAGCATCCCCAACAGGCAGATGAGGCTGGTGCAGTGCTGGACTTTTACTAGTTTCTGTGTGGACCATTCCAGAGGATTTAACCCCAGTGAGAGAGAACAGATTATTTTTAATTTATTGGTACATGTGTAGCCAAAGAGCAAGTGGGACTGTTGTGGGAACCTTACATTGCCAAGTGGTTTTCTGGAAGAAGCATCTTCCTGTGACCCCTGTTAGTCAGATAACTCTTTCACATACAACAAGGCCCTGGGGTAAATATCAGGATCCAAAAAGGTCTTGAGGGAGCATTAAAAAAAATGAGGTGATGAAAGCTGTGATTTTACAACAAAATTACTTTTACTGGTGTTCCAATCAAGAGTCAGGTTGATGCACTCTTGATAATAATCAAGTTCTTTTCCTATATAGTGACCTAAAAAACCCTTATGTTTTTACATGGTTTTGTCCATTTTTAGAAACAAATTCAAATAGAACCTTTTTTAAGGTATCAGTTGGTTTGGTATTTTTTTCTTTTTTTGCATATTCTTTAAAATTACCTCTAGCTATTTTGTGCTTATAAACACACCTCCATTACTGCAGAGGTTCTCTCTACATCCCCTGTGTTTCACAGTTGTGATCCCTGCCCATTGTAAGAAGGAAACCAATTTTCCCTGAGAGGTTCTGAAATTAAGTTCTCAGTCTGTTTATGTATTTCTTTTTATATCACACATGGCTGGAACTGCTCAGGAATTATTACTTTCTGTGAAACTTAGTTTTCTAGAAATGCTTTATTAATTGAAACCAGACTTTTTCTTGGGAAAGTTCCACTTTTTTTTTTTTTTGGGGGGGGGAGGGAATTATCAAAAAAAATATCTCTGGAACAAATTTTGCACTTAAAAAAAAAAAAAAAAGACAGGAAGAGAAGAAAAAGACCCTCCCCAAAGTATCTTGCCATGTGACACCAGAAGTATGTGATGTAGGAAAATGGCTTGGTAAGGACATGAACCAGGTTACATGCAGTCACATACAAGTATCCTATTCCTTGTAAAGGGATATTTTTTTTTTTAAACTTGTTTGGGATTTTTTTTTTGTGCATGAAAATTTTAGGAGGTCCCTGTTTCATGTGAGTGATGATAGGAAAGTTTCTGAATTTACAAGAGGTTGCTTGAAATGGCAAAGGTTTTTTTAAAAGCTTTAATCATTACACAGTCTGTTAAAGGCATTGTATCTTAATAATGGATCTCTGCAGGAACTGTAAAGTACTTTCAAAAATCAGATTTAGAAGAGAAAATCGTTGCATCGGGTGCTAACTCACACTTTTCACAGACAAGAAAGCAGTCCTGCTATTGAAGGAACAGCTAATAGGCACTTTTGGGCTACCTTGAGGTACTTGTAACATGTGTGACATCTGCCTCAGTGCAGGTGTGACAGTGCTCCTTTGTACTTATCCTACCAACATCATTAGCTCTAATGGGGGCTGTAAAGGTCTTTGTATTTGATTAAAATAGGTGCAGGTGATAATCAGGGCAGTACCAGAGTGGAATATTTAGGCTAATGTGTTTAGCATGCACAGGACTTGGGAGTCCTCCTTGGAACGTCTTCCCTTTCTTGGTGTGTGTTAGCCCAAAGCATGGCCATGCCAGCTGGGGAGGTGCTGAAGACATGGGACCCAGTGTGATTCGATAATTCTGTGGCCTTGAGAGCTTTCAAAGGGGCTGTAACCATGGCTAAAATAACTGGCAAAAACTGAGGAGCTCAAGCAGCTCTGGTGCCTTGTGTATCCATGCCTTGCACTCCAATCTCCCCTTCAGGTAAATCTTGCTCAGCTGTGCACCGATTTACACTCTTTCTTTAAAGTGGTGTAGGTGACCTTTTGTGAACATACTGAGAATGGGCTGCATTAGAGGAAAAAGGCTATAAAGACAACATTCTTTTGTTTTGCTTATTAAAGGAATAACTTTATGTTTGCTGAAGGTGACTATGTGCTATGGCCCTTCGTGCCTGCTGTAGTAGGGATTTGCTTTGAGTATTTGGGAGGATGGAGTGCGGAGGAGGAAGAACCCGATGCTCTGGTGCAGCAGAGATTAACTAGGCTGTAATCCAAACCCAACCTGACAACTGCTATGTCAAAACAGGCTGAAAAAAACATTTGAGGGCTAAAGCATGTGACCTTGTCCTTATCTGGGGCAAGGTACACTACGAGAACAGCTTCCTTGAGCAAGGGATTTAATAAATACTGTTTTGGCCATTTTCTAAAAGGTATTCTTACCTAGAGGCAAAGAGTGTCCAAGGCACAAGTCTGATTAGATCCTGTGTTTGGGTGGTTTAACAGCTTTTTAAAAGGCAACAAATCTGTGCCCATGTAAGTAGAACCTTGTCCATTTGCTGAGACTTGATTCAGAGGGCACGTCTTGGGAGTGTAGCTGGGGTCTGAGATTAAACTGCCAAAGGTGAAAAGTCACTTAGGAGTTGCCTTTGCTTAGATTTTGCTGAGATTTTGGCACACAGATTATGCCACAGACATTCAGAGTCATTCCAGTTTCATGAATAGTAGAATTTTAAGTTAGTTCAGTTAAACCAATAGAAAAATCTTAGTTTACTTTAATGTGGGTTATCCTGAGTTAAGTGCATTCACTAACAATTAAGATCCTTTTTAAGGGAAATTAAAATCACTGCTGCAGAAGCTGATTTACAGTAAAAAGTGATTGTAAACCAGAACTGAAGATTGAGATATGTTTCATGTTTTAAACTTTTTGCTAGAAACCATGACACAAATGATGTAATAATGATAAGGTATTTAAAATCCTAAAAGTGTTAGAAAATTTGCAATGCAGAGCTGTGCTTGAATAACTAGAGCTTTCCTCAGCTCAGAATTTCCTTCCTATAAAACTCCCATTGCCCATTCAGTCTCTCTCTTTTTTCGTTTTTAAGAGAATAGCAGAAAACTACTTTGTCCCCAGGCAAAATAGATTGCAAAATATACTGACTGGACCATGAATGAAGATGTCAAGAAGCATCAGCCCCAGAACTCATCCCATGGAGTACCTCACTGGTGACTGGTTTCCAGCTGGACATTGTGCTCCTGGTCACAACCCTTTGCCCCCACAGTCTGGCCAGTTGCCAGACCAGTTCAGTGTCCATTTATCTGGTGCATCATTGGTTTGTCAGTGAGGATCCACAGGTCAGCAGCATCCACTGCTCTGCTCTTGTCCACCAAGATAAATCCTTTGCTGTAGAAATAAGATCACATCACATTCTTACAACTTATTTAGGCTGTGGGTGTTTTCAGTCTTATAGAGTTAGGGAGGATTTTTATTCTGAATTTGCTTTCTGATGTAGGCAATTTGCCTCATTGGCTTAATTCATCCAATGAATAGCTTTTTCACAGAAATAGAATTATGTTTTCCTCCTTATCTCAGTAGATTTTAGATGTTTTTCTTTCTTTGAAAGAAGATACTACTATGACAAAAAAAAAAAACAGTTCAGACTTTTAAACCCATTTTATAACATTATCTTATGACTGCAGAAAGCCAGTCTTAATAATCTTTAGCCTTGAGAGGAGATGCAAGAATGGATGTAAATAAAATTAGATTAAAAAAGGGGGACTTGGGCTTTTTAGATATTTGCTCCACAGGATCACTTTCTGCTCAATAAGTAACAGAAGTAGTGAAGGAAATGAGCACTCATGAATCTGTAGGATCCTGGAGCAGCCTCTTGGCACGGCACAGTAGCCAGGGAATGTTGTGTGCGTCATTTACTGGTGAACTCACTCAGTGGATTGGGATGCTGTGCTGGTTTTGGCTGGAGTAGAGTTAATTTTCCCCACAGTGGCTGGTATGGGGCTGTGTTCTGGATTTGTGCTGAACACAGGGTTGATGACGGAGAGATGTTTTTGGTACTGCCAAGCAGGGCTTGCACAGAGCCAGAGCCTGTTCTGCTGTTGGTGCTGCCACCATGCCGAGGAAGCTGAGGGTGTGTGGGAGGTTGGGAGGAGACACAGCCGGGACAGGTGACCCAAACTGACCAGAGGGATATTCCAGACCATGGGACATCATGCTCAGTATAGAAAGTGGGGGGCAGAAGGAAGAAGGAGGGATGTTGGGAGTGATGGTGTTTGTCTTCCCAAGTGACCATTACATGTGATGGGGCCCTCCTCCACTGGAGAAGGCTGAACACCTGCCTGCCCATGGGACGCAGGGAATTAATTCCTTGTTTGCTTGCTTTGTGTGCATGGCTTTTTCTTTACTTATTAAACTCTCTCTACCTCAACCCATGACTTTTCTCACTTTTGCCCTTCCCACTCTTTCTGAATCTGCTGGTGGGAGAGTGAGTGAGTGGCTGCTGGTGCTTTGATGCTGACTGGGACTCAACCACAGCAGATGCATAAAATCATTAGGTCCTATTAACCAAAAAAGGCAAAGGTTGACAAAGAAAAACATTGATACTTAGGGATAGATATCCAAATTTAAGTGATTGTTCTTCCCTCACCTGTATGCCCATAGGCTGACATAATTAGAGGTTGCAGTTAAGAGCAGTTTAATTTTTGTTTACTATTGTTTCTTGATTTTCTAACCTTGCATTTTTCCCCCCATGATGATATTAATATTAATGATTGTTATTGGTTTCAGTCGAAAAAGTCTTCATTCTGATGAGCAGTACTATTTCATGCATATTATCTGTTATGATGCAGCTTTGTCTCAGACTTCTCTCAAAGCTTACTGTCTTCTTGATGCTAATCACAATACAATAATTCTAATGGATTTCAGCTTGAGCTGTTCCCATATTTTGAGCTTAACCCCATTGTCAGTTGTGTAAATTGTTGCCAAATGTTAACAGTTAGTTCTGACTTTTCCATTGGCAAGTGTTTTTGTGCTGAATGAATCAAAACCTATGGGGAGAAAACAGGTAGTGAATTTATAGTCTGCATCAGAATGGATGGCTGAAAGGAGGGAACAAGTGGCAAATAAAATGTATGGTGACAAACACAGTTTCTTTCATTTCATGTGTGCTGGAAATCAGTGTTTTCATTGTGTAGTTCTTGAGTTTAACTCTGCCAGCTTTATGTCTTACAGTGTGGTGTGTATCACACCTAAAACACACTGAGAAAAGCCAGGGCTTTTGTTACAGTACTGAAGGGTCAGCAGGGCAAGGGGACTTTCCCACTATAGATGTGGTGTTTCAAAGAATTGCCAGTTACTCTCATTCAAAGCTAATTTATTGTAAATCATAGAAGATGCTGAGTTGGAAGGGACCCATCAGGATCATGGAGTCCAACTCCTGGCCCTGTGCAGGACATCTGTGCCCAAATTTGGGTCTACATGGGGCACTGTGAAAGATGGTTTTTCAATGCAATTTCAATTGGTATCATCTTGAAATGTGTAAGAATCCAAGGGAAGAGCTCTCATACATTCAGGGAATGTCTTCCATTCTTCTGTTTATTTCCTGCTGTTCAAGTGTACTGAAACTCATTATTACTCAGTGCCTTAGTCCTGTGATTGCACTGCACTGGTGCTGCAATGCTTAAGCTTCTTTTTCCAGATGTCAGATGACAGATTTTTTTTTTTTTTTTATTTTTTTTTTTTATAAATTTTGTTTAATTTGCAACTCCTGTGTTCTTGTCAAACTCCAGGTTGGCTAATAGTATTAAGTTGCTTTTTGCATTAACCTTCTCTTGTGGTTTCTGCTGAGTAGTCCAACCTTTTTTTCTTTCTGTTTGTTGGCAACACTGTGCGTGGCTGTCAATTTGCCAAATGTAAACGCAGCTTACAGTAGGTTTTGTGAGCAGCCTTGGTTCTGCAGGAGAGGAAGACATTAAATGTGTTCTGGATCATTTCCCTCTCCTCTTTAGGCAGGCAGGTGCAGTGGGACACCGAAACACGAGCTTGGGGATGGAGAATGGAACACAGAATGTTGCTTGTATAGGTAATAACGCTTAATTCAGATGGCACCAAGAACATTGTCAGTGAGGCAAAAGAACCATTTTCTCCTTTGCTAGTCTGTCACATATGACCTCAAACATACTCAGAGAATACACCACACATGAAAATATGTCTTTCCTGTCTCATCAGTGCTGCATAGGTAGACATTAAAAAATTCACCTCATAATTGAAATCAAAATCACTGTCTTCTATACAATTTACTGTACTCTCCAAACTTGATGAAGAGTGAACTTCTGTGTTTGGTGGAACTGTGAATGTGCCATCTGAAGTAAAATCAGCAAGAACAAATGAGCCACAGTAGCTTTAAATGAACCTGTGACTTGGCAGAATCTTGTCCTTGACTTAATGAGCTGGTGGGATGAGACTGGTAATGCTCAGAGCAGGGCTGAAAATGGCAAACCATGTGTCCAGCTCTTATTTTCAGCTTTTCTTGTGCCAACTGTAGCTGGGGAAACCTTCTCGTGGGACGTATCTATGGGACTGAAAAAACCTCTCCTGTAGGTACTATAGTGAGACAGTCCTTTAACCTGCCCAGAAAAAGCAAGTCAAGAAACCTTCTTTGAGACCTCTGCCCCACACAGGAGCAGCACAAGAAATGCAAGGAAACCACAGTGAAGTGTCTCAATTTCCTTAGGCAGCCTCTGTTGTAGCCACAGATTTTGGTACAGTCTCTAGGAGATCTCTCTATAAAGCACCAGGTGACATCCTGCATGTGCTATTCGCTAAAATCATCTGTAGATCAGTGGTTGTATTTCTTGAATAGAACCCAGAATCAGGGTGTGCTTTACTGGTGTAGGCACTGGGGCAGAAGTCAGAGACCCCCAGTGCTGTTACCCACTTGTGCCGTTCGGTGTTAGCGTGGCTGTGTCTCCAGGGGCTCTGGTTCTGGAGCTGGGCAAGATTTGCCCTTATAGCTGAGGGATCAGGGTACTAAGTCAGCTTTTTTTTACTTTGAAAACCTACTCAATCTTCCTCAGCTGAACTCTATCATATATTTTCTGAACTTTGTGATTTTGCCTTCCACTGTAACATACCCATAACCTGCTGAGGACTTTTCTGAGCTGACTATGACCTGATTGGTTCTTAGGGTTTTGAACTTTCCTGAATGAGCAAAGGCATAGACCCTCTTAGACCAGCAAAGAGATCTTAATTGATCATCTCAAGACCTTGGGAACTCTCATTCCTACCTAAAACCAAGGGAAGATTTGCAAATATGGGGCAAAACCAGAAATGCAAGAAATGATTTCCCTGCTCTGTAGGGCTTTTAAAGCTATACCTACTCCACCGTTTTGCTATAAATTTCTGATGTCTCCCTAACTGCATAAAAGAGGCAGAATATTTTCTGCTCTAACCTTTCCAAGTGCATTCTGAGGAAGTCAATTAACATTATTGAAAAGCAGTGGCTGATGTTCTCTTTCTTTATGTTTTACCTTTTGCTGTGAACTGCAGGCTCTGTACTTAAGGATGCTGAGATCAGGCGTGTCAATTGAACTGTGCATTCAGAAGTCTAGCTCAGCAGAATATCTGGTTAATCTTAAGATTCCAGATATTTCCTCCATAGGCTTTTTCAAATGGCTACATGAAAATGAATGTGGTCAGTATTAAAATACCTTTAAGTGAGAAATGAGCTGTCCACTACATTAACATTGCTTAACTGTATATATTGATTTCTAACCTCAGTGTCATTGGTTGACTGAGTACACTAAGGTTACAAAATGTGAAACATTATTAATTTTTAATAATGAAAGCATTACTTCTCAATGGCAAAGAGGACATGAAAGAATCACTTTTCATCCCCAATATTTAGAAGTTAAGGCCTTTAAGGTAAGATGTATGGTTATCAAAGGTGAAAAGTGTTTGACTTTTTTTTTTTTTTTTGCATAAGACATCTAAAACATTCATTTGGTGCCAGAACCGCTATCCAGCAAAAAGATCAAAGGGAAGCAGGTCTCATTAGGAGAGCCCTCCTGACTTTGAAACATGCGTCCAACGTGCTGGGCAACCTTCAGAGCAATGTGAAGGGATTTATTATCCTGACTCCCAGAAATGGAAGTGTGAGCCACACGGCTAAAGCACTGCAAACCACTCTGAAACTCTCCTGTGTATTTGGGGAAGTTAAATTGGGGCAGAGATAGAGTCAGCACAAACTTGGGGATAACACCTCGTGATGGTATTGTGTGACAGACTTCGTCCTTTTTTTAATACCAAATATCTCTGAGATGAGGTACATCACATGCTGCCAGTGGGTGCCTCCATGGTAAGGGCAGGTATGCTGGCATAGATTCCACAGTCCAGTGGAATGTAGATTCCTAGGTATTTAAAGAATTGCAGCATTATTACTTCTGCCATGTTTTGAGCAGCTCTACTAAGGAAGCAGTGAAAGTAATGTTTAATTTGGATATATTAGTCCAAACCACATTGTCTTTCCGAGGTGTGTATCTGGTTGGGACTAAATTAGAGTTTGATCACATGATTTTTTTGTAACACTCGTCAGGTAGGGGTGAGTGGTGATGTCATCATTTTAAAAACAGGGAAAAAAAGGCATGAAAGGATTAGAGATGATTTTGTATTATTTTAGGGACACAGCTTCTTATTTACAACTGCTTTAGTCAAGTTTGGTAAGTGATTAATTTATGAAAATCCCTGAATTTAAGACTAATGAAACTAATATTAGACAGCTTACTCTGAATGGGAAAATGGATGTCCTCCTTCATGCTCTGTTTTTGCTCCACACTTCCATAGCTTCTCTTGGACTCTTTGCATTGGATTTGGAGAGGGGAACTGCAGGAAAGACACAGACTGGGATGAGCTTTCAGAGCTGTATCTGGAAGAAGCAGACACAAAGCGAATAGGAATGGCTTTAGCCCCTGAGTTGTAGGAAAAGCATACCAACCAAACCATGAAAACCCAGTTATCATTAATGTAGACTTTCTCAGCAGTGCCTGGTGACAACATCAGAAGCAGTGGGCACAAAAGGAATATGGGGAATTCTGTTTATACCTAAGGAAAAAAAAAACCAGTGTCCTTATTTTCCTATGAAAGTGGTCAGACACCTGTCTAGAGAGGGTGTGGAGTCTCCCTCCTTGAAGATATTCAAAAGCCATCTGGACAGCTGGCTGAAGGTGAGCCTACTTGAGCAGGGGCTAGGACAAGGTGACCTCCAGAGGTTACTTCCAACCTCAGCCACCCTGTGAGTCTGTGAATAAATATATGTAGACCCTGTGGTGCTGAAGGAACCTCACTTTTTAAGGACAGAAAAGGTTGTGTGAGGTTTGCTTCTAGCAAGGTAGCTCATTATCTTTAGGAGTGCTAAGGTAGTATCCTGTTGTTACTATGGGAACCCAGAGGTTTTACTGGGAATAAATGAGATAAATATACAGGATTAGCAACATAGAGCTGCACATTTTTATGTATGTACGAATATCAAAACTGGTCTGTGTTACTACTCCCTCAAATCCTACTAAATTGCATACTTTTAAATGAAAATAATTAGCTTGCTTTCTTTGCAAGTCCTATTAAGGAGAAGGGTAGACCAGAATAACTTTGACTGAAAATGATAGTTGAGAACTATCCACTACAAGAAGCCTCGATCTGAGGGGCACTCACCCTTTTGCACATCATGGTAGAGCATCCTAATGTGGCAATTCCTGTGCTTTGGATGCTCCACAAAACCAAAAATTTTCCTGCTCATGTCCATCAAAAATTTCTTTGAAATTTCCTCATTCAACTAGAAATCTCATCCTATATCCCTGTTGGAAACACCTGAAATTGTAACTCTGTTGAATCTACGCCACGGTGTTGTTAACTTGAGCTCTGGGTGAAAGCCGCTGTATATATGCAAAAGTATAATTGCTCTGCAAATTGGTTGTTTACCTGCTGGATTCAGACTTCCTGTGGGTTTTTCTATTTAAAACAGAAAGCAACTGTTCTGCAGGTTCTTGCAAGTGTCAGCAGTTCCCATGCATTTAACTTTTCTCACTTCCTGGGAAGATGATGGGATTCACTTTCTAGAAGCCAAAGAGGATGTAATCATCTTCCTCTATCCCAAGGCTGCTGCCAGGACTCAAACTATATCTGCTGGACAGAGTGAGAACTCACCTTTAGCACAAGAGAGCTGCAAGCTTTTCCTGAATGACTGATTTCAAGAAATTGATGTTAACCTCATAGCAGCCCTGATGCCACAACAGATAATTTAAATGCATTTGGTAGACTTCAGTAACTACTTAGGATGAATGTCATGAACATGTCCCATGAAACCACTAATGTTTCCAGACATGGGGAACATTTTGGGGGGACAGACACAGAGCTCCAGTCAGAGCCCATCAGCTCAAAAACTCTTTCTGCAGCTGTGTGCTTCCAAGACACCTTGGAACAGCCAGGGTGACAGAGAAAAGTGTCCTAGGAAACTGAGGATACAAGTCCACGCTGCATTTGTGGCTTTTCAAGAAGTGGCTAATGTGAACCGAGGCCTTGATATTGTTACAACATTCCCTGGCTTCTAATGCTGTGGGGAAAACGAGCTCAGAGTTTCATCCCTGGCACAGTAACACCTGCCTGTGTCACACCCTCTACGTCATTAGGGAACTATTAAAACACACCTTAAAATTTTCAACTTAGTGTATGCCTGGAAAGGTTTTGAAATCTGGACAATATGTGGCCAGATGTTACTGCAGCCTGGAGTCTTCTGAATCCATTCAGCAACAGGTAAATACTGTGTTGCTTTGGTAAACCAGTTGATACACATCAGCAGCCTCTGCAGCTGTTGCTGGAAGAGGAATGAAATAGATTCTGAATAGCAGGTGGGTTGGTCTTTTGTTGTAATTTAGTGCTGTTGTCACACAACAGATATGTGATATAAGGAGATGAAAATCAATGAAAATGAAAGGAAAATATTACAGTTTTGTGGTTTTTTTTCCCCACTCAATTTTTGTTTCAAATATGCACACCATGTACTTATGTACTGTCAAAAGAGAGGATGTTTCTCTAGATTAAATCAAATGTCTATTAAGAAAAATTTTAATCCACCCAGCTTTTCTGTAATACTGGTTATAACCATACCAGTTACTGAATGTGGTCAGCTGTCAGGATAGGAAACTGTTTTCTGTTCTCAGGGAGATATACTTTAGTTCCTTCATACTGCAGATATTATCAGGACGCAAAATCAGTCAATACAAAAGGTTCTTTGATTCATATGCAAACAGAAGTAAAGCATTTATTATAATTTTGATGAAGTTGTTGTGTTTCCCTATTTTTTCACTTGCTCATTCATAGTGTAAAACAGTAATTCCGGAAATTTGACTGCATCTCACATTGCAGTCACATCAGAGTGTGACCACAGGCAGTGCTGTGGAAAATCCTGAAGAGAAGGCATGTATGAACAGCAGTGAAAAATTGTGTTATCAGACACATACATACATGTGAAAATTCTGCATGCACCAAGTCTTATTGCTGCCTCTCATTTCATGCTTTGTGAAATGTTTCAGCTGACTGAGGAAAAACTACATCCAACAATCCTGCCATGATATCCTTGTTCATGTTATGCAGAAGGATTGTGTCCCTAAATATGAGTTGTGTGGATTTATCACTCATCTGGTCACCCAGAGAGCTCTGCGCAGATACAAAGCAAGGGATTGCAGAAAACGTAAGTCAATGATGGGAAAGAAAATACAAACAAAAATCAAGCTGTTTTGTGCAAACTCTTTGTACACAAGTAGGTTTGTAAACTTGTGGAACTGCTGCAATTCGACATCTTTTTAAAGAGTTTTTGGCTTTTGTGTGACAAACTTTGCATCTGTTTTTTCAACTGGCAGCGATATTGTTCTGGTTTTGATATGCTGCTGTCTGCTATGAATGTGCCTAATAATATCTTCAGCTGGAGTTTCAACTTGATCTGCTTCAACTCTTAAAGTGGGAGATCAAGCAGAATTTTGAAGGCCAGGATCACTTCGTAAAAAATATCCTTGTCCATATGGTACATTCCGACACTGTAGTAACAACTGATGGAGCAATAAATGTTTAAACTTCAGCACACTTAGCTAAAACGGTGTCTTTTGTTAAAGGAAAACATTCTTTTTCTAGGGCTGTCTTACACTGTGCATTCCACAATGGAATAGAAATTGGAAACAATCCATTAAGTCAATGCAGCCCATCACTCCACGAAGGCAGCATTGTTTGCTGCATTGAAGGTTTTAGCTCTAATTGGAGCTAGTTTTCAATTTCCCATACAATGGGGTTTCAGCTGCACCCCTTGGGAGATTATTTCACAGTACAATAACTCTGCTGCAGTGTTTTACTGATATCTGGCCTAAATCTTCCCTCTTAATTTCATCCCATTTTTTGCTGTTATAGCCCTAGGTATTGGACTAAACAATTCCCCTTCTTCCTAAGCAGTTAGCTTGTCAAATATTTCTGGACAACTACGTTCCTACTTAGTTCAGTTGTTGCTTGGTTAGTATCTAATCTTAACATTTCTGCCATGATTTATGCTCAGTCCCCTTAAGTTTTCTGTGGTTGATCCTTTTGGACAACTATTTTATTTTTTTTTTAAAATTAAATCTCCTTCCCCACCACCCCTGGCACCCTTAGTTGTGAACAGCCCATTTTTGGCAGCTTCTGAGCAGCAGCATCCTCTGGAGTGCATTGCAGAACCCTACAGATTGGTGCTCTCAGCTAAAATAAGTACTGTATGGTAATGAAAACTGTCTTGAAAGTATCAGTGAGACTGAGACATTTTTATCTTTCCAGAAAATTGTGACTTGTAGAAGAACAGGAATATGATTGAGTTTGTGAATGGAATTTATAGAAGTCTCACATTCCTTGCAATTTCACATAAGAGGACTCTTTAAGAATTTTTTTGTGTGTGTCTTGCAACATTTCTTCACTTGCTAGGGGCACTTGATGATGTAAGAATCTCAGCTTTCATTTTTAAAAGAATTTCCCTCTCAGGCTTAACTGACTGCCTAGGAAAGCTGAAAATATGACTCAGGGGTTTCCAAAAGCAGAAACAAAGATGTAGATAGGAAGAACTGAAACCTTTACCACTTAATTGACTGCTACTTAAGCAAGTTTCAAATAATTTAGTTGACCTAAATTCTTCTGTCTGACTTCACAACTACATCAGTGTTCATGTTCTCTTCTAGCTTGGCTTAGAAATAGGTAGTTGGCTCCATATCCTTGTATGGTGTGACCTCTCTAGTCACAAATAATGACCAAATTCTTAAACAGAAAGCACCACCACTTCCTGATTCTTTGATTTCTCAATCCCAAAGGTTTATTTGCCAGGATTCATTCCCAGTTGTTACTCAAACTCCTCGGGATCCTTCATTGTATCTTCCTGTTTCTCAGTGCTGTTTCTCTTCTTCAGGTAGATAGAGAAAATGTCTAAAACGGTCACTGCAGTGGGATGATGGCAGTATTTTAGTAAGGTTTGTGTCTCAGTGCATTTTACAGCTGATCCACTCTGTCCTTCCTGTCCCAAGAAAGAGTCTCACCTATTTTTATTTGTTAACTCAGTTCCCTTCCTTTCCTTTACTTCTGGGATTGATCTTCTACCATGGCAATTTTCTCTAGCATTGAGATTAGGTGAATTGCTAAACAATTTAGTAGGCTAGAACAGGATATCTTTTCATCTTTATATAACACATTTGAATATGCACTCTCTTTTTACAAGATGTTTTATCATGAGTGGTAAGTGGAAATAAATTGTTTTGCACATGTCATAAAATGAGATTATAGCACAGAATGATCCTATAATGTATGTGTTCCTTCGCACACTATCGTGTATTTTACACACAAGCTCAAACCTGTATTTGCATGCAGTCCTAAGTAATGGCATACTTGTTGCATTAGGGAAAACCTGTGTTGTATTTATAGAGCAAGTATCTTAAGAACTTCTTACAGCAGCTTGTGTTATGTAGTGCAATTTTCTCAGCTACTTTATGGATTTTCTGCCGTGACAGTTTTTAAAGGACAACACATCATGGTAGAGATAATTCTGTAAGTCTGCGATTACCAGGTCACTGAATACTCAGAGCATAAACCATACTTAGGGCTGTCACCTTCCCCTCTGAAGCTGTGGGGCTGTCAGCTAGACACAGGAAAAAAGGCATGTTGTTGCAGTCATGATCCAGTTCAAAAGACACAGGAAACCACACATCAAAATTGGAGTGGCATATGAATTAAGGTTGCTTATACAGCTTTGAAAGGAACTTCAGAAGTTTTGGGAAGATTCATTGTATCATCTGCAAGCTGTAGCACGGCCCAAAGAAATCAGTTTTATTTGCCTCCCATTTGATCAGAGCTGTTCCAACCCACCAACAGCTGCAGCTTCAAATGAAAGATTGTGGGCTCATGATGATGTTTGCCAGGCACAGAGCAGGTGCCTGACCTCTGAACACAGACACTGCTGGTGACTAAATGACTAGAAGGGAAAACTGCTGAGAGATCTCGACGTCAAAACCTCCTTATTGTACTTAATTGCCTTGGACTAGTTCTCGTGATGTAAAATTCTGTATGCATCAAGGTAGAGGAAGCCTGTCAAAATCAGCTGTGTACCCCATCAGCTAAAATTGCTTTTTGCTAGTTAGAATCATACAGAAATGCTATTGCAGGATTTTGTCATATAAAAACATAACTGTTTTCTGTTAAGATAAAGCTAAAAGGATTACTTACCGTGGCCTTGATGGTAGAGTAGAATTAATGCACTTGTGACCTATGAATTATAGTAGTCAAATACTTTGTTTCAACCCAGATAAGTTCGGATAAATTTATTCTTGAATAGCTGACTTCTCTGTCTATGTGGAGTAGTGTATTCTACAAATCTCTTGATTTCTGTATCAGTAACATTTGTACTACATCCAGCTCCTCTGTTATCAGATGTGCTCATCTATCCCCAGTTGCGTTATTTGTTGTTTATTCATGGCAAGAAGGGTAACAGTATGAAATGGTGATCATTAATATTTGTATCAACAGATCAGGCTTTCTGAGAGTGTTTTGAAACAGAGATAGCAGGACAAAACAATGAAAAAAAATGGTAAGAATATCAGTAGAAGACAACCAGATGAGTAGGAAACAGTAAATGCCTAAAGCTATTGGAAGAACAGCCATTGTTAATAGCAAAGTTTATTAATAGGGAAAAAAATAAGGCAATGGCTAAGGAAAACACACAAAAGCATAAACCTAAACCTTAGAAAATAAACATTTAATAAAAGATATACAGTTCCATGAAACTGTATTAGAAAATGAATAGTGAATTGACTGTTAATAATATATGCACCAAATCAACGATCCCAATGTCACGAAGATTTGGGTTTCTATTGCTGTCCAGGTGTAACTGGTGACAGTAAAACACACGTGTATGCAAATGCACTTCTTCTGTTACAAAACAATGCTGGAAATATTCTGAATTTCTACTTATTTTTGTGATTTATGGAAAGTCACCAGGGGGTCTGAGAAGATGATGATGCCCGGAGAAGGTACTGCTCAATGCCATGTGACTACCTGGTGCATCCTGGCATGGGCATTTTGGGTACCTGTGGCTGAAACAAGCCAATCTGTTTTACTGTTGGGAGTGACATCAAAACTACGTGTAAACTCTTCTTTTCCCCACTCTTGTGGAGTTGATGGTGCGTTACTGAGACTACCAGAAGTACCTTGGTGTCTCTGGTTAAAAGGTATAGGAAGCTGTGAAGGCTAATTTGTACTGGCACCTGCAGAAGATCACCTAGGGGGTAGTGACAAAACAGGTCTTCTGCTTAAAGCCTCCATAGATACGTGATTGTGATAATGGCAGTTGTTACCTGTACAGATGGGTAAAGCATGATAGCAATGCCTGGAAATAAAGAAATTAAGCTGTAAAGAGTGAGGGTGTGACCTATGAAATCCTAATGAATATTCCTGTAACAACTGAAGTGACTACTGCCAAAAAACAATTAGCAGAGAGGTTGTAAAATGGATGCTAATTTGTACATAGTACCAAGAGTTAAGAAAAATCCTGGCTAAACAAAGGCTTTTGAATCTGCTGAAAAATTCTGTGCTGTGAATCAGATTGCAAAAAGATGGTCTGAATCACATCACAGTTCCTGAATAGGTTGTTCCAGAGGCCCAGTCTTTTGTGTGCAAATATGACCAGCCCTCCTAAGTACTAGCTAAGAAATTGTCTGTTATCTATCTATTATCTAAACATCTGTACAGAAATCCTCAGTAAGAACGCATTGCTGCAGGATTCAACTGATTCACCAAATTCAGCCATAGTGCAGGGGAACCTCAGCTCCAGCACCTGGAGCACCTCCTGCCCCTCCTCCTTCTGCACCGGCCTGGGGGTCTGCAGGGCTGTTTATCTCAGTCTCACTCCTCTCTTCTCTGGCCATAATTGCACAATATTTTTTTCTGCCTCTTTCTTTAATCTGTTATCCCAGAGGCTTTACTACCATCTCTGATGGGCTCAGCCTTGGCCAGCAGCAGGTCTGTCCTGGAGCCCTCTGGCACTGGCTCTGCTGCACATGTGGAAGCTTCTGGCAGCTCCTCGGAGAAGCCCCCCCTGTAGCCCCCCGTGCTGCTGCAAACCTGACTCAAGGTTTGTTTTGTATGTTTTGAATCAAGAAGAGTTTGACAACACCTGGTACATGTACGTGATGTGCTTCATTGCTTTGAGATTTGAAAGCATTTTTTTTTTTCTAGGATACAAGTCCAAAGTATTTTGAACCAAATAATATATGGCTTTCTTAACAGGAGAACGTTGAGACTGTGCATGTAGGACTGCTGAATATAGCTGTGGGTACTGGCTGAGGCTGTGGGCCAGATTCACAGAGCCACACAGATACATCAACAGTTGAACTGGCTTTTCAAATTATCATGTGCAGGCATTTAAGTAAAAATTATGTGCCTGACATCAGCTAAAATTCAATAGATATTCCAGAATTCAATGAGTTTGCTCCTTTTAAAACACTTACTATCTATGCAGATATGGCCCTAAATGCTTTTAAGAAGTTATGCTCATAACAGTAACAATTGTTTACTTATGGAGCTGATATGGAGAATTAAGATAAAGCACAATGCAAAGTATTGCATTATGAAGATACACTTTTAAGCTGGCAGTTTTAGATGAATCATGTCCTTTGGAGCAGGTCTAAATCTGAACAAGCCTGACCCCAAAGGACACTTAGTGTGTCCTATGTCAATCTGTTGCCAGAAAAGGGCAGATAAGGAGTGTAAGAAAGACAGCAAATTATTCTTCTGAATAATGCATCAGTTTAGTAGCTCATTATGCTTAATAGCCACTAAAGGATGAGCCCTCTTTTCCATAAATTTCTCTAATCCCTTTTTGAGCCCTCTTCAATAATAACAACCCTGCAGTAATGTGGTGCCTTCCACTGTTTTCCCTGTGCATGCAGCCTGTCAGCAGGATCACTGTGCAGCATGTCCAGCACTGTCTGCAACTGGTATCTCCAAGGTTTGAACATGTTTGTTTTGATTTGTCTCCTTTGTTTTCTACAGGCTTTTATTTTGTGTGTGCATAAGTGAGTTAAACCAGTTGTGAGCTTATGCAGTTTGTGTATAAATTAGTTAAAACACTGAGGAACCACTGTATTCATGGTGTTTTGGTGATTCACTAGAGTGTAGGTGTGCTGCAAGCAAACAAAGGCATCTTGTTGTCTTTAGAGAAGCAACTATGCAAACAGATATCAATTCTATTATCTCCCCTTCATTTCCCTCCTCCCCAAATGCATTTATGGTTTTCCTCTTGCCCCTGTGAAATTAGTCCAATTATCTGTTACTGATTGAAACTGACGGTTCAATACGTGTGTTCTGACACTCTGCAGACTGCTAATTTTTAGCAGCACGGAGTCTGTACTGGCAAAATTTGACAGCAAAACATAAACCTTCTGAGAGACTATTTGTCCATGAGAAAAACAGTTTTGGGGCAACAAACATACCAATTTGAAACTTAGGCACTATTGACTAAAATGAGAGTGAAGACATATATCCTCTTATCAGACATTTGGAAAGTTGCCTGATATAAGAGAGCCTGGTTTGTACTTGCTGCTTACACAACTGGGGGCTCAGAGTAGCATTTATGTTCCTAGTTTGAGCTGTGATTTTTATTTGGTTTTTTTTTGAGCTGTTGTCAGATTATGAGCCAGTTTTAACTACATCTTCTGGCGTAAATAAGCATAAACCACTCACGTTGTGTGTTATTTTAGTATGGTCCACTGGTAGTCACACTACTTCGCTTCCTGGATGGAAGAATTTTTGACAACTGGGATCGAGTTATCTTGCCTTCACCAACGAATTTTAAAGAAATAACAAACCAGGGAATATTTAAAAAATAAACACATATGCCAAAATAACAAGAAATTTTCATGTTCGGTCCAAAACTGTCCCTGTGTAAGGTAGTTCCTGATTAACTGGAATGCAAGGCCCTAATTAGCTGGGTGCTACAGGTGGCTGCTTACAGCCACATCCTTTTCAAGATGAGAAATTAAGATCTCAGATGCACATTTGACACTTTTTATTGTGAATGTTATTATCATGTTTTTCATAAATTTAAAGGTGGAAGAAAAAAAGATATCCACAGCCAGATTTTTCTTTAAAATATAAATTGATTTGTCACAGTTAAATGCAATATTCATTCTCTGCAGATACTGAATGAAATTTGAGCTTTCACTTTCTGGTCTGGGCAGAAAATTGGGCCCTTGAAACCCTTTAAAGAAATTCTCCAGGTGAGGGAGGATTCAAAGCAGAGCCTCAAGTCTCACTTGCAAAGCCACATAAAGGAACCTCAAGGGACAGCATGTTTGCCAACTTTGTTTCTGTGTATTGTTTACATAACCACTCCTCCAGTAGGGGCTTGTATTAAATTGCCTGTACTTGATTCAACTAAAATAAAATAGGAATTGCTATTCAGTAATTTCCATGTAAGAAATAAAAAGCTGAAAAGTTTCAGCATACTAGTAAAAATATTTATTTAAATTACAAAATTGAGAAGTTTTTTAATTCTTCCTTTAGCCCAGAGCATAAGTGGAGTTCCTTAAAAGAAAACCTAAAAATGTGCATGGCATGTAACAAATTTGGTTCAGTTTTAATGGGAATTTATGCCAGGTAGTGGGTATGGAGTTTTCTTTGTGGCAATTCTCTGCTTTAAATCTTAATTTGGGGCAAATATGCCATGTTTTATTGCTGCCTGTATAAGTCAGAGTTGGGGAAAATATTTTGACTGCCATCTTGAAACAGAAGCTGTATATCTGCTTCTTTATGACATGAATTTATGGCAATTTGTGTTATAGGCTTCAGCTCAGGAGTGATACAAAAATCCTCCTTTCATCTTATCCAGATGAAGAGTAAAATTGCCTAGATGTATTCAAATGAAAAAAGGCTGAAATTGCCTCGAGAAAGTTAATTTCAAGATATGAGTAAAATGTTTGAGTCAAATTTGCTCTGTGCTGTCAGTAGGGTTGAAGTAGTGGAAAGACATGAAGTAAGAAATTCAATATTTCAGGAACTAATATAGTAAGGAAAACAAAGTAGATATGGAAGTAATCTTTCAATCAGAAATTTTATTTGCTCAGATGTATCACCTTATGCAGACACACAGGAAAAGATTGCTCTTGTTAAAATGCAATGATGTTTATAAAGTACTTACTGGACACAACATAATATATCTGACAACTTCCAGGCAGAATATAAATATGAAATATGATGTTGAGATAAGCATAAATTCATGGAGAGGGCACTGCCCCTTTTGGCTGCAGTGCCAAGAATACGCCCAACTCACATTTGTGATAAGCACGGCTAAAGTGCTGTTAAATTACTAGTTGAAATGGGGTGGCAATTAATTGAGTGAAAGTGAAAAAAACAGATTTAAAAAATAATCAGTATCTTGTTACTTCCCACAGTGATCTCGGGGTGTCTGGAAACAGGCCAGCATGACATTGTTCATCATGCCTGTTTAAGGAAATACGTAGTCTCACTAAGCTTTTCTCAGCTGGCTCCTTTGTTCCTCTCACAGGCATGGAAATAAGAACATCGAACAAATGAAAACCAGAACAACCAGCAGTCATTTCCTTTGCTGAAGGAGCTCTTTGTGGCATGCTGGTGGACAACACCAGTAAGAACATGAAGAAAGAGTGTCCAGCTCAAACTGAGCTTTGGAAGAAATGCCTGTTGGTGCTCTGTGTTCAAAGCACAGGGTCCTCTCCTCGGGTAACGCCGCGAATGCGGCACTGAATAACTCACCCTGCTCATGAGAGAGTCTGACAGGGATGGGATGAGGAGCTTCAGCAGTAGGAGCCAGACTGCTGTGCTGTGCTGTCTGGCAGTTCAGGTGACTACTCCTGGGTGTGTGTTTTATGTATGTCCTGGCTCTAAACAGCACAAGAACTTTGCTGGGACACAGCACGGCTGTGCCACGGTGAGGAGCTGGATGTGCAGGTGCCCTGAAGCATATCAAGGGCAGGAGAGGTGAGGGAGGCGATGTTCTGTAGCTGGGTGTTGTATTCAGTTGTATTGGCTGCAGCTCGAGCATTTCAGATTTAGGAGATGACATCTAGATTTTCAGCAGGTTTATCATTTTAGTGGGAAAAATGTGTAAAGTTCAGAGTTTGTTTTGTCTGTTTTGCCCACTTTGGTGGTCCACTTCCCTCACAGTGGTGGGAGATCCTGGCAAGGTACCTTTTGCCATACAATAGCCCATACAATATTTCAGTTCTGTAACACGATGTAGATACCTAACTGTTCTTTTTGAAGACTTTTGTAATGTGAGAATCCTCCTTCACCTTGTCAAGACAGATTCTGGGACAGGATCTCCGACTGTGTTTTCTCTCACCTCACTTCTGATGTCTGCCCTGCAGTGTCTATGTCTCATATCCGTGTCTGAGCCTTTGGCCTCGAGCTCCCTTCAAAGATAAGGAATAGAAAAAACATTCTTAAGGTATGGTTAATTTAAGTGTTCTTTTCTTTCTGCTGCCTATAAATGGAATTTAAGATGAATAGTTGAGAGGGAGGCTTTTTTTAAAATATAGAACTTTTTTTACAGTTTAGATAGTCACACTTGGACAGATAAATCTCAAGGTGCAAGTAACAATAATATCTATTATTTTTTAATTATTATTTTTTTAAATTTTGGATTGGAAATTTTAGCCTTCAGTAATGATAACACATTAATACAACTGTTTGATATTCTTAATATGTGATGAATAATTCATTCAGTGGATAAGTTCTTTCAGAGAATTCTATCACCACTGAGTAAGGTATTTGAGAATTTCCCGTTAATATTCCATAACTACATTTTTGCACAAATTAGGCAAAAGAATAGGCCATTCACTGCTGATAATATCTCTCTTAATATCCTTCTGTAAGTGATACATTAACTCAGGTACTAGAAATGCCTTGCATTTTGGAAGTGGTCTGTTAAACAGACAGGCAAACAACATGAAACTCTTCAATTTAACAGGTCCTTATCCACAGTATTGCCACAGTTATGAAATTTAAGCATTGGGCTAGAACATATATGCTCAGTAATATGGCAAGTGATGGAAGTTGATTCTTCTTCTGACACAGAGAGAAAACAAACACTGATATGTTTGTTAACATTGATAACATTGATCTCTAATCTGTGCAATGCACAACTCTGAGCGACATAGTTTGGTGGGGAACTGATAAAAAGGGTGTGTAGTGAAGGGCAGTTCAGCAGGGACTGTTGCTGACCCAACATTTCAGAAGTAAACATGGAATGCAGTTTCTTGTGTGTGTCAAAGTGCTGCTATTGTAATTGGGCTGTCCTGTTTGTATGGATTGCAGTACAAACTTCATGTGGATTGGATTTACTTGTTACAAAATATAAACATAAGTTGAAATGCAATTTAATGACAGTTGGAGATTGTAATGAATTGTATTTATTTCTAGGAAGCAAAGTTCAAGTCATTCTGAGCAGGGGCTTGAAAACCTTAATAGTAGCCATCAAAATAGCAATAAGAAAATGCAAATTCAGAAACTTTCCACGATGCTCAACCATACAGTCAGCTACAAATGCAGTTTTTAAAGCTGCTAGAGCATAGAGGATGGCAGTGTAATGCAGATGTGGAGCAGGTTTCCAAACCCAGAGGGTTTCTTAAGAAATTTATGTTAAAGATGCAAGACATTTCTTGTAACAAATACATGAAAAGTGTTCCAGTTTTTTTCTTTAAGAACTTCCCATAATTATAATTTAGCATGTCTATCATTTGACATTTTCAAAGCACTTTCTCGAAATGACATATATCATTAAGACTTAGATCTACTAATTCTTAATTACACATGTGAATGAAAATTTGATTTGTATATGAAGTGTTCTGAAGAGTCCTATGGATATGGAAACATCTATATAAATACAGAATGTAGAATATGCTTTGAAAATAAAGCAGTTCTAGTGATGGCTTGTGTTTCCCAAAGGATCTTTGGATGTGATTTAATGGTTCCAGACTTCTGTCTTTTTTGACTGTAGGAATCTCTCTTAGGGGACACCTTTGCATTCTTACCTCTGGGCATGAAATAGGATCCATTTAGATCCATTTAGGATTTGTCCTCTCTGCTCCTTACTCTAGTAAATCAAGGCTGGCAGAACTTTTCAGAACCTCTGAAGCAACAGGCTTAGCTTTTTTTTTTTTAACTAGCTTCTGGATGCAGTCTTGGTTGAATCATGGATCAGTGACCTGGAACAGATACTTGTTTGTCCATAATTTCAGAAACAACATTTCCCAGCCACTCTTTTCCATCATGCTAGTGATTTATTCCCATTTTAATATTGTTAGCTTGTTTTTAGGCTAGTTCTTGTTGTATGTTGGCATCTGAGTTGCAGAGCTGCAAATAGGATTGAAAGAGAGTCAAAAGTGAAACAAGGACTTTTGAGTGGGTGTAATATGATCATAATGTTTCACAAAATAAAAGAAGTAATAAATTTATTCCTATTATTTATGACTTTTCAAGAAGAGCCTGGAGCTTTCTAAAAGAGACATGGACTGGGTTTGGCACTGGATAGAAGATAGAATGTTCCTTCACTATACAAATTACTGTGTGATATTTTTTTTCTTGAATCATTGAGTAAGCCAGTCACAGAATTATGGTGTTACCACACCTGAAGTAGTCCCTGCTGCCTCTGTCTCCCTGTAACTTTGAAGTCTTCCGTGTTTCAGTTGAATTCTATGTGCCAAAGGTATAAATTTGAAATTGGGTGACAAGATTGCCAGAGCTGCCAGAAGAAGAGATTCTTTTTTTTTCCTCAACTCTTTTTGTTCTTACCTGTGTAAACTGAATTAGTACTGCAGTAAACATATATAAATATGTATGAAACAATCCCTGCCTCTGAGTGATGGCTAATGGTTTCAGCAATTCCGGAGAGAGTTCCAGTGGGGAATTCCTGTGCTCATCTCTTTCCACTGGAACTGTGGTGCACAGAGCAAAATGTTTTGCAACAAATCTGTGTTTCTGGCTAAGGCAGATACCTCTAGAGTGACAGGGAAATCGTGTCAGCCTGAGCATCTCAAAGTCCTGGGAAAGGGATGCCACTCAGTGGAGTTTTTGGTTCCTCAGACGGTGCTTGGGCTTGCGGGATACAAGGACCCAGTCACAGGGATCCAGTGGGCAGGTGGCAGCTGTGAACAAACCCTTCTCACTTCTGCTCCACATCCCTCAGCCCCTCTGAATTTGCTCTGTTTCAAATTATTTCTTCAGGGGTTTATTCCAACCAAACCTGGGTCTCCTGTGTTTGAGTCTTTGCTGTGTGTCCTGCTGTGTGGAAAAGCTCTGGGGAGATGCCCACAAAGCTTGATGACTTAGGCTCCTGTGAGGACTTCTTTTGAAGCTACCTGCTGAGTTTTAGGTTCATAGCTCAGAGCTACATTGAGTTTGGATCTCTTCCTCCTACAGTGCTCACAACACTGAGCTGAGGCACTGAGAAGTTCAAGCAGATCTAAGCCAGTGGAGCTTCTGGATGCTTTTAACACCATATTAAGGGTGGGAGCTGATAAAAAAAGACTTAAGTTTTAAGTGAATGAAGTGCATCTGCAAAAGAAAGAGCGAATGTTCCTTATCAGAATAATAATGACCAGAAAAGCAGGAATGACCCTTAAACTGTTGCCAAAGCAATTTAGAAGGTTTATTGGTCTAATTTTCCTTAAATAAATCAATTCAATGTCTACATTTAATTTTTTTAATTGGTTTATTAGAAAAAAGTAACTGTAAACTTTTGGAAGTGTGCAATACCCTTGAAATATGATTTAGAATATTTCCACAATTTAAAGAGCTGAGTTTTAATTTTATCTGCTTGTGAATTGACAACAGAAAATGTTTATGCTATTTCATCTTTTGGACATCTCTGATAAACTTACAGGTCTGTTTAACTTTAAATTGATTGCATACCTAAATTTGTTTACTTTTAAAGTAAGGATAGATTCTTAAACATATTGGATCGTTATGTTTACCCTATTTGTGATCAATTCTGTTTTTAAGTCTCAGCCATCCTGGATAATTCTGTTTCCCCAAGGAAATTGTCTGTTGCAGGTCTGTGTGGCCTGGGTGAGTAATGAATTGCTTCTCCTTCTCCTATCCATGAATAGTTATATTTCATATTTAAACTGCACATGAGGTAATAACACTATGAAAGCTCAGCATATTCCAATACTCATTTTCAAAGTCTGAATAGCCATGGCTGAAGCAATAATATCTGCCAGTTATGTCTGGTAGTGTAGCAGCTTTTCATAGCTGGGAGTGGGACAGGGACAATTAAAATAATAGCAATCTTCCAACTGAAACATTAATAATTTTTCCTTTAAAGTGCTGCATTTAATGTTCCAGAAGAGGAAATCATATAACAGAACTGAGTTCAACAAACAGTACAGGAGGCATAATGTTTATTCTTAGCATCGCATCACCATATGACAGTGACAGGTGGTGATCCACAAATGGCATCACAGTCATCAGGAGCTGTGAGGGGAAATGAAAGGCTTCAGAAAGTGCAATTTTATGGCAAGATAAAACAATTCTGACCTGTTATTGTTAGATAACTCTAAGATAAATTTCAGAGTTAATATTTATGGTGTCTGAAAATGTGCTTTTTTGGGTTATTGGCAATGTAGGATGCTGCATCCTGTATTTATATTGATTTGCAAGAGCTGTGATGCTGCAAGCAGACTTACCACTCATGTAGTCCAGAGTTTCCTAAAATAACCGAGTCCTAATTTTTCAAGAGGTGGGAGGGAAGAAATTTATATTAGAGGGTCTCAATGAGGAAATGTACAATTATGTTTAAATGGAAATCTCTTTCAGAATTTCCCACTATTTGTAATATTTTGTAGAGCTGCAGTTAGCTATTTTAATTAATATTATTTTGAAAACAAAAATGCCTATTGACTTTATGTTTTGACATATAAAATTATCCACTCATAATGTTTACTTCTAAAATAAAATATGATGTGAATGTGGTGATAATAAATACAAAGAAAAATTGCCAACTTCTGTGAATCACTCAGAATGGGAAGTTACTCTTTGTCACTTATGAACTACTGAGAAAGAAGGAGTTTATATGTCAGTCAGTGATCTTGTGTTAGGAATATGCTTTTCTTTTTGAGGTGACTCAAATGAGAAGATGGTTAATATTAAATTTTGCCCACTTCTCTTCATACTTTGTGGTTTTGGTTTCTTTGGTTTTTCTTTGGTTTTTCTTTTCTTTTTTTTTTTTTTTTTTTTNGCATTCTACAGATACTTTAAGCTAAGGAACATAAAATTAGGATTCAGGCAATCCTTTTAGCCGCCAATGGTGGATGTGAATCTGTTGGGAAAAGAAGAAATGAGACCAGTAGGTGCTCTGCCACCTCCTCATCTCTTTTGGTCATGGAGCTGTACCTGCTGTGACATTCAGAGCTCAGCTTCGTCACTTGGCTAGAGGTTGCATTAAATCCTGAACTGAAAACACAGAACTATAACTTCAATCATGGTACTTGCAGATCAACTAATATTTTGTTGCAGTTCTTGTCTCCTATTGCATTTGGCTGGTAAAGTTCTTTGAAGCTTCCTGTGATGTAAAGGAGAATAAATTTGGAGCCAGCCTCAGTGTTTCTGCTCACCTTCAGGATCGTGACGTGTTAACAGATTTACTGTCAACGTATGAAAACTAATGAGCCACTTTAAGCCCTGTCATAAAACTGGAATTCTTTTGTACTTAATTAGATGGCCTGGAAAAGAGGAAGCTGGACCAAAGCCCTATAAAATTAGCTTCATCAGAAGGAAGTGGAAACAGATGAGCAACCTACAGTGACTCTACAGTAATAATGCCACAATCCTTACAGACTGTCTTGGCTCATTTGGATCGCTTGCTTGAGGCCCTATTTGAGTTCTTCCCAACACAGTTCATCCATTTCTTATGATTGGAACTGCTGGTGATGCTTATGGTCAAGACAGGGTTATGCTCATAGCCTTGTCAGACAGTAATTTTTGGGACAGATATATTTCCCCCCTTTCCTAAGGTGTTTTCTTAGAAAATGACTCTATTTTTGAGAATTAGGTTGGTCAAACCCACCCTTTTGTACATGTTTTAAAAAATCATTGGTAACAAGTTGCTGAGAAATTTGGTATGTTAGTAATTTGGAGCAGAGTTTGAAATTTGGCAGGGAATCAGGAATGTGACATTTGCTGAAAATAACCCAAATTTAACCAACTTACAGGGCTTCAAAAACCTTCAGTTTGCACATGTGCAGTAAAGGTGTATTGGGCAGCTAAAATCTTTTAAATTTCATCATCTGTACTGGGCATGTAAAGTTGCAGAACCTGAGCAAGAGTTTCTCTCCATCAGTCCCAGATGGTGGGAATTGAGGGCAAGGAGGTTTCCCATCCATGTTCCTGGTACAAGTGCCTTGGCATCACAGGGATGGCAGGACTCTGACTGACGTAAAGTGCATGACTTGGGGCTATCAAGTCTGGCAAGTTCTGGATTAAAGTACATGCCTGCCAAACCTTACAAGACTGAGCCAACCAATAAAAGTGGAAAATACATTCTATAGGGTATTTTTGATAGCTCACAAAATGCTATTAAGGAAGAAATGACAATCTTGTGTTATTAGAACTTTCTAATGGTGGGCTTTGTGGTGTGGTGACGTGATCTGCAAAGTGCTGAACGTTCCCAGTGGCAACAGAAGCGATGGGAAATGTTCCAGTATAGTGTTTTATATGGTAAAGGTTGCTGTCAAAAATCCAATGGGAGGCCTTTAAATTGGATCCACAAATGAAAAGGCATCTTTGGTCACAACTTCTGCAGGTGCCAGCTCCTCATTTGCAAAATGGCTCTCCTGTCCCCTTACCTCCTGGTAGCTTTGGAACTACGTTAGTGTTTGAGAGAAGAATCTTATAAAATCCCATGAGCAAATGAATAATTTTATCATCAGAGTTTGAACAGTGTTTAGTAAGTAGATTATGGAGCTGTTTACTAGTCAAAAAAATACTGAAAATATTTAATGGCTTCTAACTTAATGAGAACAATCCATCTGCAAATGGAATTAGCCAATGATTCAGTGGGAAAACGTGACCATAACAATATTCCAGCACGTAAACACGGGTTTTATGCTGGGTCTTTGATAGCTTTGACATGATTGATGTTTGCCACCTTAGTATTCTTCTAGCATTCTTTTTTGGGTGATGATTTAAGAACTATCAGAGAGGGACTTTGATTCTGTGCAAGGACTTGTGCTTGCATATTTATGAAGTTATGCTTGCATATTTGTACATTTGATTATTCACTTGAGGAGACTTATGTATATAAATGGGTTGAAAGGCATCGTCCACAAGCAATTTGTTAAAAAGTAATCTACTCTAATTTCATCTCTTAGGAATATTTTTAGGGTCAAATATTATTCGTAGTCAAGAAATTAATGATTAAGCCTCTTAGCATTCTGAACTTGTGTTTCCACTTGGGCTTTCTAGGCAGTGCTAATGACTCTTGACTTCAGTTCTTAGTCTTGCTCTCACCAGAGCCTTAAACATATCCCAAAAACATTGTGTGTTTTTTTTTTTGTNAAGACTTTTTAATTCCTGCCTTAGTGAATGCAATGGACAGATGATGACGAACTGTAAATACATTTTGAGCTCTTTTGGTGGCCCCGAGCAGATCTGTCCTGCTGCAAATGTCCTCTGCGTGGTGATCCCTCCACGGGTAGAGAACTAATTTAAACAGCTTCTTATTGCCCTCTCAGCACTTTCATGGAGCCCATACAGATGCACTATTTTCAGGGAAGGTGATGTGGCAAAATTATTGCAGCAATCTTAGAACCCCCATCTGCTAGAATGTCCCTGGCTTCCCCTTGAGAAAAATATCACTGCTGTTCCTGTCAGCACCTCTGTGTGCTTATTATCTTACCAGAACCGTGGAAATTTGCTCTTGTTTCCAGTAGAAAAATCAGAATAAGAACGATAATAGGACGAGCCATAAATTGAAAAGCAATTTTGAGATGAATTTTAGATTAGAATCAATGAGACAGAAATGATATTTTCTGAGAGTTTTGATTTCTTCCCTCCGAGCAATTCATCTTTCATTTTCTCCCCTTTTCTTCTCTCCTTTGTTTTTCTTAGTAAGACAATAAATTGAATATCTAGGGGGTTCCCTTTTTTCTTCTTTTCCATTTTAACTTTTCTGGATATCAACAGTTCAGGAACGTTAGTGATTATATTTGAGAGATTGATGCTTTAGACTCCTCTTTGTTTCTGAAGTTTTTGAAAAATTAGAGTATAAAATGAGAAAGAAAATTAATTAGGGTGAAAAACAGTGAATTATCTTAAACAAATATCATATTTTGTGGTTAAAGAATAAGGAAATAGGATGAAATAATTTGAAATGTTCCTTTGAAATAATATTTCTGGACCTTGAACAATTGAAAATATTTACACTGAAGCAAAGCACAGTGAACAAGGAATAAAAAATAATAGGATGTACTTGAAAACTTTTCCCTGTGCATTTTTAATGAGATCCAGTTCAATTCTTTTTGAAGGAGCAAAAAAATTATTAAATCATGTAGGATAAAATCTGTGCATCCTTTTCAGTGTTTCTAGGACCAAAATGTACAACCTCTGCATTGGTATAGCCCTAGTAAAGTTTCTGTAGACCCAGTCATTTTGGGGCAGGTGCTGAGTGATGCAAATAAAACTGTTTTGGCCGGTACATTTCTGATCTCCCAGTTGTTCCTTTGCAGCATATCTCAAGGGAAGTGTGGCCACGACGACATTCATCCTTCTTATGCTGCTAGAATTAAACCTGTCCACAGAATAGATGGGAAGGCACACTGAAGCATTTCAAAGGATGGCAAAGTTCCCATGATAAATTAATGCCCGAGTCAAACTGCCTGCCTTAAAGGACTCCACACTCTACGACTCCTGCTCACTAACCATTAAATATATATGATGCCTTTAAATGCCCCAATATAGCTAAAAACACATTCAGCTGAAATTTATTCCCTTTAATATTTATCCCCAGCTAGATAGTTGCAGTTATGTCCTTCTTTCATGTGCAAGTTTTATGCGGTAGTTGTGAGGGAATGCCCGCTGCCATCACACTTGTACCCGTCCCTCCCAGCCACAATACATTATTTCTTACCAGCTCTGTCTCATGGAGCAGTTTCTCATAATTGCCACCTAAATGTTTAATGTGGCAGAAGTAAAGATGAATGGGAAACGATCTAAGTGTGGAACGTAAATTAGCTTGAAAAAGGTGACAGGGGTTCTTGTTATGGTCTCTGCATGTGTAGTCTTGATCAGACAGAGCAAATTCTGGGAGCACAATGAATTAAGTTTTGTCCTCAGCTTCCATCTCTTCTGTAGGATACTGGGGGGGGTGTTGTTTGTGGTTGGAGATTAAGAATGCTATCCATGTAGCATTCAGAGAAAAGAGGACAGCTTGTTAATGGCTCAGCCCAACTGAGCTGTTCATTCAAAGAGGTAGTTTTTCTTTATTTTATGTATTTCACAGAATATTCTGGGTTGAAAGAAACCCACAAGGATCATCGTATCCAACCCAAAAGTGAATGGCCCATACAGAGAACGAACCTTAAGAAAATTAAGAGCACTTAAAAAAATCTTTTCTTGCAGGTCAATAACTTCTTCCAAGCTTTCATTTAGCTTTTCATAAAACACTCTCCTTTCAGTAATTTTCTGCATAATAAAGTCTGATTATAAGCAAATTGAAACAGTTGATTCTGCTTTTTTTCCCTTGTGAGTGTGAAATGCCACTTACTTTGCCTAACCCTATGATTCATTATAAACAACGTATTCCTAATAAAAATGGCTTTATTACAGTGAGGGTGCAACAGTATTTTTATAATCAGCAGTTTCATTTTCTGGTTTAAAAATGCAGGTTTTAGAGACTCCACTTAAGAAGATGGATCCTGCAGTGCAGTCCTGTTATGGATTTTGCGTTCATTGGTGAGTGAAACCCCCATTCCTTACATGTGCTCAGAAATTCTCCTATTGGTAGCTAAGATACAGTGCATGTTTCTCTGAAATACTTCACTTATTGCACTTTCATAGATGTCCATGCCAACATGCATTTTGCTTCTCTGTTTTCCCATAGGCTATTTTGAATTTCTTGTGCCTTTATTCTCTCAGTATCATGCTGTTATTCCTCAGATTTTGGTGGAAAACATTCTGGTTTTGTCACTGTGGATCAGGAATACCATGCGACCATAATTTTCTGGCTCTTTGCCACAGATTGAAGCACCTATTTGTTCAATATACTGGAATAAATGAAGTGCTGATTTGGACAAATATGGAAATACAGCCTAAAAAATTCTGGTATTTTGTTCTGGTTTGGATTTCTTTTTTTTTTTACTTTTATATTTCCTCCACTCGTTCCACTTCTGGCTTCCCTTAGCTTGTAAATTAATGTGTCTTGCAATTAAGCAATTTCTTTTTCTTAAGAAAAAATATTTCAGCTCCTTCCAAGTTATTTCACAATGGAATTATAATAAGTTGTATAAACTGAGCAATTAGATTTTTAGATCTGTGTTATTAAAAGAAGAAAAGTTAAAACTTATCTGTATATGAAAAGGATTTCTAATATTTTGGAAAATATAGAATAGTTTTGTAGATGCAACTGAAACGTTGAGAGAATCACTTTAAATTTAATGAAAGTCTTCTTAAAAATAATGTTTTCTTCTCTTGTAATAATAATTTTGGAGAGCATGTATTGTAGAGCTGGGGCCTGCAGTGATGACTCACTACTCAGAGGAGTGTACACAGGGAGGAAACCTCCCTTGACAGGAATTGAATACATTCATAGACATTTCTACTTTAAAATGTTTGGGGTTTTTCCCACCTGTGTTTGATACCCAAGGTATTAGTATTTCTGAGCATGTAGCACCTTGTACAGAAACCAAATAATTCCAGGCAGGGACTGTTTCCTGATGCTGTGCTCTTTACTAATTTTCCCTGTGTGATCCAAGACAGCAATTTGCTTTATACCTTCAAGTTCTTTCAAATCCAAAGAGAAGTTGAAGGTACTTAATAATATCCTAACTTTTCAGTGTGTGACATTGTTGTTATTAACCCAGGGTGCTGAAGGTGGCTCTGTATCTATCTTTTAATCAAAACCAAATCTACTTCACCTTCGCTGTGATGAGTCTATGTTTTGACTTTGCTCTGCAGTGATTTGTGAGTGATACACAAAATGAAAAATCCTTGTTGCTGAGAAAGGGCAGGCAGACCTCAGATATTTGCTCAGCTTGTTAGATCTACTTAAATTTTGAGTAGCCTGGAAGAATAGCAACTGAGAAATCGTAACTATTAAAGAGAGACATCAGAAAATATTGAAATAAGCATGTATTTAAAGCAGGTGGGGATATGCCTACTCGTGATACAAAGATGTACAAATCTCCTTTCCTGCCCTACAACATCAGTGAAAAATTGCATAGTAGTTCTAGGGCATCACCTGTATTCATCTGAGTTTCCCAGGCTGTGCAGTCATGCCAGGTTAAATTTAGGTACAAACATGTTCTTATACTAAGGAGATACATTATGAGCCTCTTCCAGACACAATGGGAGATTCACTGTAGTAATAAATTGGCTTGATGAGCACGTGTGAGCCACCCCTTTGTTGGCTCTACAAGCCTGTCAGAACTGCAATGACAACACACCAAGAAGAGGTTTGCTTCAAGGGGTTTATTGCCCAACGTATTTAGCCAGCCCCCATTTTTTTCTCCCATGGCACTGTTTTAAGTACACCAGCAGCCAATAAAGCCTGTGGCAGATCCCCTCTTAGGCTGGAAGGACTCATATTGGAGGGCTGACTGATTTCATCACTGAACTGTTCCATATAACCAAATTTTAGCCAGGCTGTGCCTCATCTGCTCTGCAGGTGGGTTGATATGAGGGTGGTTTACTTGCATGGGAAGCTCCTTCCTCATGTTGGAGACATCAGTGAAAGGTCACCATCAGTTATGTTTGGAAATGACTCAAAACATTTTCTCTGTACTTGAGGAGACTGGAGTCTTTTGCTCCAGAGCCAGTCTGCTTCTAGGACCTCTTTCAGGTGTGTTCCTGATCCCATGCATCTTCGTATAATCCCACTGGGTAAAAAGGAAGGTAAGAAAAAGAAGCATCCAGTTTAGTCTTTTTTGCCCAGGCATGGGCAAAGCAGTTCTAGCTCAATCACCACAGTTAACCCCTTAATTAGGACAGCCAATCTCCTGTTCCTCTGGAGATTTTGGTAGCCTCTCACCAGCCTATTTCCATGATTTCTTTCATCACATATTGTTGTTATGCCTGTTGCATTCAGATTCATGGAAAAGAAATACCCAAAAGTGCAGATGATGAAGGACTTGGGATTTTTAATTCATTCACAGTCAGACCCATTTAAAATTAAATTTGGGGAATGCAGGTGCCATTTGCAGCCCTCTCAGTGTTGGTTTCCACCCGTGGAAGATGTTTCAGTATTGTCATGTGCTGCAGGAGTGAATGTTTTTGGGAGCTTTAGTCTTTCAGGCTTCTTCCACCCCCTCAGTGGGATTTTAGTTAAATGGTGGCCACCTCTCTGTGTCATCTTTCTGAGCCTGTGGCCTCGTGTTCTCTGTTTTACCTATGGAAATTACCTTTTTGCTGACCCATACTTAAAAGGGTAAGACATTCATTACTGAGGGTCTGAAATCTTTAAACTAAGTTCCACTGAGAGAAGGCTCTGTCTTAGACATGTCTTTTATCCAGTTTGCTTTTCACATGTCTGAGAGCTCCCAGCCTCCTTCCCCTAAGCACTCCAGATCCCAGCAGGTGCAGTGCTAAAGGGTCTTGTGTTTTTAAATTTTTTATTTTTCAAACTGGATTTTCCCATCTGAAGTTTGAAACACATTTTTTGTGTGTATTGCAGTAATGTCTGAGCACCTTTGTGCCTGGGCACTGAGGAAGTTCACCATCCCTCCAGGGACAGAGCTGCTTAGCTGGAGGCAGGAGGGTGCAGAAGGCTCAAGTGTTTCCCGTGGAGAATTTCTGAGGATCATTTCTATTGCAAAGATTTGCCAGGCAGCTGTGCCAGGTTCTGTTGCTGCACTCACCAGGGGCCTTGCCATAGCAGAGTTCTGTAAATAGAGATTTTGCATAGCCTGTACCAAGAGGTTGTACTTGGCAACAGTTGTTTATTACAAGTTTCAACAAATAAAAGAAGAATCACTAAAAACAAACGTTAAAATCAGATTCCTCACAGGAGGTTTGCCAGTTCTGCCAGTTCCCAAGATACCTTAGAAAAAAAAACAAACAATGTTTTTCTTCCTGTTTCGGAGGGAATCTCTCAGGACAGTTAGATACTTTTAAGGGAGGGAGTTATTAAAACCTGAAGTTTAATATTTATAAATTCATTAGTTTCAGTTGCAACTTAAGTTCACCAGACCCGTTGTTGCCATTTGTAGAGCAGTAGAGACAACATCAGGTGCTGAGGGTGACCCCATTTTTGGCCAGCTACAGAGTAGCACACACCATCACATAATGACCTGTAAAGTCCCTTTTAGACCAAAAGGGGAGGGCTTTGGTATTTTTCAAATGGTCAGTGTTTTCTCCTAATGGCTTTTCTGCTGGTTACTGATTGCTGAAGGAACGTCAGATATGGGTATGTAAAAGATGGTACAAGGCTTAAATAACATATATAACCAAGTCCCTTTGGTTTTGGTAGTTTTGCTGCAGTAGATAATGTTGCCAATTGTTATTTTTTTCTTTTCTTTTCTTTCTTTTTTTTTTTTTAAATCTTAAATTGAATTTTTGTCTGATTTTGTTTTTTAAAGAAATGTTTCCAATTTTGACATGAGAGAAAATAGCTTAGCAAATAGAACTTTTACAAAACATATGAAATCTTTTCAGTTTCCTCCACAGTTTCAGGGGTTTTTCTCTTCATAATCTGTGGTTGGTAATTGCTGGAGGTGGCAGCACTGTGAATCAAAGGTATTAGCATCAAATGGTCACTTGACAATGGTTTCTTAGTTGGCATCCATGGGTTAGCACATTTGTAGCTGAGCAACTGTACTTTCTTTCTGTCCAGTTTCTTACCATTCCATCAGTAAAAGTAAACTGAATGTGCCCAGTTCCTATTTTTATTTCCAGGAGCATTGGCATAAAGTGGTCAGGGGCAGAAAACAGCAGCGGATAAAGAGTTGAGGGCAGAGGCTTTAAAAGGTGTTATGGGAGTTACTACTCAGTTCACCTGGTTGCATTAGCAAAACTAATTAATTAGCAAATTCTATGAGTGTCTTTTGAAGTTTTTAACCTGGGAGATCAAGTGGTTTGGCCCAAAGTGACAGCAGGAGTTCAGTAGCAGAACCTGAGTCTTCTTTAATGTCATCTAGCAGTTTTCCTGGATGAGACTGTTTATTGTTCCAGCAGATTAAAGGGAAATGTAGAAATTGCATTTTAAAAATGTAATTCCGAAATTACAACTTAAAATTATTCTTCCAGTCCAGGTAGGCGTATATGTCCAGTCCTTCCTCTTGTGTTATCTTTATGCTGAGTAACAGTTTGCTATTTTTGCCATTAGAACTTTAAAAAGGGCATTTCCCATCAATGTTATTAATACCCATTTATTTTGAGGTACTATCCTTCTACTGCAAAGTTTTATTTTGGCAAGAAATTTCAAAAAAGAACAGTCTTTTTTTTTTTTAATTGATTTTTATATGAATGTAATCTGAATTGAAAATCCACATTTCAAAGTAATTTCTTCAAAAACAGTACTGTGAAACAAAGCCTCCATTTAAGTGAATACTCCAGCTTGGGTTTTAGAGAGTTAAAAATTTTATTGTATCAATGTGTTTCCATTGCAAACTGCTGCATTTTGAAATCAACTTTCAAGGGATAAGAGGTGAAGAAATTGTGCTGCAAACAGCTATTCTGCATTCAATATCCATTAGTTTGGTATGTAATTTCAAATGTTCATTAGTCTCATGAAGCAGAGACCTTATCTCAGCAGGTTTTATAATTGAAGCTGTCAGTTGTGAGTGAAGGAAAGGGGGATTGCAGTACATGGTTTTAGATGGAGAATCTTGGCACATATCCTAAAGAACTTAGGGTCTGTTGAGAGGTTCTGTGGTCCCCTTTCGAGTACAGGGGAACAACTGTGTGCAGGTCACTGGGATCTTAAATACAGTACCCTACAAAAGGGATCCACAAAGGGAAGAAGAAATACATTTCTCTCTTTTTTT
>VXAU01005411.1:93407-170922 GCA_013399695.1 Formicarius rufipectus
TTTTTTTTTTTAATGTATTAATTTTGAGTTGCACTTTTTGTTCCTTCCTGGTACACAAAAGGACTGAAAAACTTCAGGTTTAGAACATAAGGTACTCAATGTTGGTAGTACAGGTGGTGCTGACTTGGCCTCACTGTCAAAAGAAATACTGCGGTGAAATTATCACAGGAACGTCTCACTGAAATCCAGTGAGTCAAAAAGACTTTTAGTCATCATTTCACAGAATTATTGTTTATTTTTGGCTGGTAGTTTACTGAAATGAGAAGCAGAAGCCTTTCCCAGATCTTTACTCTTCCGCAAATGACTTGGGGCACAAATCTGAGTACTTCAGTAATTTGTATTGTGGGAAGAGGAGTGAAAGAAATACCATCTTCAGAAAGATCTACATTTTTTAAAAGTAATCTACTAAAAATTTGAAATATTCCCAGCCCCATTGCCTTCAATTTGTCTCAGAGTAAGCAAGATAGAAAAACTTCCCGATTTCTTCCATTTTCCTACTAGCAATTATGACTAAAGTATTCCCCAAGTTTTGCCATTCATTGCAACATCCGATCATGCAGCAAAGAATGTTTGGGCCAATTTGCTGTTCTTGGTAACATTAGTATAGTCTGTTGTGTGCAAAAATGTCAACTTCTCTTCAGACAATACCTTTAGCTTTAAAGGCAGAGGCCCAAATTCTCTGTCTTGCTGAATTACACACACTGCTCTGTGCAGCCAGAAACATCAGCATCTTATATAAATTGGCTCACATATGTAGCACCAAGTTTCAAATTAATGAAGACTGAGAGTTAAGGGTTTTATCAAGTAGGAGAGCAGAAATGAATAGGAATTCTATCAGGACTCTCTTAAAGCCATCCTTGTTGCTGAAAGCCAAGCCTGCTTGCTACAATCATAGAGTCATATTCATCTGATATCAATTCAGGATGCAAATACATTTGTGAGATTAAGTGGAATAATTCAAGGGGAAAAAAAGGTCTGCATGTATGTATTTTCCCCCTATATCCACACACACACACACTCACTAAAAAACCCCAACCCCAAAGCCTCCAGTAATATTTTTAGGTTCTATACTGGTCCCAGGTGATGCTTTTCGTTTAGAGAGTCTTGCAGCGCCAGCAAACCTTTAACTGAAACACATCTTTCACTGAAGCCTTCCTCATAAAAGGCTGAAAGAGATAGCACACAAAGAAGATGGGCTGTCAGGAAAATTGATGGTGGGAAGGAATCTCTGCCTTTTTTCTTTCACCAAGCACAAACAAAGTGCCTGATCAGTTACTTAAACACTTCCCACCGTTCCAGTGCTCAAAAGTGGCCTGTGCGAAGTGAATCAAATTAGTTACACGGAGCCCTCCCCGCAGGGACACGGCACTCAATGAATGATGCTGCTGGAGCTGCAGCGCTGGCTGAAGGCAGTTTCAGCTTTAGAGAGGGGGGTTTCTTCTTCCCCTTCCCGGGCACAGGGAAGGGAATCATTCAAGATTTCTGCTCAGTGAAAATGGCACGTGTGTGGTTCATGGTAAAGCAGTTTTAAGGACAGCAGTGGAAGTGATACTGTATCATGGCACAAGGAAAGTGCTGTTTCACTGGGGGCGGAGCGAGGGGAGAGGAAGGATGCGCTGGGAGCTTTTGGAGTGTAGTTTTCTTTGTATAGACTGGACTCTGTGCTGTGATTTTTGCTTACATAATATTTTAGTGTCCCCTTGCTGCTCTATTCTGAATAGGACCTGAACCCCAGCTGTTAATATTAATGACCACGTCCCTGCTGTGTGAGTAAAATCAAAACAGCCCAAGTTAGCAGGCAGGATGCGTACAAACTAGTCTGAAAGGGCTCCAAATAAAGCTGCCTGTCCCCATTTGTATGTGTGTGCATGTGAGCACTCCCTCTTCATTAAAAGCTGCTACTTTTAGAAAGAGGAGGAAAAAAAAAGTTATCCAGAGAAATAATACTGAGATAAATTTACATATAGTACATATGGGCATGAGTTCCTGCTTGTTTCAGAGTAACATCTCATTTTCTGATGTGCTTCTGATGTATTTTGGAAATACCTCTGAACAATCAGTGTGGGTTTTGCTGATTATTTCCCTTGGAGCAGGCTGCAGAGAAAGCTGAATCCACTGTGACTAGAAGGTCCAATTCTCACCTTTGCCCCTTTCTTAAAGCTTTGAGTCATGTCCACAGACACTGGGAGAAACAATGTGGATCATGAGGAATGGAGAGCAAGCTCTGTAGAGTTTCAGGTTCTTGCAGTGGATCTCAGCCTCAGCAAGCCTGAATTGATTAAAATCCCTGTTGGTCAGACTCTGTGCCACAAATAATGTAAAAGCCTGGCTGCAGCAGTCATTGCAGGAAGGAAAGATTACCCTGAATCTAATTTCTCTTCCAACTCCTACTGTCCTACTCAGAACCCTGGGAAATTGATTTTCCAGCTTAGGCTCCAAGGAGAGGAACTTTTCCAAACTGATGTCCCCCGAGGTAGAACAACACCAATTCATTAAGGGGAATAATCCACTAATCAAAGTAGATCTACAGGGTGGCTTAAAGACATCAGGTTTCTCTTTTCAGGCTCAGACTTCTGAAGCAGCATAAGAGGCAGAGTGTGTGTGTAGGCAGGTGAGCTACAGATGGGGCTGTCTGGCTGTCATTCAAGCCAGGTGTTTTGTCTCTTGCCTTCTCTGCTTTCCCCTTCTTACTGGGTTTATCCAGTCCACCCTACCAACCTAAATATGCTGCTTATTTTGGGTTCTGTCTTGTGTGTTTTCCTACAAATACCGTTTTTCACTAGTCCAGCCCCTCAGAGGGTTTGGTTTTTTTTAGACCATGTTCCGGTTGGACATAACTGGAATCACATTTCTTCTTTATCTTTAGAATAGCTTACTATATATTTACTACATATCCTTCCTGACATGGATAGAAAAACTGCTGAATTTGAATCACTTTCAAGAACGGTAACTCTGAGACATTTGCACCTTTTGTCTTATTTTGAGTGCTTATGAGCAGTTTAAAGGTGCTTGTGTGGGTAGTTTTTCCAGTCAGAGGAGCAAGGTTTCTCCAAAGACCAACTTTGATGCTTGGAGTTCCTGTCTGTGCTACATCTCTCCTCTCAGACTGAAACACAGACCTGGGTCCAGTAGTCATGCATTGAAGAGAGCTTTTGTGAATAGAGCTTTTCTTTTGTATTTTACTGGGTGTATAATCATTAAAAAATTATATTATCAGTATGTTATCCATTCCTCACCAGAGCAGCCAAATTTCTTTCCTTTGTCTTTCTATTGGTAAAAAAAACTGGATACAATTTCATCTGTATTTTCTGATTATTGTTTATTGGCTACTTACCCCTCTCCCTAAGCCAAAATCCATCTGAAACATGCCTAGGGAAAAGCTCTGCTCTGTCGTGCTGCTTGGTAGAACTTTACATCATTTGTGCATATGTGAGCTCTCACCCTGTGGGCATCATATGCTGCCACCACCTTAAGAAGAAAAATGTTGCTTTCCTGCAATATGCTAAATTAAATTTTTCTAGTCTCGGCGGACTAGATTCAGGCGAAGGTTTGAATTGTTCTATGTTTTCATACACTATATAATACTAGATAAGATAAATTTTTTTGTGTTAGATTCAAAAATGAAAAGACAGCAGAATTCCTCCCAAATCAATATTATCATTTCTGGTTACTTGTCCTTTTTTTATGGGGGAAAAAGGGAAGAAACACAAAGCAAATCATATTCTACTTCTGCTATATATAATCTTATCTAAAGATTAAGTAATTTTGTTTAGTTGGAAAAAGGTGAGTAAAACATAGTTACAAGATATACTTATTTACGTTTTTTTTCCATTAGAAATAAAGAATTGTTCCTCGAGATGTTGATTTTTAAAGACATACAGATTTTCTTGGTTTTGGCAGACCAATTTATAAACACGTTTTAGAACCTCAAAGTTTCAATTTTTAAGAATAAAAGCAATCTTTTCTTTTCTTTTCTTTTCTTTTCTTTTCTTTTCTTTTCTTTTCTTTTCTTTTCTTCTTCTCTTACTTTACACTCCAGAGGACTGAAGATATCCATGTTTGGCTAAGCCCAGCATTTTAAATTCTTACTCTGAGCTGACGCCTGTTAGTAATGTACTAGTGTTAGTGTAATACCTTGCAAACTGTGCAAGAGAACCCTTAGTAAAGCAGAATTCCTATAGTTGCTGGCATCTCTGTCTGTTTAGATATGCTCAGCATCTTGTTTTTCTTTATCAAAGCACAGCACTTTAGTTGTAGATAATGCAACAAAATGCAATAAGAAAATTAATGGGTAATTTTGTGGGAAAGATTTCCATTTAACTGCAGCTTTTAAATGCAGTTCTCTTTTTCAACTCTATGTGAAGAACATGTCCTAGTTACTACAAAAATTAATTTTCCTTTTTATTCTGTGCCATGTTCCATTTCAATAGTTTGTCTTGTAGTTCAGTATTGCACAAAAGGAACTCTTCTATCTGAAATGCAGGTTCTCAAATGTAGCTGAACTGACGATTCAATCCAAACCACTGCTCATTGACAGGTTTCGTTGGCCAAGGGCAGTGTCTTCTGTACTTGGGCATAGTTCTTAGTTCTGCCCCACATTTTCAGAATTTATGGAAAACCAGTGATTTATAAACAGAAGGTGTCATTTATCTCACAGGTCTGTTTCCTGGGGTTATGAGCCTAACACTGAACACGGACACATCCCTTGTTCTCTCCAGGGGGAAATGGGCTGCCCTCTGTAGCAACATGACTTTTACAGGGAAGGGCCAGGTCTTCCTCCACTCTTGCACTCTTTGGGGAGGCATTCCCTGAAGAGCGTGAATATATGCAGGTCTTACAGTGTCTTTAATACAACATCTAACTCCTTCCATCTTCCCATTTACTTGTGGGAAATGAGCACAAGTGCTCTGAGATTCACTTTTTGCTATTAAACTCCCAGCCATTAGAAGTGATTTTCATATTCCACCATGGTTGTTTTGTTTGTGGGCATTTTTATTGTGGGAGGTGAGTGCTTGTGTAGAATGAGGGGCAGAAACGAGTGCATTGTATATAAGAACAGCCCAACACCTTTAAAATTAATTCTGTGCCAATTGAACAGAGCAGCATTTAGGCAATGGCTGATCTGTAAGCCCAGAAGGTGAAGATGTTCTTTGTGGCAGATGGGAAACACCTTTAAAATTAAATCAGAACATCTCATAGTGACTGTCACAGCAAATTTGACTGTGCATAGTAGTAAGGGATGGGTCTCATGTTAATTTTGTCTTTGTGCAATTGAGAGTACATTAAATTTCCCCCAAGCCAGTTCTGCCCATGACAGTAACTTCTGAGTGATATCCCCATGCCTGCCTTCACCCACAAGGTTCCTCATTTTATTTTTATCCCTGTCCAACTGAGGAGGGTCACTGAGGGAGTGCTGTGTGGCAGATGTGAAGGTTGAAACTTGGTTTATATAAGACTAGTGATCCTTTGCTTTAACCTGAGATTGCCTTCGTATTTTTGACCATTTTAATATTTAACTTCAGCTACAGCTGCCTCACTGCAAATACCTGAACTTTAAAACTTTCCTTGTAAAAACTTTCCAGATATCCACAAATCTTGCCTTTGCTGTCATACTTAATGTGTGACTTTCCACAACTTCCCTGAGAGAATAAATGCTTCAGACAATTGGAAAATGCCTGTGCCCTGGTTCTTCAATTTGGTATTTTTTTGGGCATGACAGACCATATCCATAAGACTCAGTGAGATAAAGATGTTCCAGTGTATCTCCTATAGAGGAACTAGAGAAATAACACCAGCTTGTCATTCCAAATAAATTGTCCTAAATGATTACTTAGGGAGTGAGAAGAAACGAGTTCATGCTATTTATTGGAAAAACAACAGTATAAAGCAAGAGCACTGAAGGATCATTAGGTTGGGTCATACTGTGAAGGAACACTGGGGACTGAGTTGGCTTCATACATTCAACATTTGGCAGATAATCATTCTGTAAGTCTGTGTTTCTTCTGGCAGCATGGAAGTCATTGCATCCTGATTCCCTTCCCCTTTTATTTGTATGGATCTCTTCTACAGAAACCCCTTTAAATCCTACTCACCTGGGAAGCACTTTAGTCCAGGGGTCACACGGGTATTGCATAGTCAGCTGTACAGAGATGGATTTAAAGCTCTGGTGCAGTGTTTTCCTGAGCTCAGAACAGTCTCAAAGCACTCTCAAAATGTGGATTGAGTCTGTCTGGCAGCAGTGTGGGTTTCTGATTCAAATCCTCAATTAGAGGCTGTAACCTGATTTATTTATTTCTTTTTAACGATTTTAAAGATCTTAGTCTATTTTCATTATAACTTTATTGTTTCTTCCCCTGCTCCATCCAGAGGGCATTACAATAATTTTGTGCTTTATTTTATAAACATGATAATTGCATGGTGTATAATTTATAAATACTTTTTATATAGGTGTATGTTTCTATATGTGTAATATATGTGGTTTACATCTGCATCAGAAAGATCCTTAAAACTAAACATGGATTATTTATCCCTATTGTTTCAGATGACATTAAGCATCTGTTGAATGAATGTTGCTCATCACTGCTTGCTGAGTATGTGACAGGGTTGAAGGGAGAACTGAGATCACATTTCTGACCTCAGGCCTGTTCCTAGTCCTGTTCAACCCTAAAGCCAAATCTGCACTGTTTCATATGGTTTCTTCTGCTTGTAGCAGAGTGGGGAGCTTGTTTAAAATATTTGCTCGTTATGGATGTTGAGAGGATGTACAGATGTGCTGGGGAATAGCATTTGAATATAAAAATAATTTTTGAAAATGGAAATAATGATTTTAAAATGAGTACTCATCTTGAGAAAAGCACATGCAAGGTGCTGTGAATGGCAGTTCCACAGCACAAACAGGAAGGGGAAAATAAACTGACAAGTAGCAGTTCTTCAGGAAAGGATTTTGGTGTTTCAGTGGTTTGTAAATTGAATGTGAGTCTAGTTTTAAATTATTGAAAGAAGAATAGGAGCCATACTGAGTTGTATTTGAAAATGATTGTAGCCTAGATGATGTGCAAAACAATGTCTCTGCTTTGCACAACAGCATCAGCAGGGCCACAGTTATGTCTGTCTTACTGTATGAAAAGAAAAAAAGAACCATCTGAAGAGAGCTACAGAGCAAGGAAAAAAAGTTAGAAATCCAGACGAGACATCATAGGCCTTAATGGCCTGGAATTATTTAGCAGAAGGACATAATTGGTTTTCCATGTGACTGACAGAACAAGAATTAAGCTGAAATTGCAGCAAAACAGACACATGTAAATATTAACAGCTTTCTAATAGCATAACAGCAAAGTAGATTTTTGAATCTTAGTTCTTAGAGGTTTTAAAGTCTTAGATCAATACCAGTTAGGAAGGACTTGGATATGACACATATTTGCCTGGAAATGGAACTGAAATAAGGAACAACTTCTCAAGACCTGTTTCATTTTCTGTGGCTGTGGAATTCAGCAGGAGCTCCACTGAAATGGAGCAGCCAAGTCAGTAACCCTCAAACAGGAGAAGATTCTCTGTGTTCTGCTGCTTTCCCTACCTTTGTCCCCATATATCTGAAACTCTCCAGTCATCATTTCTTTGCTTCCAGGGCACTGGATGAGAAGAGTAATCACTAACCTTTGTAGCCAATGCTGCTTCACAGTGACATCAAACTGCAACAGCATGGTGTCTTCTGTTGCTGAGGTGAGGGGACAATTTGTTTTTTACCACAAACAAAAGCAAATGGATTTTACAAATAGCAAACAAGTGTCAAATAATTCTATCTTTTGTAATGAAATGAAGATTCAAAGATAACAATCTCGATAGTAAAAAAAAGGCATTTCACATCAAACATCTTGCTCTTGAGAACATGTTTCTCATAGAGTTAACTGAAACTAGTTGAGAATAAAGTATTTACATAATTATATTCTGGAGATTGTTGTTGTTCAGTCTGTTGAAATCTCCTGGAACACACAGACACATTGCTTTGTGAACCTTCTATTCCCAATTTTACCAATTTCATCTACAGCAAATCTCATTAATACCACCAGTAAATATGGGAAATATTGTCTGATGTACTTGGAGATTAATTATGCTTGTGGCACTTTCCTTTAGAAGAGAAAGCAATCCATTCAAACAGTAGCCATTATTTTGAGTTCACTTCAAATATCATAATGATAGAATGCCATTTTGGGAATAATGCAAATATTCCAGTAGCTGGAAGCTATTTTGTTTTAATGAGGTACGCTCTGACATACCTCACATGCTCTGCAGTTTCTACCACTAGCATGGCAAAGTAATACAGAGACAATGAGTATTATTTAAATTTAGTATTGGTGTAATTCATCTGATGCTAAAGCTAAATTTAGCTAGTTCCTCTACTTTTTTTAATGCAGTTGACTCAAAAATGCAGTGCAATCTTGGTTTTTTTGTGCTGACTGGGAGATATATGTGACAGTAGAAACAGACACAATTTAGTTTAATTGTGGATGTGTATTTCACTGATTTTCTTTTGGTTAATCATACCGTGAGATGATGGGAGTTGTGATATTCTAAGCAGGACCTGTTTGGGATGGCAAGAACTATTTAATAGGTGTATGTTCTTGAGGTCTTTGATGTTGCTGAGTGTGTGCTGGTAGGTAGAGGTGTCAGTGACCTGTAAGGAAACCACTGGAAATAACTAAGATCACTGGGTAGGGAGTGCTGGTAGTAAGGTCAGGAATTCAAGGACTCAGCCTGAGAATAAGGAATTGAAGAAGCAATGAGTTGAGTAGTGCAGAAGTTGTAGTGTACTCCTGTCAATGACGTGAGAGGGGAAGAGGAAGTGGAAAAGATGTAAAGACAGTAAGAGACAGGCTGAAGAAAAACCCCCAAAACTCATCAGTAGCAAATGCCTGTGAGAGAGGTATTTTCTCTGGTGCCTACCTAGCTATACTGTGCTCTTTAACAGATGCTTTGTTCTTACTTATTCTTTCCCACACGGCTCCAGCTTTACAGATAAAGTGAGGAAATCAAGAAGACAAAGGTACTTTTTCTCAGGGTGGTTAGTCCAAGGGGAAATATCAAGCCAAGAATCTATTTAAGTCAAGCTATTAAGATTTCCATAAAGATCTGGAACGTATAGAATACAAGCTGTAGAAAATTAGTAGCCATTTAAAAATATGCATTACCTGAACTTTTCTAAGCACATTAAACTAGGCAGGACAGGCAAAGAAATACTGTTAGACAGATCTAGGCCAGATACTTAACCAAGTTGTATCTCTGATCTCTTTTCCCCTCTGTCATCGTGAGATTATAATTTCACTTTGTCTCTTTGCAGAATTCTTTAATGCCTGTTGCAAGTTACTCTGGGGAAAGCATTCTGCTCTCCTCATGCACCTGAAGGACCAGTGGGGAGGAGAGGGTACAGAAGGCAATGTTTAGCCAGAGTTCATACTAATATCATCGTTTGACTTTTTAAGGCTTTTTTTTGCAACATGGTGCTGTGTGTTCTTAATAACCAACTGCCTGTCTTACGTTTTAGAAATGTCTTGACTTCTGAGTGTTTAAACTTGTGCCTTTGCCTCTTATTGTTAGTTTCTAATTTTTTTTATTTGAGGATTTTTATTGATCCTGTATATGAATATTGTAACTACCCAGGTTTAGGTTATTAAGCAGATAAATCTGTTGCAAACCTGTGTTGTTTCTTCTGTGTCTGAGTTTTACTGTCGTTCAATAGACCCGTGTTGTGACCACGGGACTTGTGGAAGTGTAAAGGTCTCTTAAGTAGGCACAGCCCAAGAATTCTGCTTTCTGGCAGTGAGCTTTATGAAAGAAAAGCCCTCTTGCATTCAGGGAGGACAAGATTTCTGAGCTGTAGGGAAGCTGGAGACTTTTTCATTTGTATGTCTTGGTTTCATGGGGGCTACAAACAAGACACAGAATATGTGTTTTAGACATCCAGCCAAATAGTGGATCTGTGCTTGTTTCCCCTTCTGAAACATGCCCAAACCCTCTGGAAAAGGATAACTATGTGAAAAGTGATGAATGTGTCACATATGTGTCATATATTTTAAATATCTGCTATATATTTATGTAAATTGCTTGTTACCTGCAGAGCCATTTGCATCGGGAATCCTCTTCCGTCTTAGCACTGTGTTCATCAGAGACCCTAATCCCCAGTGCTGTGTGAACACCACTCAGAGTTTCTCCTCTGCTGAGCTGGAGTGTAATCCTTTAGGGACAGTTCCCTTGATTTCTTGGTTTGGGGCTCCGGTATGTGACTTTGTCTGCAGTTCTTCTGAAGCTGTTCAAGAGGAAAGGGGGGATAAACCCAATGGAATTGTGTGTTCCAAATTCTGTCCCCTGCAGTCTGGGTTCAAGAGCCCCCTTAGCTACTAACATTGCTGCCTGTAAATTGCATTTTGTACCCCTCTGCTTTGGCAGCCACCTGCCAGAATTGCTTTGCCTGGATACTGCACACTCTTTGGGAATAAGGTATGTCTACTCCTCTCTGGTAAAAGGCTTCCTTTTAATAACAGGAAAGTATCTGTCAGAGCTGAAAGTGTTCCCTCTCATCCCATCAGCCTCTCTCATTAAACAGTGCACTGTGCCAGCTCTGCAGTGGATGTTAAGTGGATTCTCTAACTTGTGTTATTGGTGTTTCTTTGACAGCTCAGGCAACTTCAGTAATATGTGGTTTTTATTTTTAAGGTATTTTATATCCTCACTTAAAGCTATGAGATTGCTAACTAAGTTTTCTTACTGAGACAGAAACAGGTTTGTCAGCATTTTAAAGTGTCTTTTCTGCATCTGGACCAAGTACCATTAGAGTTCATAAATGATTTCCTCATTTATTTTGCCACCTGATCAGCCAGGGGACAATTTAGAGGGAGGTTTATGGATACGAGTAAAAATGTCTTCACCAAAAGGGCTGCCAAGCACTGGAACATGGTGCCCAGAGTAGTGGTGGAGCCACCTTCTCTGGATGCAGTTAAAAGAAGTGTAGCTGTGAAGGCTGGGGACGTGGTTTCATGGTGGTCTTGGCACTGCTGAGGTAATGGTTGGACTCGCTGATCTTTGAGGTCTTTGCCAACCTCATTTTTTCTAACTGCTTTCTTGAAAATCTGTCCTATACAAAAGAATCCTCAGAGTGTATTCTTTTATTGAAGCTGAGTTACTTGAATGCTATTTTTCTGATGGCAGGCTTTGAATACCCGAATTTTATAAAAATGCCTATGAAGTGACAATAAATTGAAGAAATGGAACTTAGGCTGACAATCTGAACTGCTCACTTCTGTATTTAGCAGAACTTACAAGTTTATAGTGCCATCCAGAAAGGTCAGACACTTTTAAAAAGTGTTATAAAACCACCTGCCAACTATAATAGTCAAGGCATTTTATAACATAAAAGTTAGGCTAAAATAGAGATGATCTAAATATAGCAACTTTCTCTATATAAAATCCATAGCAGGAACCTGGCATGAATACTGTTTATTCAGAAACCCACTTACACTTTAATAACATATTTTCACCTGCACCTGGCTGCCAGCATTGCTATTTGCAACCAATAACTGATTTGGGCCTCTTAATACACACTGTGTGTGTGGTCTCTTAAAATTTCTTGTTAGCAAACACCTTCATCCTCTTTAGTGCAGTTTCAGGACTAAGGGAAGGATCCCTGGGATCAAACAAACAGCTCACAAGTGTAGCTGCATCGCCAGGCTGGCTTTTGGGAGCAGCAGATATCAATTGCTAGGCACACATTTCATTCAGCCTTCACAGAAATTATCAAAGAGGACTCCTGCTGTTATGGAATAAATAATGTGAGAATAACAAGCTTGCTCCAGAAGCAGATGTCTCTGAGTGCAGTTGATGATGGGATGAAGGAAAAAAGGGCTATTTATTATTAGCTATTATAAAGTTGCTCTTCTGCTGCTATAACACCATCACTTTGCTTACTTTCATGGAATAAAGTGAAGCACTACAGTTTGGGGAAGATTCTTTAGTGTAGGTTTGCATCTTTGTTTTGAATTTGAACCAGAAAAAAAATTTACTTCATCATGGGCTGTAAAGTTTATAGGGAGCCATCATTTGGAACATTTAATAAAACCACATTTTTAATCCTGTGCAGTTTTCACCTTGCAGTCTGACTGTAAGAAGTATGAAATGATTGATGCTAAAAGAAACTCTGAGGATTTCTTTCCAGAAGATGTGTTTTTACACATGTTGCTGTGTGTTCTACCACTAAGTGATGAGTTGAAAACACCATTGGGCATCAAGCAGCAAGGCAGAGTGAATAATTTGAATAATGTGCTACTAAAGCTACTGACACTGAGGAGACCTATCTTTTCTGACTAAAAAGCCAATCCTGCTTCCATTGGAGCTAAAGATAAATTTCCTCCTTAATGAAAACAAAACAATCTTTTCATAGAATATTTCATTTTCATATTAAACTTTTTCTCTTCATTCTTCATTAGCCATCAGTTTCGGCCTGGGCTCAGAAATTGCATGAGCTAAAGAAACCATATGTTTGAGATTAGATGTTAGTAAAACTTTACTGAATTGTCAAAACTCCTTTGAACTAGATTTTTGGCATGATCCTCTGTAAATATTTGGACTGAGGTATTTGTGTGCCAAAGAATTGAAGGAATTCAGTTTACTGTGGAATATGTGAAATGTCTTTTGAATAATTTATGATAAAGCAACCTAATTAGAGCTTTATTAAGCTTTAACTTGGAGCTTTAAAATTGAACAACAAGAATGGTGCAGGAAAATGCTTTTAATTCCATGTTTAGTGGAGAGTATATCAGCTACCCTATTTACCCATACTTTCCAGGATCAGATCAAGTACTGACTGCTTTTTTAGTTCTATAAGCTCTTACGTATGCTTAGCTTGGTGTGACAGTGGGATTTTTTTCTTTTCTTCTGTATAATTTCAACTTGCTTGAAAATCTCAGTAGGGCATTGCTATGTAGAGCACACATATAAAAAGAGGATTTTGGAGGGAGAGTATCCATATCTGTAAGAAGGGAAATTTCTGCAGTAAACTGAAACTATTTGAACATTTATGGGCAGATGTGTGCTTTAAATAAGAAAAAGCCACATAGAATTATTTTGTTTAGTCCATTATCCTAAACAGGTGTCCACATCCCTCTAAGAAATGCTGCTTTTCCAAGAAGCAGAACCACCTACCCAATGTGTAGGGTTGGGTGTACACGTCCAGAATTGATGTGCTCAGGAAAAGGGGGATGCTGATTACAGAAACAGTCCTGGAGGATCTCTCTGTGTCCATGGAGAACACATGTTCTTCCTCAAAAATGTATGGTGTTCCCAAAGGCAACTAAGAAAGTTGGGAAACCAACAGTTATCAAAATAGTTTTGAATGAGAGTTTGACATCTGCTGAAAGAACCTTGGAGCATAAATCATTTGCATGGGACACACTCATAACTGTGATTTTGAGGATATATTTTTGAGGACAGTACTTTCCTGCAGTCACATATTTACAATCAATTAGACAAAATGCAAAATGTTATTCCAAATCCATGCAAAACAGGCTTTATTTTGTAATAATCATATCCTTTGAATTTTTGGATTGGATAGTTGGCATACTTTCAAATGCCAGATCTGCCTTAATTGTTTTTCTGGCTTGCTTACCCATAGATTATCTGTATTGTGGCCTGTTTCTTAATGTGTTTCTGTACAGGCTTCAAGATCTCTCTGGTCCAGCCATTCTTTTATGGGTTGTTTTGCTTATACAACTGGAGACTAAATTCTGGTTTTAAGGGAGAACACAAAACTGTGCAAATATCAAAACATGTTTCCAAAATATCCTGGAATAAACACACTTTCTAGCAAAGCCAATAAGCACGTTTTTCACACTTGCTCTTTCATGAGTAACAATAAGGGTGCTTATAGAGAAATCACTTTATGGTAAAAACAGTTATAGATTTATTTCCTGCAACAGGGGAAAAAATGCTCAGAAAAATGTAGCCAGAAGTGAGATACCTGATTTAAAAATATAGTTACAACCATCTCTACAAGTTGGTTTTGTGGAACTCAAGAACAAATGCTTCAAACTCAGGTAGTTCAGACAGTTGGAACAACCCTCTGGATTTTTAACTACATACATAATCTTTCCAAAGACTATGAGATCTTCCCATTAGTGGAAGAAAACCAACTGTTCCAAATTACAGCATCTAAGAAAATGGTATGTTGCCAGGACTTCACACAGGGAAAGAACTAATCCTGGAAGTGAAACAGATCATCTTTTTCAATGGGCCTAAAAACCTGAACAGACTGTGCTCATTCACTTTGTGAAGATCCACCCTCGTGACCTGAGCAGGCTCTGCTGACCATATGCTGACAGACACTGTGCAAGTGCTGAATGTTCTCCCAGCTGATGACTTGAATGCCTTCAGCTGTGTTTAAGATTTATCTGAAGCTCAAAATAGAGAGGACATTTGTCTTCTGCTGGCAGAAGTGCTGCACTGGCTTTTGAAACACCGTTAATCTTGAGCAGAGACTACCCAAGTGAGAACATTTATGAAACTATCTTTCAAGTGCTTGCCTTTAGTTATGAGGGAACTTGAAGACTAAGACTTGCTGAATCTTTGGTATGCAAAACCTTGAGACGAGGGAGAGCAGGTGGGATGACATGCAAGAGTTTGAATGTTAAAAGAGAAAGACCTAAATCTTGATAGAAAACAAGATATCCAAACAGAATTGAAAGAAGATTAGCTGTCAAACTGCAAGAAGTAAGCCTGGTTGCTTCACTCACTGGGTATGCTTCCCACATATTAAGAACTCAAAATTCTGTGTTTCAAAATTAGAACATGAATGGTGTTGACCTGCTGTCCTACAGCTTTTCTCAACGCTGTAGATATTATGCACAATAAGGGGAAGGGACAGGAGATGCTCAGTATGTGGCAATAGGAGACATACCCCACCCTCAGAGTTGCAAGTGGCCTCCCCAAGGACCAAACAAGGTGCTTTTGGGTGGGAAAACTGAACTTCAGCGCTGAGCTATATTGTGAATGGTATCCAGATTGATCTGCTTAAAATTAGCTTGTATATCTCATTATCCTTTGGTAACTCATCCTGTATCAGCATAGGCATATTCATAGGAGCTGCCTGAGGGTGTTCATTAAGAAATGCAGATTTTTTTTTCCAGCATTCAAAATATTCTTTTTGTTTACCATTTTCCAGCTCTTGTAATTGCAGCTCTCAAACTTAGCTGCACCATGTTAGCCCATGAGGCTTTTTTTTTTTTCACCGTCTTTATTCTGGAATCAGTCATTTCAAATTATCATTTGACTGGAAATGCTAGAGAGAAAACACAGGTGAAGTTTTTTTCCTAACAGGTGATTCGAGGATGAAAAACACTTCAACACACCATTTAGGAGAAAATGAAATTGTATTTGAAGAACACTTGCACTTTTTCCAAAGTTTTGAAAGAAATTTGGAGAGAGGGCTAATCAGAGACAGGAAGGGGCTCAGAAGGTTATCAGAATAACCTTCCTGTGCACAATATGAAAGTCTTTAGCAATACTGAAATTTCTTAGTGTAACTCAGTAAAATCAAATTATTCATTAACATCAAATTATTCAGGTTTCTGTGCCTGATTTCCTCCAAAACATTTTATATTTTTTTGGTCTGTTTGAACAAATTCACATTTGTCTGTTTGGACAAAGTCACCTCCCATCCTGAGTGTTGCTCCCTTCCATCCTTGCCTTCAAAGAAAATCATACAGCTACAGCTGTGGTATGAATTTGGAGTCCTGTGTTATACTGTGTTAGTCCTGTATTATCCTATGTTATCCTTCACACAGACACTGTCAAGAATGCTGGTAATGGTTTAGCTTTGAAAAACTAAACTGGAGAAAAATACTTCTACTGCAGGAAGTTATACAAAGGGAAATGAGAAAGGTTGTACAAAGTGCTTGATGGTTCGATAAAGTTTGCAAAGCAGATGAACTACTACTAATCCAGAAATTATTAACAATATTTTGCACTTCATGTGCAAACTGAGAGACATTTCCACTCAAATTGCTCTGGCACCTTCAAATTTCACAGAAAGACTTACAGAAAAATCCAGACAGTAACTTATCTTAATACTATATGACTATACATGAAAACTATTTTTCTATAATTTAAGTCTGTTTGAATTTGAGAATATCAGTACTTACTGTAAATGCAGCTTCCAGTTCCCTTTTATGAGCAGATTTTTAATTTTAAAAGTGTTTGGTTATTTTTAGTTAGTCTCTTTTGAAATGACAAGAAAGATGGAGCAAAGATCAGCTAAGGAGGAGAAGGGGATTTTGTGCCTTTGTACACTTGTGCAAGTCAAAGAAATTGGAGCAGATGCAGTTGACTTGGAAGGTAAGAGAATAAGTTGATTAGGAATGTTTGTTCCTCTAATGCTGATTGTGTAACCCTGAGGAGACTCAGCTGTATTCTGGCCTTGGCATACACACAGTCCAACCTTCCACAGTCTAATGGTGATTAAGAAGTGAAATGTTTAATGTTTTCTTTTAAATAAGTTGAAGCAGGCAGTTAATGACAGCCATGAACCCCCTATGTGGTCACGAGACAGTTCTCCATGGTGGAACAACATATATCTGAAATACTCTGCTCCTCAGCCTTTCCACTGGCATATTGACTCCTACATGTTTATTTAAAAATAGCATTTATTAGAATAGCTTGACCGAAATTGTGACTGGACTATTAGTCAGTACCCTCAGGAAAAGGAGGGTAAAAGTATGCAAAGTTGACACTTTCTTGCAGTGTGCTGTAAACACTGGAAATAGTAATTTGCTGCTGAAGTCTAAGAGTCTGAAAGAAAAACACTTTAAAAAATATCACTATACAGTCAGGAGTTATAAAAAACCCCAACTAATCTGAAATGAAAAGGAATCTTGTTCTGATCTCTGTTTCCCACAGTGCTGTAGCACCAATGAATCGTAAGCTGCCAGTGCTATTGCTGCCACTGGAGTTGTCACATTTGGGAGGAACTGGAATCCTCCAAGGCCAGGTAGGAGAAAACAAAGAAACGTGATGTCTCCAGCACTCCTTTCCTTCGTAACAGGTTACCTGCATAAACACCAGAGTTAGGGAGCTCTTTGCCTGTGTGTGTGTTTTATGTCTGCTGACATGCTTTGTCTCAAGTTTTCTCTCATTAGAGCACAAGTTCTCTTTCCGGGAAATACTCAGAATTTTAAAAAAGTGTATTCTGGAGCTTTTCTCTCAGTGGAATATGTAATGTGATTACATAAAGCTCTCTCTCCTCTTCCATCTGTTTAGTGTCACAGAAGTTATGGGAACATAATATCTCTGAGGCCATACCCCTCTGTCAGATGTTGTTAAAATCGAGGAATGTGTTCCAAAGCCATGGGAGGAGATAAGCAGTGTGAAGTTACAATCCACATTTCCTTGGGATCAGGGGGGAAAAGAAATCAATGTTCATATCTCTCTGACAGAAAAACAATTTAGCATCATTACAGAATTTCACTGCTAAGTTTATGGTGTCTGTGAATGATGTTATTGCTGGGTTTGTCTTCCTGGATGGAACAATTAGATGGAACAATGCACTGTTTGCTGCTTGGGCTTCACGAGGTGTTTTGGAGACGGGGGGGTGATGCACTCCACAGCTCATGTCACACCATTGGCTTTGGGTGAGAAAGGGCAAGCTTTGAAAACAAAACATTGATTCATACTGAACACTAGTCTTACTTCTCTAGTCTCTGATGATTAAACTGGGGATGCCACCATAAGCACTTACTGAGCTAAAAATATTATTTGTTTTTTGCTTTTCCAGGTAAATATTACATTGGAAAACACAGTCCGGGAGGAGAATCGCTCAGTCAAAACATGCAAATATCGAGTTGCTCTATTAATTGGTTTGTTGTCTCTCTCTTTAGTAATTATAGCTTTTGCTTTGAAACCTTAAATTTTAAAGTCTTGACTATTAAGAAATTATTGCACCATTAGAATGGGTGAGCTGCTGCGGAAAATGAATAAATGAAGAGAGCTTAAGAAATGTCATCAACATTGCATTGAACATAATTTCCAACTTTCACAATTTTGGTTTAGCTTGCTGCTGCTATGTCTCAGCTTTACTAATTTTGTGGAGATAATATCTGTTCCCCATTAAATTGCTGCATTTTCTTTCTTATTGTCTTTTCACAATTCAGCATTTGAGATACTTTCCTTCTCTGTCCTTGTTCAAGCTATCAGGGAGTTCTTCAGAAAACTAAATTAGGCACTTGATAAAGTCAGGTATGAGATGATGTTGCTCATTAAATTGCACACGGTGAAGGTTTTGCTTTGTCCATGAACTCCACGTGATGATGCAAAGCTGCTTTGCATGTGCTAATGGAATATCTTTGGTTTACATTGGTGGAAATGATCCAGTGCTCTGTTGTGGGAGTGGAAATGTTTTGCCAGATACAATTTTCCTGTTCTTACTGAGGCAACAACAGTTGCTTTTTAACAATGCAAATGAAGAGCATCAGCATAATGATGGTTCTCTCAGTATTTGACAAACTACATATGTTTGACTTTTTACAATTATAATGAAAGTATTAGTAGAGCTTAATAACACTAAATAATAGTTCTTTCTATATTTCCATCTAAAAAGACCAACCAAAGTATTTTATAGGTTTTCTTTCCCTTTTGGAGTCTAAATCTCCTCGAGAAAATAATTTAAAAGAAACAAAAAATTGTATGCTTTAAATTCTTTTTTGCCTCTTTCATTGTGTGAGTTCTATGAAAGATGGCTAAATAACCTTGGCAGGTGTTTTGGAACTTGAATTTTGTGACCTGCTGTGCCTCAGTGTCAGTCATAGCTACAAGGGCTCAGTTTTAGAAAGTACTTTGTTGTAAAATGTTTTTCCTTTAAAGAAACCACTGAAGACATATAATGTGTTTTAAATTGATTGCTGTGTATTCCCCAGCTCTCTGGACTGAGGACCAATGGCCAGTACATTTTGCTTCATCATATTTCATATAACCAATGAACAAATCCTTTCCAAGAGCCAAGCAGTCCTCGGTGCAATTAAAGAGCGAATACTTGAAGAACATTAATGAGCAAAACTCCAAAGACACACTCTCAAGCCAGAGGTGAATATGCATTTCAGGAAATAGTGGTGCATCAGCCACTGACACAAAACTACTGATACATTTATTTAAACATAAAACTGTGTTAATCATCTTCTTCAGTATTATCTGTGGTTTGTGCTTTCTGGCACACAATTTTCCATTTGCATAGCAGTATCTTCAGCAGCATAAAATTCTTCTGTATAATAAACTTTTTCTCCTTTAAGGGCCTGCAGTGTTTCTCTTGGCCATTTTTCTGAAAGGTGCAAGCGTAAGTAAATGTTTGTCTTTTCTAATGGCTATTGCTAGTTATTATTCTGGCTCTTCTGTTTGGTTCTTTTGGTTTGTTTGTTTTTTGGTTTGTTTTTTTTTTTAGATTTTGTGGTGAGTTGGCCCTGGCTGGACATCAGGTGTCCACCAAAGTTGATCTTTTACTCTCTCAGCTGGTCAGGAGACAGAAAATACAATGAAAGGCTCATGGGTCAAGATAAGGGCAGTGACCAGTTACCATTACAGGCAAAACAGACTCACCTTGGGAAAATCAGTTTCATTTATTAACATCACAATCAGAGTAGAATACTGAGAAATTAAACCAAATATTAAACCACCTTACCCCACACCCCTCCCTTCTTCCTGGGTTTAACTTGACTTCTGATTTTCTCCACCTCCTCCCCCCCAAGTGGTGCACAGGGCTGGAGAAGGGGGGCTGTGGTCAGTTCATCACACCCTGTCTCTGCTGCTCCTTCCTCCTCACAGGGAGAGCTCCTCACACTCTTCCTCTGCCCTGTGTGGGATTTCTCCCACAGAAGACAGAACTTCTGCAATGTGAATCCTTTCCATGGGCTGCATTTCTTCATGACCTGCTCCAGTGTGGGTCCCTTGCATGGTGTGCAGTCCTTCAGGAACAGGCTGCTCCAGCATGGATTCCCCATGGGGTCTCAAATCCTGCCAGCACCCAAAACCTTGCCATGCAAACCCAGTACAGATCTCCAGAACAGAATTCTCAACTTTTAGGCGCTCTTTCTCAAAAAGTTTTTAGTCTCTGCTATGAAAGAAATAAAAAAACGTGTAAGAAGTCACACATTTTGTGTTAGCTTCACTTTTTTGGTGCTTGGCCTGTTCTTTGCAACACACTGTCAAACTCATTTTTTTCAGTTCCCTGTCCTTAGTGCTATCTAGCAGTGGACTTGAAGGTGTGTCACATTTTAAAACCATTAACATTTTCCTCTGTACTGTTAAATTGTGTTAGCTCCAGTGAGTTCACCTCATTACAGTATTTGCATAGTCTCTAATAAGGGTAATTTTCCTCTGCACATCTTTTCTCTTTCTTATTTATCATCTTCAGTCTGAGACTTTTCTAATCACTAGTGAGAGGCCGCAGAGGTTTGGTTAGTATGTGGGATTTTATAGAGCTGCAGTCAGGGATTTTATCTGAGTGGGTGGTGCCAATTTCTCTGTTTGCATCTGCAAAAAATCATAAATCAATTCCCTGACTGGAGCTCTTTGGTGGAGAGCACTGATTGTCTTGTCTGCAATGGTTGCTCCGTGTGCTACTTCTGTTTGACTCTGCCTTGGAACTAGATGGGCTATTCTGTCTCAGATGTGTGGTTTTTCTGAGGTATTTTAGATTCAAACTTCCAGCACCTGAGGATCATTTTTATGCAATATCATGATACAATATCATTATTTTTACCCATAACCCTTTTCACTGTACTTATCTGAGTACCCAAAGAACCTGACCTTAACCACCTTTTCTTCTGCTCTGATGGAGGATTCATTTGCACCAGGACTGTAGAGCTGACTGACTCTTTCATCTGAGTTTAGTTCTCTTGAATCTTTACTTTGCTTTATATTTTATTGGGAAATGTCGTTCTCACATTTCATGTTTTTATCAAGGTTGGTAGTCCTCAGATTTCTTCAGTGTAGTCTGGGTTACTTCATACAGTAGAAAACAGCCAAGAAAATGCTTCAACATAGCAGCTGCTTCTGATTCAGCTGTTGTCAGAAAGTGGGTATCCACACAAAGGTGACCTCTGTCTGCAGTTAAACAGAGAACCATCCTGAAATCTCCTGCAGCTGCTTTCCATATCCTTGCAAAGTTCTATCTCTGCTGGTAGACTTTGATTTATCAATTCTTCTCAGAATTTTCTTACATTTTTAAAATGAAAGACCAAAGTAGTGGCATTCTGGGGACATGCTCCACTTGAAGCCCTTACAGAAATTTCACTTTGTTCCCTCTCTGGTTTTTCATAACAGAAAGTTTCACAACTTCACCCATTCTGCATGAAAATCAGTTAAAGACAAAAGGGGTGTGTTTGTGGGAGTGGAAATAAGTTTGTGGTTATGGGTGGGAAAGAAAGAGAGTTATAAATGAAAAAGGGATCTGTGATTTCAATGTTCATTTCTGTTAGGTAGGGTTAGCACACCTTTGTGTGATCTGGCTTTCCTAAGTAGCTTTTGGTAATACCAAAACATGCTGGATGTTGATGGATTGCTTGGAATGTGCTCTTTCCCAAAGGGAGCAGTGAATGGTCCGTGGAGTGAGTTAAATTGCAAAAGCTGACCAATGGTTTCGTGTGTTTGCTGCTAAGACAGGAAGCTCTTGCTGCTTGCTTTTGATGGCAGAACAAACAAGTGGGCAGGATCTCTGCTGTACCTGGTCAGCATTTAGGGAAAGGGGTTGCTTTGGAATTGTCCTGATGGCTGTGATTGCATCTCAAAGAGGAAGATCCAGTGAGTTTAGTTGGGTGTTTAACAGGAACATGAAACCTTGTCTGGGTGAAAAATGTTGATGCCTTTATCGATAGGGCTCAGTAAACTGTAAAGTATATGCTGCCATCCATTTTAAATGCAATAAAGGTACGTGCTACTGTAATTAGTTTAAAGCTGTGGTACACTCACTTCTATCTCATTTTCCCAAACTTGTTTCAGCTACTTTTAATTTTTTAATTTCTTCCCCCAGATGGTTGTGGCAGTCGAGAGAATTTTAATATTATTCATTGTTTTAATTTTTGTGAGTAGGTTAAATATTGATTTTAGTATTAAAAAACAGAACTAGAATTGCTGGAGGAATATTCTACAAAGATACTGTTTGAAAGCAATTTAACTTCCACACAGGGTTTGTGTTGAGAGGTTGTCGTCAATGAAACAAAAACGTGCCAGCAAAAGCCCAGGCAGTGAATTCAATTGTATTGTGATTGTTGTCTTTGCAACGTGACACTGTAGAGATCAAAAGTGTCAGCGAGTTCAAAAAAGGATTAAGTAAATTAATTAGGGATGGTATTCCTAAACTGTGTCCTGAGCTCTGGGAAATAGATTTTGCTAACGTTTCTGTGTGTGGGTGTTTCTGCGCCCAGAGAAACCACACACAACCTCTTAGACAGTCCTGAAAGTGTGGTAAAATTGGCTTGAACCTGCAAAAAATGTAGATAACTGAAGATGCCAGCAACTGCAAGCTCATTTTACTGAAATGATTTTGTGTCTGACACACCTGACCTTTATTGTCAGAATATTGACTTGAGTACAAAAGAGTTTTGAGCTCTGGTCAAAAGCTCAATGTGATTTTATTTATACAGGATCATATGTTTCAAAGAAAAGGAGACATTATTTTGGCAAAAAAAGATCTACCATTTTAATTACAAAGGTAATTTAATAAACAATAATTAAAAGGAGGAAAAATTAACCCATCTATTTTGAAGCATTACAGATTACTGTGAAAGTAAAGGGAAAGAGTGGATAAATACATAAAATGAAAACTTCAGTCACTGTTTCTCTTAGGTTTTTCACAACATCAAACAGCTTGTATATAGAAATTCAGATTTGTGGTAAAAAATGAAAGGCTTATCACAGCTAGTATGAGAGAATTAAAAGATTATAATGGGCATTTAAAACAAAATCTTTAACCAGCACTGTAATTGTTAGTGTTATTATAATCCTATTTTATTAATTTCAGGGTTAGGTTTACCATGTTTCTACACTGAAGAGCATTCCTTCAGCTGCTGGATTTGGCTGAATAGGTCTAGTGCTTTTTTTAGAATCACTTCCCTGAAATTGTCACTGGAAAGTGCTCTAACCCATTTGGCAGGAGATCTCTCTCTCTCTCTTATTGCAGCTGTTCAATTTTGTATAAATAATTAAATATTCATTTGAAAAGGTATTGGCACTCAGGTGTTGCCCCTGCCAGCTGAGTGCCCTAACCCCAAAGCTACAGGCTCCGTTGCAATGCTCTCTATTTGTTCCAATAAATATTTCAGTGTTTCATGTAAAATTGAACAGCTTGGAGAGGACTGACTTGGGGAGACCTGGTGCTGCATGGGAACCACATTCTTGCTGTCATGTGTAAGAGGAAGAATGAAGTTAATCATGGAGGCATTAGATATGAGGTATTTAAACAAGGGTCATCTCACACCTCACAGAAGAGTCATAACTGGTATAAACTCAGTGTAAGGGAGATTCATGCCATCCTTTACATTTTAATTTTTTTTTGCAAAGTGCTCCTGTGATCACATTTGTTTTTTTCAAAAATAGCAAAATGAAATATTTGTTGATTTGCTGGAAACTTGCAAAGGTTTTAGTGCTAATGCAAAAAGGAAGATTCCTTCTTTTATGTGGAGGCTGTAATTCTTACGTTCTGGATGGATGTGCTGTTGTCTTCTAAGCTGCTGCTGAAAACTGTCCCCAGCCAGGCATCAAGAGCAGGAGAGATGGGAGTTTATCTGTTTGTGTCTCCAGTGCATGAATTCAGAACTGCAGAGGGGCTGTTCACGTGCCAAATAATACCTTTTGAGTGGGAAATTAAAAAGAGAAATTAAGTACAGGGAAATACTATTGAAAGTTTCAGATGTTACCACAAAAACATAGGATAAAACATTCGGGTGTTTTTCAGTAACTTTTCATTTCTCTGTTTCTGGTGCTCTGCCAAAGCTGCCCACAGTGTTTTGTTCCTGTCCTGTGGCACACAGGAAAATAGAGGCAAGTGGGTTACCAGCTGAAAAGATAAACCACATTAGCTCAGTGTCAAGAAATAACATTTAGGAAAATTGGGTAGGAGGTGTTATTCAAATTTTGAATGTAAAAACCTAATCAAATCTTTATGTCATCTGTAGTTTAACACTAGCTATTTGTGTGTATGCCTATAGAGGGACAGATTTGTATGTAGATGTAAACAGCTTTCAGGGTACTTTTTCCTGGTAGTGTCTCATGTTTTGGAATATCTGCATTTTTCAGTTTTCTAAGCTTTTCACCTTCTTTCAAGTTAGTTAAGTGCATTCTTCTAAGAATAAAGNTTGTAGAAATTTAGAATTCTAAGATTATAGTTGAAAGTGTATTTTGGATGGGGACTTCATTTCAACAAGATAATTTGCATCATAAGTACATGTTCCCTCTCTTGGAGTACACTGACACCTTTTTTTTCTCCCTCTGAACAATTTCTTGAAGAAGAAATGCCAGAAGACAAGTACTCTGCTTTTTAGTGTAAAATGTCTCATGATGCCTCTTTTACAGACTTCTGAAGTTTGCGAGACAGACCCTCTGGTGTTTTAGAACCTTGCACAGCGTGAACAAAATAGGATGGCTAATTCCTAAGAGTCTGTTTTGATCTGTGCCATTCTTCTAAAATGTAAATGGTGAAAGATGTAATGGAAGTTCACACTCAATATTTTAAACTGTTTACATCTGTACTTGTTTGCCTTTTCTTAGGCGATTTTAGCTGAGGGCATGAAACCTGTTGGATGCTTAACCTTGACGATCAGTTATCTTCTCTCCTAGGAAATTTCTTTTGAGGAGCTGGATGTTCTATGGCCAAATTTTGCAGTGTTCTTTTCCTTAAAGTAGAAAAAAATACTTGCAACCAGTTTCTGGGATCTGCTTTGTTCTTTGCCATATATCCTTGGTGGTCTTCTGTTTACATATTTGCTAACAGTTTGGACTTGTAAAAGGTTTGATGAAGCTTATCCTCAACACTTGGAGATTAGCAGAGGCAAAGATTTGTATTAGAGTGTTGCTTTAGTATGGCAAGGTACAATTTGCTCAAAAGCAATCAGCATATATCAGTGTCTTCAGGTCCTACCTGCAGTTCAATATGAAAGCTTGCTCACTGTGGTCCTGCAGGAAAGGGGAACCTTCTTGGTTTGCTTTGCAATGATCTAATAAATGTTTGACTTCCTCTCCTCTGTCCGGCCAAATGTAGCTCACTGCTTTCTCAGCCTCCTTGGCGAAATCTGAGAAAGGAAAGTTTATTCTTCCTCTGAAATGCTCTTCCCAGCCCTGCTCAGCTGGAGGTGAGAAAGTCTGAATATCTCAGGTGTTGAATTATCAGAGAGCAGTTCATTTTTACTGAGATATTATTTGTTTCCTCCTGGGAAAATGGGTATAAAACCCTAATGATGTCACTTTACACACTGAGAATGGGTTGGATGGCACTTTTTAAACAATTGTGTCAAATGTTTGGTTTAATTTTGTCTCCTGAATGTAACAAAGTGCAGAGGCACAATGACAAATTTCATGAATGCTTATCAGTGAAACTTCCTTTTTCTTAAAAGCAATTAGGCCACAATTAGTTTTCTTTAAATATTGCACTGACCTCTGCACGCAAGCTTAAGGTCCATAAATATATTGAGTATTTCTTCACCGATCAAGGAAAAGTATTATTGAAAAGATTCCAATTTATAAATAATTCAGATAATAATTCAGAATAATTCAGTTCTAAGTCAATCTGGCTAATGTCCTTGAGGTGTTTTTGTGATTTCTTCCTTTCTTCTTTAATTGAACATAATCATAGGAGAGCAAACTCCAGACTTTTTTACCTCCCACACAGCATATCTTTCTTTTGCCTTTTAAAATATTTTACTAAAAAAAAAAGTAGGGTCTAAGAAACTAAAGAGTGAGGAGGGGCAATGGGAGTACTGAAAAGTAAGAGTTTTTTAAGTTGTAATATTTGTGAATGTTAAAGTAGCAAAATTGTCACTTTGCTGCTGGAACGTTGTTGGTGTCTGTGAAGCACCATCCAGTCATCTGTATTTCGGTACATTAGTCACCCAAGGACTTACCTATTTGCATTTAAAAACTGGAGGCACCTTAACTCTTTATGCTAGAAGAGCTTGGATGTCTTTCCATGAACAGTTTCCGAGGAACACGAGGTGTGTTCAGCCTAGCTGGCTGCAGCAGCTCCTGCTTCAAAGTCTCTGAGGCCGAATATTTTGTGTTCAACAGATTTTTCTGCCCATTAATAGCCAATTTTGTTGAATGTGCTGTCTGCTACTTGCAGTGCTGGCTTCCAGGATCAGGCAGCATGTGTATTGCAAGGAAAAGAAAGGAGCTTTTCTTTGAAAATCTGTTTTCATCTCCCATTAATGTTTCACTCGTGAGCGTAGATTTGGCACCAAGTGAGCACAGCTTTTCCTCAATGCACTCTTAGATGGTTTCTTCTGAAATATGACAACTGCACCTGGATCAGCTAGAATTACTATTTCATATCCCTTAGAGCCTGTCCTAGTTCAGCTCTTTTTTGCTGGTGCAACTTTCTGTTCAACTCCTTCTGGAGTAATTAGAAGTAGAATTTGGTCCTTCTACCTGCTCTCAGGTGGGATATGTGCAGTGGTGACACCTCCAAAATTAATGTCTGCTATTTCAAAATGTTGAAGTTTGCTATACTTTGAAAAGTAATTTTCAATAATAGATCTAATTCTTTACTGAGCTAAAGATCAGCATTTTAATGGGGGAATGCTGTAGAATCTTGGAAAGACCTGTGTATAAAGTAAAGCACTACAGGTGAGGAACATGATGTGCAATATCAAACTATCACTGGCTTTCCACTTTTCTTTAAGATTTTGCCAACGAAACTGCTTTAAAAGTACTCAGTGACACAGTGTCCTGGTTTTAGTAGCCAGAATCAGTTTGTCACTGTGTGGGTGTGTATTCTAAACCCTCTATGTCATTTTCTTATGAACTCTCACAATGGCCCATTTGCAGCAGCTGCCCAGGGCACACCCAACCCCTCAGGGGAGTATTTAGGAACTTCTGTGACATAAGGAAGTTTTCCTGTCTCCACACCTATGGCTCAGGTGTGATAACTCCCCTCGGGGGAGCCATCAGCACCTTCACACCCACCTGAGGGGTCATGTCTGTTAATGGGCCAGCAGGGATGCCAAAAATATGCCACTCACAAAGTAAATCACCCATTGTGAAACTCTACCCTGAGGGAGGGATTGGGAGTTCCCATCAGAGCCCAAGCAGAGATAAGCTTGGGGTTGTGGAACTGGGACCACTCGTCAGATCCAGAGGAGGAGCAGAGCCTCGACTGGCCTGTGACTCTCGACCAGAGTGACTGTCATTTCCACCAGCAGGTTTCTTCTTTCTTTGAACTCACAGGGTGCCACGTGGTGCTCAGCATAGGGGTTGGTGAGCTCCATTCTGCTCGTGCTGCACATCTGTTTTTGTGGGTCAAATGGATTTTCCTTCTGTACCAGTGTGTTTATTGTGAACTTTTTATTAAATTGTTATTCTGACTTGCAATCCCATTCCCAGTTGGATTCATTTCTCCTACCAGTTTAAGTCTAATCCAGAACACACAGTGTGTCTCAAGATGCCCGTGTTATTCCCGAATTTAACCACACCTACACCAAGTCCATCCCTTTTCTTGATAGCTACTGTATGGGTTTATGCAAGCATTGAACTCTTAGAGGAGATACACTCTGAAGTCAACACCCATCTACTTATCACTTACTAAAATGATGAAATGTCTACATTGTGTTCTTTCCATGTGTATTCTGAAGAGAACATCTATGTTTAGTAGACATTAGTCCTAGTAAGTTTTTATCCCTGCTTTATTTTTATACTATGTCAAAACAAATACATTTGAAATAGAATCATTACCAGGAGTTCAACATTCAAGAACAGTCTTAAAACAGAATATTGTGCATGCAAAAAAACCATAAAATTAGAGGATGCATTAAAACATAAGTAGTGCACACTAAGATGAAATAATTGCTTTTCTTTTATGTGCAAGAAATGTGAAGACAATTCTTTTGAGCTTATTGTATTGTATCTTTCGGTGTATATGTCTATTTGTAGACAGAAAGATGCAACAATTCCTGATCAGTTTTATGAGTTTCTGAATTATACAGCGCAATCTCAGTCTTGCAAGTTTTGTGGATAGAGACTTTTCTAGGCAGAGCAAAGTAGGGAAAAAAATGACTGTGGGCTGAATGTCTTCTTCACCTTTGTACACACAGAAAGATAGAGAGGAAATTCTCTCATAATCAAAAGTTTCTTTTTATTAGGAGCCACTTTACCTTTTCCCTCATTAACCAAGGCTCTGCTTTTTGTCTTTTCTTAGCTAGGCACTGCTTGTTTATACCTTGTTTTCTCAGTGGTTCTTATTTTTGAGTTGGCAAAATTCAGTTTTGTTTGTTATTGAGGACCATCCGACTGTCCCTGAAAATTACATTTTTTGATTCCTGTATATACACGTGCATTTTAAATACATTAGATCACACTGTTTAGCCTTTGTTCTCTGTGTGACCTGATGTAATACAGGTGATAGTCTGATTAACACATGCACATGTGTATCTAGAAATTCTCGTTAGGCTCAGATACATACTAAATTCAAAACAAAATATCTGGCTCAAAAGACTTTGGCAACTATTTAAACAAAGATTTGTGATTAATGCCTTTTCCTGTTCAGCTTTGCAAAGGTTATTTATGGGATTAATTAAATCACCAATGTACTATTTGCCATGTGTCTGCCATAAAAATAAACTCCTTGAAAGATCCAAAGAGCACAGAATGCCTGTGGCAAAACCTCAGCCTGAACATACAGCCTGAGCTTACTTCCAAGTGACCTTTCCAGCCTTCTAAAAAATAATGTACATGATCACTGGACAGTATGTTCTGTCCTAGCTATGGGTTGAAAATGAATCAACACACAGTTCAGGGTGTCAGATGAGTATAAATTAGATTGAGTTGTTCAAAGGTCTTCATTGAGAGGAAAATTTGGATTCTAATTAAAGTTTATCAAGTAACTGGACTCTTCATTTTTCCTGGACAGTACTTCAGATGTGTTCAAGCTCCTTGCCTGAGAGCACGCTGCAGTGCACTCCATTGAAATGAAAAGTGGTTGTAATTAATATGATTACTTTCTCATGCAAAATATTCCTGGAGTACTGGAGAAGCTTTAATATTCATATTTTTTGCTTTGTACTTCACAGGTTTTAATCTGATAGGAACACTTCAACAGAAACAAGATTTATGGGTTGTTAGAGAATCAGGCATGTCTTCTTTGTGAACTTTACAGACAATAAACCTGTGCATACACTGGATTTTTTGTTAAGGCATTCCATAAACAAAGACCCCTTTGGTGCATGTAAAGTTATTTTGAATTTTAATTTCCAATACCATCTTTTTGATAAAGCATTAAAATCAGACACTCTTTGTGAGTAGCAATTTACAGTGACATTCTGGCTTGTGGGAGAGGACAGAAACCTGTCACAATCCTGTCACGCTCTCAGATTGTGCTTTATTCTAAAATGGCTTAAAATCTCATTCAGAATGAGTGTTGGTATCAGAATTCATTTCCTCACATCCATTAAGCACCCAAGGCTCTTGCAAAGCCTTAGCAGAATAGTTTGGGCTCAAGATACGGATTGTTCAAGCCTTTAGTTCTGCTGTCTTTCATCTTCATGTAATGAGACTCATCGTTCTTCCCAGAGTTTTACAAGACTTTGGGGGACTTAAACAGTATTTGTTCTATTAGCTTTCTCTGATGGAGGTGGGAAACGCTTTGTGTGTAGAGCAGAGTAATAAATGCATTCTGTGGAAAGAATGAAGCAGAAGAGCAAAGAATAAAATAGATAAGTAGAACAGTGTATGGAAATGGCAGTTCTTAATTCCCCTCAAGTGGAGACTGTTACATGACACTGAAGGTAAAAATCAATTAAATGCATAAGACTGAAAAAATTCTCATTAGCAGAATCTCAGTACTCTGAATAAACAGGGGTACTAAGGCTTGAAGATAGAAAACGATGAAGAAAAGGGAAAGGGACATTCCTTTGGAATGACAGGAGCTCCTTGGAGTATCCTGATTATTGGTCTGTACCAATTTATTTCTTCCTATTCCTATTGATCTCTGTAAAATCACGAAGGACTCAAGGGAATTTGAAACAAGTTCAAGTTCTTATTGCACTTCTCCATTCTCCAATTTAGGTAATTGCCTTCCACAAGAAAGGACTTTGATCAGAAACTTCCTTTCGTTTTTACTTCAGCCATTGTATAGAAAGAAATAAAAGCTGATTGACAAAACCATGCTGTTTATATTGCCCCACAGGTACCTGTCAAAAAAATTTACTTCTAATTTCTATGACACATGAAAAAAGCACCAGATTTGCCTCTCTCTGTCTCTCTAGTGCTGGGTGCTTCTGCCAGAAACTGGCTTTCTGCTTCTGCCTCTGTAGGATCACAGCCATCCCTGAATGCTACTCACCAGAAAATGGATCTGTGGCCTTATTTCACAAGTGTGCTGTCACCATATAACTGAACATTACAGAGAGTAAGCAATTCCAAGTTGCTCCTGCTGATGGGAAGGAGAGCAGAGAAAAAGGGGGTGCAACTGGGTAGAACTATTGAGTAAATGCACCTACCTCCATATATGCAAGGAAGAACAATCTGAAAAAGGGTTGTGATCCTTGCTATTCCTTTGCTAGCAGCAATCCTTTGGTAGGGAACTGCTCCAGTGGGTGGAACGACTTGGGCCAAAATAAATATAGATTATAACATTACTGGAAAGTTATTGCAGCAGGATTAAAGATTTCAGGGGAATTCCTGTGAGCTTCCACCAATTCAAAATCTTGATCTGAAACTGCTGGAAGATTCTTTGCCTTAATATGATGAAAACTGTCAAGTGCAAAGGAGTTTCTGTCAATTCATTGTGAGACTTCAATGCTGCCTAGAGTGGCTTTTGTATAGAAAACAGCATCAGGGACATGTAAAATAAAAGCAAGTAGATTGCACAAGCTTCAGGAGAGAGTCGTAAGTCCAGGACGAAGCTCTAATCACTTATTAACATTTTATATAACTCTTCTCCTAACTTCTGTACTTCCAAGATGGGCAAGAAAAATCTTCTTACCCTCAAAGCCAATGAAATAATGTGTATTTAACATGTAAAGGTGCCTCTGTCTCCTGTTACTGTGATGTTCTGTTTCTTAAAAAATATGCACATTCAAGCACCATAGGTCATAGTATAAAGGGAAGTAAAAATTACTCTTCTTCCTGTAATATTCATTGCTACAAAGACAGATGAATAAAATTATAATTTAAATAATAATTTAAGTAATCACACTTTTTACTGGGAAAATGTGGGATTAAAACCCTATTTCTCTTCTCTCTGTCATCTTCCCTCAGGTCCTGTAGCATTATGTAAGTTTTCCTTTAATTTTTCACCCTGACTCTGAGGATATGTATCTTAAGGAGCAATCCTCCTTTGTTAATCTGGGAAAGATTATTTTTTAAAATCTTTTTTTAAAATCTATTTTTTAAAATCTTGACCAGCACCTGACCTTAAAAGGAAGGCACCTGTTCCAGCTTTGGAGGTTGTGGTTTGCCAGAAGGCAAACTGATAGGTTTTGGTAGTTGCCCTATCTTTTTTTTTTTTTTTTTGAGGGGATTCTGTAGGGATATTTTAGTTCCTTTGTGTCTGTGTCCCATTGTGTGTTGCCTCTCTCTCTTCCCTTCAATTTGGTATTATTGTCTTTTTTCTCCTCTCTTAAAAAATACCTCTGAACTCGTGGTTATTCCCTTGCCATCAGCAATCCTTTGGTAGGGAACTGCTCCAGTGGGTGGAACGACTTGGGCCAAAATGAATATGGATTATAACATTACTGGAAAGATATTCCAGCAGGATTAAAGACTTCAGGGGAATTACTGAATATAAGGGAGACCAAAATCTTGATCTGAAGCTGCTGGGAGATTCTTTGCCTTAATATGTTGAAAACTATCAAGTGTAAAGGAGTTTCTGTCAATTCATTGTGAGACTTCAATGCTGCCTATACAGTATCAAAACTTGCTTTCCTCAGCTATCAAAGCGTTTTCTCGTTTTTTTGATCTTCAGACAGTAAAATAAATCTTCTTCAGTAACAAGAAGAAGAACAAGTTTGTCACAAATACTGGCAATGCTTTTATAGTTCACTTTTCAGTGTTTGTGCCAAATAAAAGCCTTAGAAGCATAAGAGAAGAAAAAAACAATTGTGTGGCTTAAAACTTTTAGGAATTTGGAGCTCCTGGAGTTAACAGCACTGAAAATGCTAGTTTATTACTGTCTACAGAATTTTTGTTTTCTAAATAAAGAAATTAAGTGCTTATTAATAAAGTTTATTCTTTTATGATCCTTTTCCCCTGTCACTTTATGTAGTATTTATGTAGGGTTGATTTCTATGTTTCATGTATACCAGGCTCCTCTGAATTTCAAACAATAGAAATGACACGGACAGATGAAAAGATATTATCACAAGAGAGGTTTTATCTACTAAATATGTTCGTGAACAAATCTAAAGCAACACAAAATATCAAATTTCTAGAGATGAGCAAAAAATTAATTAAAAGCACTTTCTATGAGTTAATATTATTTATTTTTAAATGATACTCCTTCAATTAGTTTTTGAAAGCAAAACGAACTGTTTGATACAATTACCTCACTCATGGCTCATAACAAAGGCAAATGATTTTAGTGTGAAATATGCTAATTTAATTAAGCAAAATACATAATTTTGCTTTATGAAGTATATATTTTTTGAAAAATGGTGTTAATGGGCAAGTTCATTCATTAATTTTTTAGCTCTCAAAATGTCCTTTTGCAGAGGGGCCCAGAGCACACCTTGGTGACAGCACAGCATCAGTCTGACTGGGATCCGGTGTAAAAGCTTGGAAGACCTTTCAGTTGATGGTTAACTCATTTTAAAGAATGGTTTTCTGGTAGAGCTTTAGTGTGTGCTTCCCTTTTAACAAACTCTCATTGCTTTGCTGTTTCCTACTTTTTAAAATATTCCTGTGTCTCTTCCACAGCTTGCCTTAGCAGCTCAGACACTTTGTGTTTGTTTGTTCATGTAAATAAATAACCTCTGCCTGATGTTCTTCTAGGAAATCCTTACATAGAAGTTTTAGCACAATCTCTTATCAACAGACTGAAAGTGAAGGTAGATTTCAGTAATCATTCTGCTGTCATCCAAGAGACAAAAAGAGTAATAGTTTTAACTATATTACTTGTAATTTTTCTTCTTCCTATTGTAATGTAATAGAAACAATATTTTCCAGGAAATAAAAGCCCTGTTAGTCAAAGCTTCCAGCTTACAAATATTTAACTACTACTACTACAACTAAATGGTTACTAGTTAGTAACTTGCTATTGTTAGCTAACAAATTATTCTTTCTATTGACAGATGTTTTTCCAATCCTCAAACTTTTAATGCCAAAATTTAGGCTGAGCTACCACATCATGTGTTGGCTACACAAAGAGATTTTCTCTCTTTCTTCCCAATTCATTGATACAGTAATGTATGTTTATTCTCATAAGGTTTGCACAGTTGTTTTGTCTATATTTGGATTAATTACATAAATTTTAAATTTTTTATTGTTATTTCCAAGGTTAGAAACGAGGTGGCTGCAAAAAAATTCCCAGTGTCAAACTCAAATGGCAAGGATAATGAAGAGAATATTATGAACTTTCTTCTGCCAGCTGAGCCCTTCCTCTGCCACCCCCCACCAACCATTTTGCCAGTGCATAAAATACGATGTAGAATTAGAGACTCCCAAGAAACTGAAGTTTCAGGGTAAGGGAGCAGCAATAACAGAAGGGCACTGTTGCCAATGACTTTTTGCACTGACACAGTTTTTAGTGTCTTAGTAAGAGGCTTATAAGCTTTAGCTGTTAAATAAGACAACCTGACTGCATCAAAAACAAAAATGAGAGTTTATTCCTCTTCATCTAAAGTTACAGTTCTACTCAGGAATGGCAGAAAAAGCTTTTTTCTTCCTCAGTATTTACATTCTTGCATCTTTGTGTTCCATTGTGCAGGGATTTCAAAAATACAAAAAGGAAATCTCTTCACACAAAATTATGCATATTTCTAAAATGAATATACTCCATTGAAACTATCTGACAGCACAATTATAGCTAAATATCAACTAAGGTATATTTTATAAAATTGGTGAATTCACACAGTTCATATCTATCTTAATTTTAACTCTGTTACTAGGGCTCTTCACATGTATCATTGCACAGAGTATCAGCAGGTTCTCCTCTCAGGTCACTGTTGCCAAGGTTATTTTGCAGATTCCATCGTTATCCCTGAGGCCTCTGTCTTGGAAACTGCTCCTGACTCCTTAGTCTGACAACCTGCAACATGTGTGTTCCAACAGAGCACAGAAGCAGAACAGCAATTTTAGGTGTCAAGTAATTGGTGGGGTAGGAGAGCAGACAGTTCTGGTTTTGAGGGTTCCCTTTCCTGCTGTGTGGATCTCTCTGCCTTATGGGGTGAAATGAGATGGAGGGACTTCCTTGAGGCAGCTGGGGCTGCTCTCTGGCTCACCCCCAGCCTTCTGCCTTGCCTGTTCTACAGGGCATTAAACTGCACCATCACCACTCACCCTTTTAGGAACTCCCCCTGGGTGCTCTGCCTGGGCTTTAATTTGCTTTGTAGCCAGGGCTGGATTGGTTTGGTGAGCTGCAGGTGGGCTGGGTGGGTTGTGGTCTCATCCTCTTTGGCAACCACTCAACTGCCCTGGGCTGATGAGAAAGCAGCTCCTTTTCTTCTTGACTGTGGATGGTGCTTCCTCTGTAAATTCAAAGAAATAGCAGTGTTTTCAAGGAAGTTAAAGGTCAGTCTTAAAGCTGTATTTTAAAAGTTTGGATTTGGGGTGCATGTTTTAACTATCCAAGTATGTGTGTGAGTATGTGCTTGGCGATTTTTTCCTTTCCTCTTGCTGCTTATTACACATTTTTTATTTGCAACTATTATGGTCAATATTTAAAAGTATTTATCATTTATTCTTTGCTGTTATTTAAATTCTGTTTTGGAGGGGAATGTCAGCAGCAATGTATGTTGCCATGGGGGTTGTGTGTTGAGTCTTCGGTCTCTAAATCTGAGTCACTCCAACTAAATAGGATGACTCTTCCATAAAAATACTGTGCATTTATTTCTTTAGATATTGTGCATTCAGAGGATATTTTTGAGATATTTGTTGCAAATTGAAGAGTAGAGCTGTGAACTCACATGATGTGATTTCCCATGATTATTTTAAGTATGATATTCTAGGACTGGATGAGAAAATTTTATTTCCCTCTTTAGCCAGGATCAAAAAAAAGGGCATGATTACATGGGACAAACAAAAATGTATCTTTGTCTTTGGGAGAGTTCATTATTCGTTTCTTCTCTTTTGCAAGATTTATTTAATAGACGGTCAGGCTTTTCTCCTTTACCTTTAAAACATAGTTTATGTCCATTTTTCTCATTTTCTGTGTTCTGTTTGGTTTACATTACTAGCTTGCTCTCCTTCTTGGAATAATTTATTTTCTTAAAAGGTAGCTTTAGGAGGTCTCTCATGTAAATCTGGAAATAACATTTACTTTTCAGGTGACTGCTGCTTTTCAGTTAGGAGGTTGGTGAAACACTAGAACAGATACTTTTGCTCATTAAAAACGTCCAAATTCAAAAAAAGAAGCAAATTTTGTTCTTTATGTAAGTGAGGAGGAACACTGAGAAAACAGGATTTCTTAAGAGTTTGTGACATGGTTTGGCAGGAGAGATACTTGATTCCTATTTAGTATCACTCCTACTTTCTTGCAGCTGATGATGCAATAGAGATGTTGATACCATTTTTTTAGTATAATTTAGATAACACTGGCTAATAAATTACTTAGTTTTATTCTGTTTCTAATGGAAAACTGCAGTATCTCTTCTTAGCCTCATATCCAATGAAGCATTTAATATCTATTAAATATTTAATATTTTTTAATATATAAAGCATTAATACAGATGTATTTTGAGTATCAGGAAGGGAAGTATTGTGTGTGTTGGGAAACTTGAGTGGAGGGTTTATTTTAAGCTGTTTATATCCTGTGGGTGGGAGTCATGTACTCTTACTCACACTGGTGAGAAGAGCAGGTTTCCATTGCTCCAGCACACAGAGATGCAATGGGGAATGTGGAATCACAATTGTTTTCCTGCTGCTTTCTCAGAAGAAAGAACTGAGGCAAAAATTCTTGTGTTGTGCAGTAAAATAAAAGATGTGTCAAAAGCAATCCATGGTTCTGCAGAAAGACAGGAGATGGATTTTGATATTCTGTGGTTGGTTTCAGGTTGCTTTTTGTCTTGGTCAGGAAACAGAAGTTGCTCAGTGCTGGCTTTTCTTCCTTGGTTGTGTCTTTGAAGAGGTTTCCTCTTAATGTCTTATAGCTGAAATTTAAAGCATGAAATATTTTGGGTATCTGCTTTAGGCTTCCTCCTGAGTTTCACTGATGGCCTTATCAGCCATCAGCACGCTTGCAGCAAGCGTGGGTAAAACCCTCCCAAATCTTCGTTTGCGAAGTCCAGCCATGATGATGATGATGAGTTTCACTGAGTTACCTTTGAGCTACTCACTGCAAGTGCTGGGACTTTCCTTCTTTGTTTTATTTTAATAAACAAGGAATCCGAAGGATTAGCATTTCTAGATTTATACAAAAGGTGAGAATCAGGTCTAGACTGATGAAATTTCCATGTCAGGACCTATCTATCTGAAACATTATGATTTAAGTGTATTTATAATATTCTCTCCCCTATAAAGAGAATACATCAATTTTACATTTTATGCTGAATATAAGTTCTTATTATACATAAAGAACTATGGTAATAACTGTTAAAATTAAAGTAGGCAAACAAATAACAATTAAAGTAGGCTAACCATACCCTTGCCACTCAGACCATATTATCATAGGCATTAGCAATGGACATTGTGCCACAGGATTGTCACTATGGAAGTTGGATTTCCCCACTCAAATTTCTGGAAGTATGAACTTCAAATAAATGGGTGCTGTGAGTTGTTGAAAATATGAACTTGAAATAAGGGGCACTGTGAAGTGACAGACATGTAACAGTTTGACAAGACTTGCTGAGTTATTTCACAGAGAAAACAGGAATAAGGCAATGATATTGTATCCAGCTCTGAGTGCTGTGGGCAGAAAAATAATGTTCTTTAACGGTCAATTAATTCATTAGCATTAATAAATAATGTTATTTAATGTTCTTTAGGTCTGAACTAAGTACCACATGTTATCACTTTCGTATCTGAACTTCTCTGTGCCCAATGACTTTGTGTATTTGTAAACAAATAACTGTGTATACGGTGCTATATTCTGGCATCAAACAAGATGATGTGCAGCCTGATGCTAAGTCGGTGTTCTGGAACAGTTCTCTTACTGCTTCTGGAGAAATACTTAAATTCTGGAAGAGTGCTTCACAAGAATAGTAATCTTTTTTGCTTCATTCACACCCCAAAGTTACTAAAACTATCCAATGGAATTGAATGAATGGCTTAGGAGAGCATCCAGGAAAGTTCCAACAACTCAACCATTGTTCATGTTGCGGACCAGCATATGAGAAGTCTGAATCCAGTTCTGCCTGTCCGGACTGCTTTGTGAACACAGAGTTTCTGCCACTGTGTCATGAATAAAAATCACCACCACAAACCACCCCCCATTTTCATTCACGCAGGTGACCGTGGCTTAGGAGAGTTATTTTTAATTTTTTCTTTTTAAATTTATTTTTAGGTTTTTTTAAGAGTAAAAGGATTGAAGTTGCATTTCTTGAGAAAGTTAAACGATGTAGTAGTTAATAAGTACAGATCAGCTTCTGTCTTTGAAGGTTAATTCTCATGCTGATGTCCCCACTTGACAAGGTTGTTTTTGCTGCACTAGCAAGCTAAAACTGTGGATTATCAACACCTGAATAAATGAGACATACAATGGAATGCTGGATATCTTAAAACTAATGCATCAAATCACAAGTGAAACATGGTTTCCTAAAATTTGTCATTTTCTCTTTTTAATAAACACAGTTTAACTCTATTTCTTGATTTCTCATGGTGATGTTTGAAATGCTGCACTATTGCTTCAAAAATTGCTCTCCACTGCTTTTATAATCTTCATATATTGGCAATGGCTCTTGAGATTCAGGAAGAGAAAACAGAAAAAGCAGTCAGGCCCTGGATGGCTATAGATGTACCCATGAAGAAAAGATTCCTTGCCATCACTGTGAAATCAAATTATTTTCTTCCTTTCTGCCCCCCAGATTTCCAGCAGCCTTTCCACTGAAATTAGAGGGGTATGGACAGGGTCCTTCAGAGTCTACTCATTTATCTCTACTATGAATGGTTTTAAACCACAACATATAGCAGAGTTAATGCTAAGAAATAACCTTCATAGAAGGAAAAAGAAGAAAAAAGTCTCACCAGGATGACACTTTTTTTATTTTTGCACGGTTACTACAATTAGCAAATATTATGAAATAATCCCCCTGCTTGTGGCCATGAATGTACAGATTTTGGCACAGCTATCTTTGTATACCTGAATAAATATTTTCAGATCTTTTGTCTTTCATGACAAGAATGTCTCTGCTTTCCTATAGCTCATGGAAATGGCAGCATTGGTGGGGAGGCTGGAATAATATTATACTCTATTTATTATTAACTTATAATTTATTACCCCTTTTTGATTCACCTATTTCATTCCTCTCTCATGAGTCGAGCAGCTGAAACTGTAAATAATTTACCAAAAATTTAGATTGATTTGGCTAATTCATTAGCAGAAGTAAAGTCTATATGACTGTTAAAGTAACATTTTTAGTTGAAAGGGTAGGAGATGTTTTACATTCCATTTCATAAAGAAGTAATGCTTAATGGACTGTGCTGCATGTGTTATGCTGAATCTGTGTTATGTGATTCACAGTGTTATGTGAAGTCTCAAAGAAAAAGCCTTGTATGTCTATCGAGGGATTCATGTGGGAATTGCTACTAGTGGCAATTAGCCAGTAAAAGAACATGTTGTGCTCAATGACTAGAGAAATGTAAGAGGAGGGAGAAATAAGGTAGTTGTTTTATTTTGGTGTGGAAACCTGTGTGTATGAATCTTGGGTGGCTGTTGCAGAACAGTAAAATATACAGTGAAACAATCCTTTATATTGCATTGGAAGAGACAGCTTGTTTGCCCTGGGGGCCTAGAAGGTAACATTAATAATGGTAAAAAAAGAATACAAAAATCTCAGAGCATCCATTCCTCAAAATTCTGAGCAAAGAGATTGATATTCAGTGCCTGAGGGCGAATGGGCAAAACCTGGACTTGTTGGTGCACGTGTGAATGCGATGCCGGCAGCTCCCTCCTGATCTGGAGACTTTCCAGTTCAGATGTTTCCAATCGTGTAATTCAGTAGTAGATTTTGGAAAGAGTAAAGATCAGTCTGGTCCCACATTAGAGAGGAAAAAATACCCCCACCCCCATCTCCTGTATTGCCTGAATGGAACTTGCCTGAGTGATTAGGAAGACACTTTGGAAGGACATTCATATACAGACTTGAGTCGAAGGTGTAATCACTGTCAAAAATGTGAGTTGCACTGATTTGTGTTGATGGGGGTTACTCAGCCATGACTTTTAAATTCTCTACTTTAGTTACACTTGAGAATAAAGCAGTAATTATTTTAAATATTTTCAATTATTTCTAACCTCCTCGCTCCCCCCTAAAAAAAAAGAACACAAAAAAAAGCAACTAAAACCCCAACAAACTCCCCCCTAAAAAAAAAAGAACACAAAAAAAAGCAACTAAAACCCCAACAAACTCCCCCCTAAAAAAAAAAACACAAAAAAAAACAACTAAAACCCCCACAAAATCNAAGCAACTAAAACCCCAACAAACTCTATTTTTTGTTTTGTTGTTATTCCTAATCCACAAGTCGGGTTCTGTCTATAGCTGATGCTCTGCAATACACTTGAGTTATTTCAGTTGCTGTTCTGTATGCTCATTGAGTCATTATTTATATTACAGGAGTGTTATCCTCCAGTGGAAAATATTTATTTAACTGATGCTTTGTGCCAAAATGTGTCACTGATATATTTTGTTTGTGGCTTGTTTTATTCAACAAGCAAAAAAGGGTGAAATGATCAATATCTGGCTCTTATTACTTTAGCACACATTTAGAGTAACCACTACAGGTTCTGTGAGTGTTTTCAAAACATACAGGAAACGTGTGAAATTACCTGTGCATAGACACATGATTAACTCTTCAGTGCTGAGTCAGACTTGGTTAAGCTTCCAAAAACTATTTTGAATGTGCAAGGCTTTCTTTTCATAAAAGAAGAGTTAAGTAGCAGGATATTTGTATTAGTGAATGTTTTGGGTTTAGATTTCTATATGTTTTGCAACCTCAGAAGGGGAAGACATCAGGCTTTAAAGAGTATTTCAGATCTATGCAATCAATAGGTTTGTTTCTTCACTGTGTGTGAGAGGTTCCTTTTTGAGTACTGTGACCCTTTATTTGCCTCATGGCTGTACATTGACTAAAAGTTATACGAAGTGCAGCTTCTTCAAAACATATTTCTTATCTATGTCCCACAGAAATATATGTGCATATATAAAGATATGTTTTTACTATTAACCCATAGAAAACTTGAACAAGAAATCCATAGGCAGAAGTCTGTGGAAAAAAATAACTGTTAAAAAAAAATTGTGTTCTTCATTACTGCTTATTCAAGTATTATTTCTTAGAGGTCATATTAATCTCCTGCTAAGTTCTGCAATGCAATTTCACACCATGTTGTGTTTTACACAAAAAATCATGATTTTCCTGTTTTCCTCAGTTTGGTGAAGCCAAAGAGGAAGGAATAAACTGGTATTTGAAGGCAGATAAGTTAAATAAGCAACAAATACAGCTGAAGTACTATTTCAAAGCTGGTTTGTTTGTTCTTGAAACAAATGAAGAAGTTCATGTAATTGTGCAGTGACTTGGGTTGGAAGGGACCTTCAAAGATCATCTGATTCACCTTTCACTAGAGGAGGTTGCTCAAAGCCCTGTCCAGCCTGACATTCAACACTATGAGTGAAGGGACAGCCACAACTTCTCTGGACAACCTGTCCCAGTGTCTTCCTACCCTCATAATGTGTATTGCTAAAAAGGTGCTCAAAAACCTTGGGCCATTATGAAATGACAGCATATAATGAAGTATTATTTTTCACAAATTACTTAGCTAGATATTTCTTAATTTCTGGACATGTTTTGTGTTAGCAGGACAGAAATGATACAGTATTGTGAAAATAATCTTTAAAATATATGCATGCTCTGAAAGTAAAAATGCATAATAAGCACACCTTGTCCTTGGCTTGTTGAGGGGGCCCTTAGCTCATGAAAAAGGATTTTAATGGTTTAAGTAATTCAGAAATATTAAATGCTTCTGGTGGATAATTGCCATTGTTAAAGTATGATGCCTTCTGTAGAGGATTGAGGATAGTATGTTTACTCCTTCCCCCCTCCAAGAGAACTTAAATCTTCCTGCTGTTCTTCCAAAACGCTGCAGAAAACAAAGACAAAAGAGCTTTACTCTCTTTTGGATGAGCTAAATAAGAAAGTAAAACCAGAGGAAGACAGTTTTGTCCAACTTCTTGGGTCTCTCTCTGGGAGGGAGAAAGGAAACATGAAATTCTATATTGTTCTGACATGTTTTCTAACCAGAACAGGTGATGTGTCCTAAGGGTTTAAGGTATGAGAACAAATAAACCCCAAGTTGCTCATATTTATAAGGTAATAAAGATCAGGCTTGTTGGATTTTTGGCATTGCTTTTGCTTCCTAGAAGTTGTTTTTCAAGGTTACTAAACCAAAGGAAAAACACCACCCCAAAAATGTAAGTGTTCAGCTAATTTCTAGCGTTTGAGATGATGCTCTTGCATTATACCTTGGTCCTAGTGGTTCTTGTAGTGCACACACTGTATCACTATATGGAGGAGATAGTAAAAAAATTACTATTAAGTGTTCAGCAAGTTCCTGTCACATTGCAGCAGGAAAAGCTGCCATCTTAGGTGAGGCTGTGGCTGTTTCAATACTTGCTCTGTGCTCCTTTCAAAGGTTCTTTCATGTGAATTTTGTGTTACTTGAATCTGCATAGTCTTAAAAAAAGTACAATGAAATGAAACGCCTGTTGCCCAGGAAATGCAAAATATTTAATATGTCTTCACTGCTCTGCAATGCAGAGAAATAACAGAGAAAGGCATTGGCACAGAGAAATTAGTGGAGATATGTTTTCAATCATTACAAAAAAAAAATCACCCACAGAAATGAAATTATTATTAGCTAGAATCCAAATGAATGTTAAATTGATCATTTATTTATGGAAATTTCTAATGAACTTTTTTTCACAGCTTATTAAATTTATCAGAAACAATTTCTTTTTCCAGACAGAATCTGTGCACAACAATAATTGTTACAGGTTGTATATATCTCCTTCTGCCTAAAGATTATTTGTCCAGTATAGGATGGCAGAGTCAACCAGGATAATTTACTGCATCATATTGTGCAGTAACTAAACTCCTCCCAAATGGAGACACTGAGGTGCACTTGGCATTGGTTTGTACTCATCTTGCCTAATTAAGGCTTTTTACTCTGCTAGAATCATAGTATTATTTGGGTTGGAAAAGACCCTTGTTATCATTAAGTCCAACCTTTAACCCAAGAATGCCCAATTCACCACTAAACCCCATCCCCAAGTGCCACATCCACATGTCTTTCAAACATAGCCAGGGCTGGTGACTTCACCACTGCTCTGGGCAGCCTCTCCCAGTGCTTGACAGCCCTTTTGGGGAAGAGATTTTTCCTAATCTTCAGTTTAAGGCGGTTGTTGCCTTTGCCTTTTTAGATACCACAAGTCTGTGCCAAAGGTGGAGGTTGAAATATTTTTTTCTACTGAAGAGATACTCAATACTTTCCTACCTTTTACAAAAGAGCTATTTCAGGTGAAGAATTTGCATTGTACTCTGTGTTGCTCTTATGATACAAAATACCTGAAGTTCTGGAAACTGACTCATGGAAATCAAAGTTACTTAACATAAATTAAAACCAGCCTGTTGCTGACCTGAGGTGTTACTAGGCAGCTAATTCTTGACTCCAGAGGGGGGCTGGGAAAACAAAGCAAAGGAGGAAAAGGAAAAAAAAAAGACCAAAATGTGTGAGCACTTCAGGCATGTGAACAGTCAGCACACAATTAATATTTTGCTGAGCTTGGCCCTGGTTTGAAGGACATGGATAGGCTGTCTTTGTGATCTGATACTGAACAGTCATGTTGTGTCACGTTTGGGAGTAGCTGAAGTGTCCAGGTGTTGTAAATGTTTAATTCCATGTTGAGTGCATTGTTCTGCTTGACTTTTAAGGTGGTGGGATAATGACTGTGAAACAGCATCTGTCTCTGTGAGTCTGCAGTCTTCAAGATGGTTTGATATCTGAGTTTCTGCCTTTCCTCTGAACTCCATGGATTTTGGCAATCCCTCCAGATATGTTGTCATTAGTACAGTGCACACATAGGAGCTTCAAAATACACAGTTTAAAAATATATGCAGGTCTTTAATTTTTGCTCTGCTCTGCTCATTGTGTCATTTTGTACATTAATATGTTTTGGTAACTATTTACAGCACACCACTGTTTCAAAGACGTGGAGTGGCTTCAGTTTGAGGACACAGAACTCCTATGTTGCACCTCCTTGTTTTTAAAGAATTGCTTGTTCAGTTAAGGGATATTCAGGCATGTGTTGTGTAGACACAAACATAATTATTTCATCATCAGATACCATATGTTTGCTGGAATATACAGTCTTGCCTTGTGTTACTCTTTGTTCAACACATGCCAGAGATGTTTAATTTTTATTGCCCTGGCTTATGTCAGGTTTTTTAAAATACGTATTTGTTTTAATATCTCCACATGCTCAACCTTTCATTTCCTGAAGTTAACATTATATTATTTGAGTAGAAAAAAAACCCAGTAGAAGCTAGTTTCTGTGCTTTTCTTTGGGATGAATAGTTCAATTGTGGCATCCTGAGATATTCAGTAGAAATTACTAACTATATCCTCAATGAATAATTAGGCTGCAGGGTTGTGAAATGACATGCGGTAGCTTCCCAGAAATTAATGACAGAATACAGAATAGATTTCCTTATATCTTTTGTAAGTTGTATAGGTCTATGCTTTTTGGTTGGGTTTCTTTTTTTTTTAACTAATGATATGCTTTGTCATGAGAAGGAACTTAAAAATACTTGAAATAACAAGATGGCAAAAAAAATAAAGAAGGAAATCTTTCTTTTAAACATGGAAAGCTTTCTGGCAAACTATCAATAAGGATATATTAATCTGATCAAATAGTATCTATATTATGTAAGGAATCAGACAATGTATTCATAATGACACCTTCCTGGCTCCAAAAATTAATAGTACTTCTTGTAGCCGTGTTTCTGTTAATTCCTATAATTCAGGTTTTTGCTTGGTGATATAGGGCTAAGATTATGTAAATTTTGAGAGGTTCTTATATTAAATGTGAAATTTTCCTTTTGACCACTATGAAAATTCTTTGTCGGGTGGGAAGGAGGAAGGAGAGAGTTGAGCACTTGAAAGAAATGTTGAGGTAGTAGTTCTGTCATGTGTCTGTGTAATAAATGTGTGAGAGAATTTAGGTTAGAGTGCAGGGAAACCCAACGCACCCTCCCCCAAAATCCTAAGACTTAAGAAGCAGAGAACTGTTTCCCTGGTTCTGTCAGACAGATCAAACTAAATCTGATCTACTTAGATTAAGTGATCATAGGGAATCCATGAGATTGTTTCTCCCAAAATCTCATTTAAAATAAGTTTTATTAAACACAATGTGAACCTTACTCCTGATCTGAGTTGGAATGAAGAGTCTTAATAATGCTCTTTATATTGAAATATTTGCCTATAATATTTTGTGTTAGTTGGCATGACAATATACTTACTGGCAATGCACACAGTTGCTTTCTGCACTGATAATCAGTTCTGTTGAGGCACTTCCTCAAAGAAAATACACAAGCAAACAAACTAACAGCTTTATTGATGCCTGAAATTGCATATGCTGTGCTAAGCAAACATTGTAAATTATAAACTAATCTTATCTTCAAAAAAAGGAAACTTTTATTTTAAAATCGTAAATATTTGGAATAGTTGAGAACACCATGAATTCATCAATGCCAAAGTTATATACACAGTTACTGCACTGACAAGACCCTTTCTATTATATTCAGGGGAACAGGCATTCTGATTGGAACAAGGTGTTAACATCTCTTAGTGTCACTTTCCAAGGCATGCTATTAAATGCCTTGGGTTGGATTGTGTAAAGGAGGGAGATGTGTAAAGAAATTAAAAGCTAAGCTCTAGGAGTATGCTGTTCTCACACGTGTGACGCTCTCATAAGGTAGTCAGCATCTCCCAATACTCCATAAAATATCATCAGCAATCTTGATGTGGGAGAAAATTAATTTTATATATAGGTATCTTCATATATTATTTGGATATTGAAGAAATTATATTGAGCAGACATGAACCACAGTGGGGATGGAGTGAAATGTGTTCAGCAGTTTTACTGTTTTGAGATCTGAAAGCAAGGAGTTCTGATGAAGTTAAGGTTAAAAAAGATCTAGCAACAGATTGTATTTCACTGTTTTGGGGAACTTTGCAGCAGACATACAATAAAATAGATTTATTTAAGCTATTATAAAAGTTATTTTTTTTCCTTAAGAAATGTAAAATCTAATAAAGGAGAATCACATGTGTTATAGCTATTTTTTCATCTCTGTTATTCCCAATCTCCTGCAAATTTCTCTCAGACTTGGTGAAACTGATGATTTTTGGGATATGTGTGATGGTCTAATTGTCAAGCTGTATTAAGTTTTCTCTAAACTCTCCCAGTTTTGGAAAGAACAAAGGAATACTGAAGTGGAGCAAAGAAAATAAAATAATCATATCTTTCTTAAGATGCAATAGCAATTTACTAACTTTAACAAAACCATTAATTTCTGCTGGAGTGTTCAAGAGGCATCAAGCTCTGAAAACTTATAATTTTTATTTCAGGAATAATGGACAGTGCTTTGAAGTAATGCTCCCATCCATTCCAATCACAGTAGATTTATTTTGTTTTATATGAAGAATAGTGTGGAATGCAAAGGGCAAGGCACTAGTTCTAGTAAAACTAAATGAAAAAAAACCTGACTTATTTTATAAAAGCCAAAATAGAGTTAAAAATAGGTTTTTTTACAGCTCTAGGAAGCGTCCTTTGATTTTTGAGACCTTTTAGATTTTGGGAAAGCCACAAATGATCTGTTTATGGCAATGTATAACTTGCACTACTTGCAAATGAGTGGTCATTGCAGCCGAGCCAAGCACAAGGAAATTGGAAGTTGGGAATAATGAGGATTATGATGAATCATTCTGAAAGGCAGCTCACAGTGCAATCCAGGAGAAAACTCAGACTTTAAAGCTGTGTTCACCACAGGGATACTTTAATTGGCTTTGCTTGACAGATATAAAAATGTATTAGAGGTTTCTTTATTTATTTTTCAATTATTTCAGACCTAGTTTCATATACTTGTTTTTTCCCCTCTGAGTTTTACAGTATAAAAATACCATGAACAGTGTGGAAATAGTAACTGGACTTCTGCCTGGAGTATGAAAAGCTGTATTTTGAAAGCATTATGTCAAACATGGGTGTGGTTATGTCAGTTACTGTGCTGCTTTGCCAGGTAATTTTCATTTGTAAGGCGACTCTGAGTTGTTTGTGGAGTGGGATTTTTGTTTCTTTATGCCTTGCATTTTTTTTTGTTTGTTTTTGTTTGTTTTTTTTTTTTTTTTCTTTACATAGTCTAATTTCAGACATGAAGAGATGGAAATAAAACTTTAACTAACATATATTACTGTCCTGAAACTGTTATCATACCTAGGGTGGGACACATGGGATGTGTTTTTTATAGCCACACAAGTTATACTACAAAGATGACATTATAAATGTGTAGCCTATGTGCTTGTCCTTCAAATATTGTGTGCAAATGAAGCATGTAGACACAGCTAAATTGGTATGTGCAGTGCAAATATCATAAATACATCAAAGAGAGGATCAGGTTTACAGTTCCAGTAATCTCAAATCTTGCAACAGGGTTAATTCAGCCCCTGAAGAGGGATTTGAAAGTTTTTAACTGTTTGGTTTGGGTAAGCTGGTGAGCCCAAGTGTCATGGCTACACAGCTCTGGGATGGTTGATGGGTCGATGATTAGAGCGGTCCAGAATGATGCCCTCTTGGAACTGTAACTCTCCCAGTCACCATGGGCAATATTATTTCTAAGGTACAGCAGTGGCACATTCCAAATTTCAATCAGGGATGGGTGAGTGATGCTGATTCTGATGGTCCTATGTTAATCAATGGCTATTAAGCAGTGCATTCCCAAGAGCTTTATGGCCACTGAAAACCAAAAAAGTGTGCCAAGGGCTGATGCTCTGCTTTGATCCTCTTTCAGGGGTGAGAATAAAGAGCAGTGGGGGACAATGTGGTCTTGAAAAAGCATGTCTTCAGGTAGACTTGCAGCTAAATTGCCTGAAGACCTAAAAGACTAGAACTTATAAAGGACAGATTTCAAGGCAATCGTAATGTTAACCATAATAAATGCTTATTTAGTACATTCTTAAGATACTAACAGGATGGTTGCTAACTATTTTTTTTTTTGGTAATTGTTATGAACTTTATACTCTGTGATTAAATTATTATCTCCCTGGAAGAGAAAAGTAAATGTTTTGTTTTGAAGGCATTCACAGCATAATAGATTAAATGAATGAAAGAAAGAGTCCTGAAATATCAAAAGGGACACTCATTCAAGGTAGTCTTGATTTGGTTTTATTTGCATATTCCACAAATGCCAGGCTTAGCTTAAAAAAAGGATGAAAATAGGCTTGTGTGGTGAACATGAAATTCAGGAGATTGAAGTGTAAATTTATACCACTTTAAATGCTTTGTGTTTGCATGACTGCAGCCCTGCCACTATTACTTTGCACTAAACTTAAAAAAAAAACCAAACAAAACCAAACAAAACAACAGACTTACTTTTCCTATTGACATTGCAGTGCCATAGGGACCTCTGTGGGAAGGTCAGAGGAGGAGTTGGGTACAGTGCTATGTACTGTGGTAGCAGGGGTCAGCCTTCAGCTGCAGAGATATGATTTTTCATTTTTGGACCCAAGATCTGTACTTCATGCTCTGGTGGCCAAGTCTCTGGCAGTGTGGATGTTGCACCATGTGCCATTTAACAGTGGATTACATTGCTTTGAATTTAGTGCTCTCTATTAGAATATTTGAAGAGGTTAATGTAAGGACGTCAGCTTTCTGTAAATAAACATCCTACCTCATTTCACTATCATTTACCTGCAAAAATGACCTCTGAAGGATACTGGGCTCAATGTATTTAATAATTTTTTTTTTTACCATGGCATTAATAATGATGTTTAGCTTTCATTGTAACCACAGGTTCTATATGTGGGAAGCATTTTTGTGGCATATCACACATAGTTAAACCATTATACCCCTTAACAGTACAGTAACCTTCAGGTTTTCCTGTGGATATAGATACATTGTACCTGAATATACAGATATATTGATTTTTTTTTTTTCCTGCATTTTGCCTGACTGCTTTCCCTCAACAGTGAGTGTTAATGGAGATGTCTGTGTTTCTATGTAATTCCACTGTGTACACTCCAGATTCACCTCTAATTTCAATCCAAAGAAGTCCCAGGGTTTTTTGTCTGTAAAAGTTTGTGTGAAGGGACAGGAGTTCGAGCTTCAAGGCCCTAAAAGCTGTAATTGCTGATACATCTTTCCATTGTTTCAGCAAGTGAAATGTCAAAATTTGCTTTTCTCTCGTGCTAGATGCTTTGCCAAAGTTGTCAGTCTTCCGTTGGATAAAAATTAAGTAGACATGCTTGCAACAAGTCACGAATGCAGTGTGTTCATCACCTTGAACAGAGTCAGTGAGACTGTCAATGAGATTTTGGTTTGACAGAGGACTCCAATATGACATAGAATTGTTGCTGAAGAGAACGTTTAGTGCATAGATGTTCGATATGCATTAGAACATCAGCAGCACAGGCTGTTCTATCATCCTTTCTGTTCTCTGCAGTGCTGAGCTGATGTGCTCACCTGACAGAGATCAATTCATTAGTATTTGCAGTAGAGCAAAATAAAGGAAAAAGAAAACAAGGAAATTAATTTCATACACATTTCTTTATGAATGAATGAATATGGGCTCTTCAAATTATCTACTGCATATGTTTACAAGAACAACTATAAGAAACAAGTGAGTCTTGAAATCAGTTAGAAAAATGCTAGGAAGAGTATTTATTGTCTTAGAAAATAACTTGACAGATATCTGTCTAACCTGTTCTGCACAAGTGAAATCTTGCATGCTGCCCCTTAAATTATGATCATGTTGATTGTTGCAAGATTTTAACCCTGTAGAACAAACAAAACCAACTGATTAGAAAATATGTCTATTAGAACTAAATTTTTATGCCTCCGAATATATGGTGAAAAAGTTTTTACCTAGAGATTGTGTTGTCTCAAATTCCTTCTCCCTCCGCTGAGTTGTTCAGTGTGAATTAAAAAAAACAAACAAACAAAAAAAACAAAACAGAGGGAGAGAGACTAAGCTGATAGATATACTTCTGATCCTCGTGTTCTGTCATAGCAAACAGTAATATTCTGTTTTTACTATGCCACCCCTTTACATTTTTAGATATAGGGCATCAAGTGATAATTTCAGATATTCACAGTATCATTCACATTTAGTCAGTCTAGTATCTTGCAGTAATGTGCATATGGCCAAGCAGGGAGTTTGATCCACTGGTGTCAGTCTGTAGAAACGTGTGCCAAAGTGTTAATCCCTTTTCCAGACACCCGGGGATTTCAGTACCTAAAAGCAATATACTCATGGAAAAGGAAAAATAATCAACTTATTTCTTGTACCTGTTTCCCAATGATCTCTTGGGCATTCCTGTCTAAGGGCTCCCTTGCACAAATGTACTCCCTTTATGATATTAATGGGTGTTTAATTGTGGGAGAACTCCTGACATGTGAGGAATGGAGAGAACGCTTCAGAAAGTGGGCCTACAAGGATGACAGAGATGCAAACCTCCCCCGACTCAGACACACCTACCATACTAGAGACTTCTGCAGTTGAAGTTTAAAGTTCTGTGGTTTTGTGTGTTTATTGTTATGGTTTTGATTTAAAATCTTTATGGTCACCCCCGTTCCCAGTTCCTCCCCTCACGGTCGTTCCATACCCGGCTCTGCTCCATCTTGTCTTCTTTCCCACCTCTCGCCCTGGTTTCCTATTGGCCGCTGTTGACAGTGGTCACCCATTGGTCAATCGCCACCCTGTTTTGCATATTCCACCCCTTCTCCGCCAATCACAGCCTGGTTCTGGAACCTTCCCCCAGACCTCCTATATAAACCGTGCCGCCCCTCATAAAGGCTTTTTGCCATTTCATCCCCGCACGGTGTGGAGTGCGTGAAGAGTCGTTGTTTTTGGTCAACCGCCGTCGTTTAATATCAATCCCTTCTAGAGAGGGTAAGTAAGACCTCATACCTGATAAATGTTCATCACCTCATTATTGTGTTGCTAGTGCGTGTTCAGGTACACTGCCATGAGGAGCAGGGCATAGCAGCCAATTTTCACAATTTTAGCAATGATGGACATCCCCTTGTCGCGGGGGAGAAGCTTGCATGCCCTTATGACATTGGGAGCTGTGCTGGCAGTGGTTTATGCCTCTGGTATGGTCTCCCATGCTGGTCAGGACTCACCTGAAGGGTCAGACAAAGTGTGTCCTCGGGCAGGATGGGCTCGTCAGCCGCCCGGCAACCATCCTAGGAGAAGGACAACTCTAACTCCAAACCCAGGCAGATGGAGCTCGCTTAGCCCTGTAAGGCCATCCATCTAAGAGAATGATACTCTAACCAAACCTACATCCTGAGGACCTCGCTGTCACCGTCCAAGCTTGCTAGGCCCTGGCAGATGAACCTCAGGAGTAAAGGATGTGGCCAGTTCTGCGCACGCTGTGCCTCACCTAAAAAATCCACTGCACGGGCTCGAGGGATTCACCTTGAAGCCCTTTGCAAGTTAATCAACAGTTCATCTCCACTAGAAACAAGAAACGTGGAAGCAGAGACATTCAAAGATTTGAAATAGACTCCCTTATGTTTTATCACAGCTTGCTCCAAAATAAGTTCTGTACATTGTTAAAACAAATATGCTGCTGCTATTTTGAACCTCGCAGTTTGTCATTTAGCAAGCTCAATCTCAAAAAATAACTCTGCTGTAGGTATGCAAAGGCCATTTGGTGGGTGAAAGGATCTCTTTAATTTTATTTTTTAAACAAAATCAGAAAAAATCTATACTCCGTATGGGAAGTGTGAGATTGTTGCAAGGCAACTCTTTGAATCAGTATCTAAAATGTTCTGACTTTCAATTGATTTGTGAGGTATGACATGGTAAGTTGGGGCATTATTTTTTTATCCCAAGTGAAGTGGTCTATAGTAACTTTGCCATTTCTTGTTGGCATGGTTTTATTGCCAAGCGTTAAATCCTGCTTTGCTATGTAGGAAGAAACAGAAATCTGTTCTTCTGATAACTCTCCCAGGAAGAGAAGCTCATCTGAATTGATCAGGCCTAAGAAGTGGTCTGTGCGAGGCAAAAAAAATAAATGAGTTCTCCCTCATTAAAAGCTGTGTCATAAAATATTTTATTTTAGTTAGAAAAAATGCATTAATGCTTAATATTCCTCATGTATTTAATAGTCTTGACAGTCCTGGGTGGCATTTTCTTTATCAGGCTTCCCATCAAATACCACAGTATTAAAGACCAACGATGTATGTTAGCTTGTGACTGGCATCACAAAAGATCCTCTCTGCAGCACTGTCAATAAATTCTCACCCATCTCTGTGCACTTTCTACTTTACATCTTTCATACAACTTGTTTCTAAAAATGGCATCCCAAGCTCTTACTTATTTACAAGACCATCTGGTTTGTCAATACGTAAAAGAACTCTTAAATTTGTAAGCATGAATTAATGAAAGTTCTGCTTTATTGCATGAATGTTTCTCACTCTTCCATGTATCTTGTTTTACAGGAACTATAGATAATACAGTTAATTTCATAGGTAGATCTTGGAGCTCTAATTAAAAAAAAAAAACAAACCACCAACTTTAAATTACAGTAAACAGGGAACAAAACCTACATATTCATGAGAGAAAAAGTATTTCAGAATGCTGATCCCTTGTGTGCTCCTGTGATTCATCCCGTGCTGTTGCTGTCTCATTTCTACATTAGACATAATATTGTGATTTATACATGCAAAAGTCTTATAATTGAATGGAGTTCTAAAAATTTTGATAGACTTGGAGAAGCAGAGGGAGTAGGAAACATGAAACTGGAATAAATAAGGGACATATGTATGCTGGTTGTTTTGAGTAGGAGGGTACTGAATGGGAATGATAGTAAGCTGCTAACTTTAAAGTATTGAATGTCCTGAAGAGAGAACTCTAAGTGCTTGAACAAGGAGAGTGAGACTGGACTAAAAATAATGAGAGTTTGAGACTAAGAAACTGAGATTGGGAAAGAGAACCAAAGAAGAGAGAGAAATAGAAGTGAATTAAAGACATATTGGCTGCACAGAGAAATTATTGTGCTGGCATCAAAAACTGTACCTAGTAAAGAATATTTGTTTGAGAGGTGAAGTGACACTAGGATTCCTCTGTCTCATCTTTCCATTCTTGTCAGGAAATACCTGTGACAGTCTCCAGCTAGAACATACTGTTCTTGGCAAGTTTTTTTCACGAGGAAGTTGACAACTTACTGCTTTCATTGCATTAGATAAAAGTACATCTTTAATGTAACTAGTGCAGTGATGTCTGGAGCAGCCTTGTGGATGGTCTACATGAATATAGATATGATACAATTAAAATCCTGTTATTTATAGTATTTTAAACACAGAAAATTATGCACAGGCTTCTCTTTTCTTGTTGTTTGTTCAGTGTCAAATTAACTCCCTTGTCCATATACATATGCATTATGATACTGTCTGTAATTAAATAAGCATGTACTGTGGTTTCCACCAAATTACTGCCTACAGTGGTGCTTTGCAGAGAAATCAGGGCTGGAAACATGCCCTGGATTTAAATCTTCAATATTGAAGAAAGCTGTCATCTGTGAGACAATAACATAAATTAAGAAGCTGGAAGTGTAGTAAAAGAAGCAAGGATTTAAAAGATTAAATGTGGCTTTGTAGTAAAATGTGTTGGGCTGGATTTTGTCCAGTGATAGCTAAGGTTGGCTTATGACAGGATGCCAAGCTTAGCCTTTTATGTTAAATGTAAATACTGAGACTTTCAAAGCCAGGCCACATAACAATTTGGATTCGGAGCAAAAATCCTAAACTCCTTCAAATTTCGTCTCTATGATGTTTATCACTGTGAAATACTAAACACAGAATTTTCACAGCTAGTCACTAATTGTGTGGTCTTTGCTGCATATTTACTTTGTGACTCTCCAGATCCATTCTGGACTTGCAGCTGTAGTTGCAATGAAAGAATAGATGTGCTTTAAACACACAGTTCTGCCTTCATAAAATTAGGTCTTATTTTAATATGATTAGATATTTCAAAATATTGATAGTTTTTGTTTTAATATTTCTGTGTATCCATCTACCAAACAAAGGAAAAAAAAATAAAATGTATAACACACTAATACTTGAATTAAGGATAGAATTTCAAAACCCTTTGAGAAATCAATTATTCTTTTTCTTCCATGCCATGTTTGTTTGTTGCAAGGTTGAAAATGTATGAGGTCACAAATGAGACTAAAACCAAAAAATACCAGAAGGGCCAAAAATACCAAAAAAGGGCCAGAATTACAATTTCATAGACTCATAGGATGATTGAGGATGGAAGGCTCTGCTGCTTTACTGGTAAAATGCTGAAGTGTTTCCTTATAGCCCTTCCAAATCTCTTTCATTTCTACTCAGGGCTGTGATCTGTTGCCATCCCACCACATCCTCCTGTGAAGAGGCTGGGCTAGTGCTTTGTCATTGAGGTTTTTTGTTCTGTTATTGTCTACTGAGAGTCATTTAAGAGGTAAAAGAATTGACCCAATTTGTAGGCACAGAACTATGTAAAGAAGATTTTGCCAGGGTTTCACCACTCTAAGAGGCATGGGGAGAACCTGCAGCAGAATCTTGCAGTGTTGTTGTTCTCGTCGTAGTCTCAATTGCTTACTTTGTGCATTTTACATTAAAGGGATGAGAAAGAATCCTAGCACTTGAGTAGAGAGACAGGTGTGAATCCTAAATCTTAAATAAGAGCAAACAGATGTTCTTTTCTTATGATCATGTGGTCTGCATTCCCATCCATTCCCATGTGTGTTGCCCTAGTTCTTGTATTGTTAATTTGAGTGCTTAGACAGGAGCTTGCCCAGCTGCATTATGCAGAAGAGCAAGGGCCTTTTTTCTGTTTGCAGGTGAATGATTGTAAGGGCTTGAACAATCTGATTTTATTTTTTTTTATTTTTTTTTTTTTATTTTTTTGTTAATATATATTTCTACTAAGATCTTTTTAGCCCAGCATGTTACTGACTGAATTTCTGGAATAGCCAAAGTTGATGAAATGCAGCAATTATTAGAATGCTGCATGAAACAGTGAAGAGTTAATAGCTCTTTCTCCTGAAAAAAAAAAAAAAGTTAATAGGAATGTCAGTTAATTGTATACATTCAATAGCTTTGAAATCTTCCACTGTATTTGTAATGACAGGTCTGTTTGAGTTAAACAACGAAGCTGTTTGTTTGTGTGAGGAGGTGGGAGACTGGCTCCTCTTGCCTCAGCCTGGAATTCTGCCTTCTCAGTCAGATCAATTTGCTACATAGATTTTCAATAATGCAGAACTGCCTGTGCAGAATTAGTGTAGTCTGCAGAGATTTTTCTCATTGTGCTTTGGTTTGGTTGGTTGGTTGTTGGTTATATATCTATATATAGGTGTCTAGGGGGAAAGAAACATCCCCCCTTTTGTTCTGCTTGCTTTGCTTTCCTACTGTTTTCTGCATTTGCTGGAGGTTTTCTGAGGACAGAGGATCTCATTGAAAGTTCTCTAAGGTCAGGAAAAGAGCCCTTTCATTTGAAGATGTATTGCATCTGGACTCAAAAACTTATTTAAGTTGACATGTGGAAAAAAAAGAATCAGAAACATAAGGAGTCATTTCCTGGCTTGAAGACTTTACAATGCAAATTGCCAACAAAAAAAGAAATAGGAAGAGCTATACTGTCTGCAGTTTGTAGACTGAGGCCTAGGAGAAAAGTAGTGTCCTATAAAATAAGCTATATCCTGTATGGCTTGAAGAGCTTTGGCTGAACTTGGGCTTAAATTTGCTTCGGCAAGTTCCATGAGCCTGTTGTTTCTGACTTGTGTTGTCTTTCACTCACGTGAGCAGCACCTGTGTGTCACTTCAACAGGAGCAAAGCTGGGTTTATACTAGCCATGACAATTGGTTTATATGCCATTTGTGTCACCCTTTTCCCCTTCAGCATTCAGCTGTGCATTGCTATGCACAGTCTTGTGCTCCCAGGGAATCCCCTTCTCTGACCCCCTCAATGCCCACTTTGCACTCAAGAACAAAGGAGCTTGCCAAGTCAGGGTCAGGTACGTGGGCTATGAAGAGGTTCTAGGGTTTTTTATATAGAGGGAGTAAGTATTTTAATTATTTATTTATTTTTTGCTTGACTGTATCTTTTGTGTCTCCAGGGTGCTGGACTGCCACCAGTTTTTCTTACTTTTATCCTATCCTGTATTGTCCTGGTAGGCAATCTTCTTGGTATACACTTGATGTGTGAAATGGGGGAGCATGACTTAGACACAAACCCAGGAGTAAACTGATGTTATTCCAGACACAATTGTGGGTACTTGTTTGTTGGTCTGTTGATGCAGGTCTACCTTTCAAACAGGTCTTAAAATTGCTTACATGTACCTGCTGAGGCAGAAAAGAGGAATCATCTTGGGTCTGTGTCACACACCAACCTCTAGTTGTCTTTGGTTACTTCATGTCTCTGAGAACCTCTCTCCTAGGTCTTACATTGAGATTGTTTATGTCTTCAGGGTAAAACATGGGTTATTCAATATAAAACAAACATATTGAACAAATAGTGTGAAATAAGTTTTAGGATGCTGTTTTAACAAAGAGATTAACAGGGTAGCTCAATGTTTAAATGACTGATACTCAGTTATGCTCTGAATTTTAGGTATTAGAAAATGAGGTATTTGTTTTCTCTTTGGGAACTTCATATTTTCCTTAAATTTTAAACTGTTAGCAGCTGGAATTCCTAAAATCTCCTTTCTTTTTCTACTTTGGCTTTGATACTATCCAAAATCTGATTGCAGAAGTGGAAATGGTCTCTGCCCAAGCTTATGCCCACTCTAAAGACAGGAAGAGGCACAGAAGGTGATGATATGGGAAAGGAAGCTCAGTATGCTTTTTCCTGGGAAAAAGTAGCTGAAGGGTTTTATGGAAATGGAATCTAATAAAGCCTTCTCTAGCACTTCTAATTTTTGTAGGAGTTGAACAGGAGAGGATCAGTTGGCCAAAACTTGTTTTCAGCTCTGTCTAACCAGAATTTGGATGCAAATAATAACGTAGCTCTAGGCTTGATTCTCACAAACATCAACAACCCACACAGACCTGTTCTGGAAGAAATTTGGTTGAGTTTTGTTTTCAGCATTTTGACTCCTTTACAATCCAGGGTTATGGTATTATGATTATTCATGTATTTTTAATCTTTCTTCCTGTCATTTATTTTAAAAATGGAGCTTCAGCTTAGAATGTGTGTTAATACAAAGAGTTGGAAAAGTCTTGTCATATAAAACTCTGCTGAAACAAATAATTTATTGCTTCTTGGACTTTCTGAAGAACTGTTTATTTAGAACCAAAACCTGATGTAGAACCAGGTGAGCTAGTGCAGACGGAACAAAAAGAACAAACACAGGATTTGTTTTTTCCATTTTTAGTTTTGTAGACTGTGGGTTTTGCTACTGAAAATAATGAGGCCATATTGAACCACAAATATTTTAAAATTTATTATACTGATAAATAGAGAGGCATTGTAATCTTATGAATATCCTAATCTTAATAAACAAATATATCAATAAAGTAAATAAGGTATTAATATCTATTAACTGGATTGATTAAAAGGTAGTTGCATAACGATAATTCTCAGAAAATCTTTTAAAAAAATCCCAAATAACTAGGCAGCATATAATTTTGAGAAATCTTGCTTTCTATTGCTAAAATATTATTCAGAAAAATGATTTTTGTTTTCTTGCAGACAGCTACAATACTGTATTATGGTCAGGTTTTTTGTTTGTTTGTTTGTTTGTTTGTTTGTTTGTTTTTTCCTGAGATGATGTTTTCCAAGCATTCTCTTTAATTTATTTTAGTATAGCTGAAGCCAAGGTTATGTGGCAGATGCCTTCTTGGAACCAGGCAGATACTCTGAAGTTACGTGCCTGTTTTTTTTGCATTGTGACATAAAATCCAGAAACCCACCTGTGCAGAGCATGGACATAATTTTTATTTTCTTCTGGTATGACTGAACCAATGCTAAGAAGTTTTCCTTTCTCTCTGCTGTTTATTGATGAGGAACAAGATATAAATCTGGTTTATTTCTTACGGGGCTTGTAGTGAGCTAAACAGTGTGACAAAAAGTAGTTATATTGGAAAGCAGACATATTTTTTAGCCTTCTACTTTTTTTTTTTTTTTAAATAACTTTTTCAATATTATCTACCCCTTCTCTCTTTATCTCTGCTAGGTAGTGAGAAGCTTATTGAATGTTGCATAAAACCAAAATTATTGATTAAAGAACAATTGTCAGTGACATCTACACCAGGACACACTTCAGATTTAAACACTGTTGCATAATTTTTTTCATGAAAACTTATTTTTAATTAAAATACCACAAAAATATATTGTCCATTCTTGTGAAACTAGAATAATCTTTGAGAAAGTGCCAAGGAAATAAGATGCTGAAATTGGAAGATTTCTCAGTGTCTTGTGGAAAAATTACACCTAACACGTCTCATTCCACTATTTTTGTAAAGTTCTTCCATAATTAGCTCTGTCCATCTGCTTCTTTTATTGCACTGCAGCTTGTGGCAGAAATTACTGCATTCAAATCAAGCAAAATCACTAAATCCCTGTATTTTGATGGATGCACAATTGCCCTTTCCTGTAACATCTGTGAGGCCTGTGCTACATTATACTTTGAGACAGAGATTCAGAATTCCTGGATGGACCTGACTAGCCCCTGCAGACCATATTCGATCCCTTAAACTCTTTTCGTGCAGGGGAGTTATGTCATGTTCATGCAGGCTCAGATTTTAGCGTTCCTGTCAAAGACTGCTTCTTGACTGGAGCTGCTGGCAAACACAACCTCCTCAGCAGGCACCGAAAGGAAAAAGGACTCTAAAGCTGCTGCAGTGTCGCCTGTTTCTTTCCTGTCCTTCCTCATTTATGCTTGACAGGAGTGAGTGTCACTAACTGGAGAGCTGCTCTGTCAGGCAGTAGGAGTCAGAGGTCACCTCTTATCATTCGGGGCCATCAATTGAAATCTCACAAAGGGCTCCTGGCAGCATCTTTTTCTTTCTTCTTTACTGCTGAAAGTGTCAGAAATGGATCACCACAAAGCCACCCTGCATATTAAGGGAGGAATGGTTGCAAACAATGTCACCAAGTGCTGATTCTGAAGTTCCAGAGGTTTTCTTCTGATATGTTTGTCATCCCTGTCCAAACTTTATGGCTGAAAGGAAGTGGGGGGATAAATGGTGGTAAATATCTGTGATTTATTACTGTAGTTTGTGAAAGAAGTATTTTTAAAAAAGTTATATATTTTATAATGTTTTAGCAGAGTACGACTTCCCTAATACCTCAGTCACTTGCAATCCCCAGTACCAAGTGGATACTTAGTTCTAGGAGGTTGAATAAAATAACTTTATTCAGACACTTTTATTTGAAATATGCTTTTCTCACACATCAGTTTACAGCATACCTTAGTCCACATGTACATTTCTCCCATCAGCATGTGAAGTGAGCAGTAGTTTTGCTTTGGGGCATTTTTCTGCCAGGAGCTGTAATTCTGAAGCAGAGTGCTTGGATTCTTTTGAGCACTGAAAAAATTGGATTGCAATGGTAAAGTAAAGTAATGGTTTCCTTGAGATTTATACATAATACAAGACAAGCTTAGAAAGGTCTTTATGTTGTGTCACCACAGTTCTGAGAAACTTAAAACAAGAAGTATCTGAAGGACTTATCCCATGGCTGATCTAGGATATGTTAGCCCAGGACATCCTGAGCAGAGGTCAGCGGCACATAAAGGCACCTATTTTGTTGTTTGGTTTTGTTTGTAAACAAGCCAGGGGCACTGGTGTAGTGATTCTTTGCTCTTGTATATGAGTCATTTGTTGGGGCCAAATGCTATTAGAAGGCTCAATTGCTTTGGCTAAAGTTAACTTGTAAAACTTTCTGCAAAACAACCTATTGAGAAAGAACATCTTCCCCCTTTCTCTTTTAATGGTAAGTGACCAAGACCCACCTCTGTTATGAGGAAAATCAGTAAGTTTAATGTTGCAGCCTTAATAAACAAATATTTCCCTTTATAGGAAACTTTTCCTTTGTGTTCAAGGGGTAAGAAACTAACGGTGTGTACAGAGTGGAGTTCTTGTTTGGAACGAGTCCAAAGCCCCCTTAACTCTCATGTTTCAGTTCAGAAAAGTTTAATGGAGCGTTCCCATGGATGTGATAGTGTTCATCTAAGCCTTTCACACAAACAAGATCAGGCTGACTGACACTGTGGACGGTGATACTCTGCGAGTGCTCCTCTCGCTGGGCACAGCCCTTCCAGATGTTCAGCAGCGCCCGAAAGAATCTGGGCTGCTTCTGCCCTCAGTCAGAGCTGGAGATGCACAGTGTGTCACAGGCCATGCTCTGCAGTGCCTGGAGCTGTGAACGGGGCGCGTGTCTCTCTGCTGAACACACACCAGTGCAGTTCCACCCAAGTGAGGGGGCTGAGGTGTGAATTGCTCTTCTGAAAGGAGGATTAGCCGTGTTTTTCTTAGGAAACTTGTCTGTCTGCTTTGACAACTATTGCCACGACGGAAATAAATACTCAGGATGCCTTTTCTGTCAAGAACTGATCAAAAATATGTGTCTTTTAACTGAGATTAAAATTTCGGCATGCAGCTAAAGGTTCATAATATATGTTACGATTGTCAACCACGGCAGCTTTACAGGTCACCTAATCCAAGAGGAATGTTCAGCTGCATGCGCAAAGATATCTTATTGTCTGTAAAGGAAAATAATGCTTGCTACTTTTAATTTTTTTTTTAATTATTTTTTTCTGAAAATCACTCTTGGCATTGGCACTGAAAAGCAGGAAGCTTGAATTCAGATCCTGCTGCTGTGGTGATTCCAGCTGTGGCCCTGGCAAATCAGTTCACGTTTTTAAAATACCTCTGTGCATCTAGTATTGTGTGGCACGTCTTTTACAAATAAGAAAAAGATTAAACTCCTCTTTGTGCTTTGAAAAATATATCTTCCTTGAAACTCCTAGAACATTTTGAACCTGAAGAGAATGCTGTAATTGCTAATTACTGTTATATGTTAGTAGTGCTAATAAACATACTTCTTAAGCCTATTATTGCTACTCTGAAATGCTCCGGGCCAATACTTATATATCTAAGAATTTAAGTAGACTACTGATGTGTTTATACAGCAAAGGTACTTTTGAAAGATGACAGTAATGTCATATTATACTCAGCAGCATAGGAAATTTAATCAAAAGAGCAAAATGTCAACAGAACAGCTTACAAGCTTGAAGGTATTCACGCTTTTCAAGCATGAAGAGTTTTCAACAGCAATAGTCCCTCACACAAAGATTTATTCCCTCTGAAGACTTTTTCATGGCTCATAAAGAGTGATGGATGAAGTTAATTTTTAGTTTAATCTTTTTCTTTTCAGTTCAGTAATTTCTCTGATACTAGCAAAAAATTAGTGAGAATATGGAACCACTCACCAGTCATTAGTGATTGTTTATGTTACAGGATGTTCATTGGCCACACAACAGGTTGCCTGACTTTTGGTGAGTGGGAAGAAAGTCTTCCTTTCAATAACTTTTTTTTTTTTTTTTAAGCAACATTTTAATATTTTTCATGCACAACTGTCTGACTAGGATTTTAAATTCTTATAAAACTGCTTCGAGGATACCTCTGCATTTTTTCCCCATCTATTAAAATCAGTTTTCAGCTGCAGAACCTTGTGCTAATATTCTTTGACTTGACTGAGAGTTTGTGTGCAAAAGGACAACAGAATTGGGCCCTACTATGGTCAAGAGTGTTATCTGATTCCTTATTCCATAGGCTGAATGCTATGGAGAAAACTCTATAGGCTCCATGCTATTACCTGTGATTAATATATGCAGAGAAAAGAATTGTATGCTTCTACATACAAAGAATTTGTTTTAAAAAATTAGCTAAGTAAGAGAATTGAACTGGTTGTCTAAGCCTTTTTTTCTGGAGTTTTATGTTTGAAAAACTCTCTGTTATTTTGTCTTTGCTTGACACATTGCTCTTTAACTATGTTACTCAACTTTTTGGAACAACAGAAAATGTTGCCTTCTCCCTCAAGTCATGTTTTTCTGTAGCTCAGTGGACAATATTGTGTAGGCTCAGGGCCATGTTGATGTTCTGTTCAACATCTACTCAGCATTTTCCATTCTGTATCTATGGCTGTTTTATATTGGCTCAAGAATTAAAATCAACCATCATGCTCTTTTAATAAGTTTGAAAAATGTGTTTGACTTCAAGGCTTGCAATTAGTGGAGTTCAGTGTATTTAGAGCATTCCAGTTCTTCTTTCTGAAGGAATCAGCTATTTTAATTAGTTTTCTTATCAGTGTAGAGAAAAACAATGTAGAAAAAGAGAGAACAGCTATATGTGTATGAGATCATTTTTATTCTTTAGGAGAACCATATTGAAAATCGGCCTTTCAAAAATCAACTTGAATGAAACAAAGCAGGAAATTACTTTTGAGCAAAGATAGTGAAATGGCAGACTCAACTTGGGTTGCTTTCTTTCTTTGGGGGTAAAAACCCCCCACATGCAGGCACTGGGATTGTCCCAGTCAGCCTGAGAGGTGAGTTATCCTGTGATTTGCCTCAGCAGGAGTATGGACAAGATTGATGATACTCCTAATTTCTGTATAGCAGCAAAGTACTTTCCAAAAATTATGTTGTAGTTACTGTGTTGTGCTTGCACATGGTAAAGGAACCCATAGGAGCACCTCACTCTAGGTTTGCATCAGAGTTAAGGAAAGATACAGGAAACTAATATTTAAGACCAAGAAGAGCCCTGAGCTAGAGCTATGCAATTAAAATCCACAGAACATTATAAATAACATGCATTTGTAACAGCAGAAATATGCAGGGCATTTTAAAGCATTTTCTAACAGATACAGCTACTGCAACAACACCTGTGGTGCTGTAGCATCATTAATTTACTTTTAACATGTGTAATTATTCTTTTCCTGGGCTTATTGCTATAACCTTTTTTTTTTTTTCCTAAATATAGCTAGAAGTAGCAATATAAAACCTTATCTGAAAAGGAGTAGTTTTCCCTTTTTTCCCCTTACATTTTTGTTTTGTTTTATTGTTGGTGTTTTGTCTTTTTTTTTTCTCTTCAACACAGTACTTTTCAGTAAGGATCTACCACAGATGGTAAAATCACAGTCTAGGGCCCCATACGAAGACCAAAAAGAGTGTGAGTTTCCATATTTCTCTGTTGATACCAAAAAGCACGAAATAAACGTACTGCCTAGAGTCAATTTGGTCATTAAGCAGCAAAGGTATATATTGCCAACATTGGGGAGTAAGGCGGTTCCCACTGCACAAACTCCCTCCAAAGTTTCAGTGAAAAGTCATTTAATTTATCCAGTTGACATTCAAGATTACAACATCTTAACATACATATTCTTGAGTTGTGATATCTAATTGTCATATTCAGAGGAGGTGGAGTTGGGGCAGAGCCTTCCAGGTTCTTCTCTTGGTAGTTTTTAGGTGGTCTTTCTGGCCTTCAGCCTTCCCTCGGGGGTCGTTTTCTCCTCTTTCTCACCATAACCTCTCCACTTTCCTTTGTTAGGTGTCCCAGCTGGTCAGGCTTGCAAAACTCCTTGGCTCAAGACCTTCCTACCTTATTCAAATGTCCGTGTTACTCTGATTTATGACCACTAGGCTTATTGTGTAGCACTCCTAGAAGTCTTCTAAGGTTTTGATCCACTAGTAGAACAGCACAAGTTATCCATCGGGTATCAGGCAGAACAAGCATCTGGCAATTTTCTAACAGAGCAAGGTACCTTCACTAATCCAGTTAACTCTTTTAGGCCTCGCCCTTGCTTCACTTTCTAACTCCAGCTCCTCTCCCTGCTCAGGTTGCTGGAAAACTGCTGCTAAAATGCACACAGATAAATGGTATTTGTTCAGAGAATCAGCTGCACCATTGCCTTGTGGTTGAGCTGCATGTGCTCATGCTCGTGCACCCCTTCCATCCTCAATCCTGAAGGCAATCCCTTAAGCAGGCAACCCGAGCTGTCACTTGTGTGCCATCACTTGTGTCCTGGTCTTTCCTGTCTCTGTGCCAGTCTGGCTTAGCTCAGCACAGCTCTGTTCTTTTCCAAGAGCCAAGTGGAATGAACTGCAGATGTGGAAAGGCTAAGGAGGGAAGGCACATGGCAAAGCTGTGTTGTACCACAGTCCTCACACTGACTGATACCTGTCTGATGAGCAAAATCTGAGTGTGAGATTTGCAGATGGAGCCCAGACATCAACAGTTTCAGCAGGCTTTTTGTTTCTTCCCTTTGCTCCCAGGAGACAGTGCTACCTGGAGAGCCACAAGGACTGCATGAATGACAGGATTGAAAACTGTTGATAACCCAGAAATTGACTTAGTCTCTTGGAATATTTATGCTGATTACATACGTGTCCAAACTGTGTGGCAAGCAGTTAATATATCCTATGGGTAGCATGCTAAATTATTAACCAGTTCAAAATATTGAAAGAATCTGTGCTTTTACATCACTGTAACAGATGTCAAATATCTACATATTGCCAGATGGTTTCTGGTCTTACTGGAAGGAATGACAGCAAGTTCTATGCAGGGGACTTTAGTTAAATTACACTGATATCAACAAGTGTTGAATCTGTCTCTTTTGGATCAGAACCATTATTTTTTATCAAGTTTCAAAGGCTTAAAGGAAGTATCCTAGTAAAGATGAACTCTTGTTAATAAACCACGTTTTGAGGTCCAGGTCTTAAAGTTGTGTCTTCTCTAGTTTACTGTTTTCCAGGGCAAAAATACGCAGAGATGGAGAAAAAAAAAAGAGGTATTACTCCTCATCCTCTGTGTAGGACCTACATGAGGGGAACACAGACACCACTTCTCAATCAGTGCTGTGCCAAACTATCACAGTATTTAACCCAGAGATAAACCTAATGGTTGAATGAGCTGTTCTAATAAACACATAAAAATAGTCTCAAATACTTTACATGTAAAATAAAATTTTGTTTTTATTCTCACTCTCCTTTTGCCATCCTATTTCTCATTTGTCTCACTTGTTCTAAACAGCACAGGCAAGACAGCGGCAGTTTGGGCAAAAGTGTAAAGACTTCTCTAATCTGCCCTCAGTTCTTGGCTGTCAGAACACCCCCTGACTCTAGCAGGATCCCAGTCTGGTCAGAGTGTGCTTAAGAGGGCTCAAAATACGTGTCATTCAGGAATCAGTTGTTTTTCATGTTGGGAGTTCTTGCTGAGATGAATCACATCAAGATCTTCAAAAAATGTGCATTCCTAGGCATGCACAGTTGCATGAACTAAAAATAATACTCTAATTTTCTAATTATTCTTACTGTGGCATTATTGAATTATTCTTTTAACTAATAAAGTATTTATTGAATTATTCCAACTACTCAATTCTAATTGAATTATTCAAACTATTCTAGGTAGTACTATTTTAGTTACTCTAATAAAATACATGAAATCAAAGGTCTATCCTAAGTAGCCTATTATGTTATTTTTACTAATATCTTGGATTATAGCTCCAAATGAACATAAATTGGAGAACTTACTTGAAATTAAGATGAAATTCTGAAAGTTCAAAGCCTTGTGGTGGCACCCAGATCCTTTTTATCTGGCAGTGCTCTCTCAGGGCAGACGGTTGTACACATCCTCTTCTACCATCGTGGAGAGTTTTTAACTGCCCTGGTATGCTTCCTCTGTCAAAGAAGATAGGAGGAACTTTTGCCTGTCAATTTATCTGCCTAGGAGTGTTTTTATAGGGGTTATAAATGAAAAAACCTCTTCATAGCCTATAATGAAAATGATCACCTGAGATTATTTACTGGACTCTCAGACCTGAACATCCTTGAAACATACCCACTGAAACTTGCAATCATTCTCATAGGATTTATTTCAAAATTAAGAGACAGGCTAAAGATCACTGACACTAGTCTTTTGAAGTGTTATTTTTATTGACAAGAACATTTCATTTTGAAAGGTTATGATCTAATATACTATAAAAAGGGATAATATTTCCTTGACCATAATATTCAAAGACAACAAGGAATATTTCAGGTTGCGTTTCCTAGACTCATAAAATGGCCTGGGTTGGAAGTGACCTTGAAGGTTATCTAGTTCCAACTCCCCTACCATTGTCAAGGACACCTTCAACTAAAACAGGTTGGTTGCTCAAGGCCCCATCCTACCTGGCCCCAAACACTTCCAGGAATGGGGCAGCCACAGCCGCTCCAGGCAATGTGTTCTGGTGTCTCATCACCCTCACAATAAAGAAGTTCTTCCTAATATCTACTCTAAACATGCTCTCTTTTTGTTTAAAGTCATCCCCCTGGTCCTATCATAACCTGCCCTTTTAAAAAGCCTCTCTCCAGCTCTTTTTTTAGACCTCCTTCAGGTACTGGAAGGCCATAATGAGCTTGCTGCAGAGCCTTCTCTTCTCCAGGTTGAACAAGCCTGTATCTCTTAGCCTGTCTTCACAAGATAGGTGCTCCAGTCCTCTGAGCATCTTTGTGGCCTTGCTCCAACAGATCCACATTCTTCTTTTGTTGAGGGTCCCAGAGCTGGATGCAGCACTTCAGGTGAGGTCACAATCTCCTCCCTCAGCCTGGTGGCCAAACTGGTTTTGATGCAGTCCAGGATACGTTTGGCTTTCTGTGCTACAGATGCACCTTGCCAGGTTAGTTTGAGCCTCCTGTCAACCACCATCCCCAAGTCCTTTTCCTCCATGCTGCCCTCAGTGTGTTCCTGCCTGTGCTTGTGCTTGAGATTGCCCCAACGCACGTGCAGGACCATGTACTTGGCCTTGATGAACTTGATGAGGTTCTCATGAGTCTCTCAAGCTTATCAGTGTCCCTCTGGATGTCATCCCTTCTGTCCAGCACATCAACTGCAGCACAGCTTGATGCTGTTGGCAGACTTGCTGAGGATGTGCTCAATCCCACTGTCCACATGGACAACAGAGATGTTAAACAAGCATGGTTCCAAAACCAACCCCTGAGGAACGCCACTCATCACTGCCTCCCATTTAGACATCTTGCTGTTGACCCCAACTCTTAAAGTGTGACTATCCAGCCAATTCCTTATCCCCTGAGTAGATCAACTGTTGAAGCAGAGATGTTCATTTATTTGCAAAATACTTCCTTTCATTTATGAGAGATGCAGCTGATTTTGTCAGATGTCTGGATCAAAGAGTGTCAGCTGAAGCTTTTTGAATTTGTGTGGATCCCAGAGCTTCGTTATCATCAGGATGCAGCAGGGGAAGTGTTTCTCAGAGAGCCTTCTGCTGGCTTGGCCCGACAGTGTGAGCTAGCAGTGTGAGGATTTTCTCATCTTTTCCTTTCTTTCACACAGCCCCTCTGCCTCCCCCTTCTCTTGTCCTGTTTCCTGTTGAACTTCTAGTCTGGAGAGTGCAAATGCATTTCTCAGCCCTGTGAATGCTGTAATTAGCAAAAATTCTCTGGAATTTGAAGACAAGAAAAGGTCTCAGTCAGTAAATGGATTATTGTTCATAAGAAAAGGAAACAAACCTAATAATTAAACTAAAATCAGTGGTATCTGAGGAAGCAGGACATTTTCCAAGGCCTTGGCATTTGATAATTACACTGACTTTATGATTTTTCTGTTATAAGGAATCACTGAGAAAGCGAAGAGAACTAACAGAGGGTAAAGAAGTAGAAACCCTTTAGCAATGGCTTTATATGGATTTATGTAACAAATCTCATTTCAGGTTAAGTAATTGTTTCTCAGCTCATAGTTTTCAACTACACCAGTAGATAAGGATTTTTCTTCCAGCCTCATTAAAACCATATGTATGCCAAATTAGCAATTACAATGTTAGTTAGCTGACAGTATCTTGCATTTCGAGTGACATTCCTTTTACGAGGTCTTGTGTATGAGATGTGTATTTTGTAATGTAACAGGCTACCACCAGTGCTTGTCCCTTTTTGTTTGTCTCAGTCCATCCTTAGTAGTAGATAGCCTGAGGAAATAAAAGCAAAATATATTTACATGTACAGCCTAGGTTTAGTCTAAGCTGGATAAAAAGGCCATTTGCTCTTATGTGTGGTGGCCCATAGAAACAGCTGCATAGGTTGATAATATTCATGGTACTGCCCTTACTGCTGTCACCTCTGACACTCTCCCTACAGAGCCCACACTGGAAATGACAGGAGAAATCCCTCAATAAAATCTGTGCTGCTAATGAAAGCACAAAACAGACAATTTTAAATGTTTAGTGCTCACAAAATGCCTTGCATTGGCAGTACTGTCTCCCTGGTAGCTCTTACATGGATGGGAGCTAACATTTGGGCGTTACCCCAAACACCCTTCATTTTTTCTTGAGCTTGCATGTTTCAAAGGTCTGCTAGGTAATCTGAAAAATGAACACCTAATTTAGTATTACTGCTAGAACAGTCTTTGTTCAGTGATATGAAAATAATCAGTTACATTATTTGGTATCTCAAGTGTAAGTTAAAAAAAAACTTTGCTCAAAACTGAATGTAAGTGGTAAATATATTTTGTATGTCAGAACTTTTAGGTGCATCCACACACTGAATCTTTTTCAAGTTTATTTTTCTGTCTGGTTGTCTTGTATTTTGTACTGTGTGGTGGGTATGGATGAGTACAAAAATACTGACAATTACTGAAGAAAAGGTATTTGTGCTCACAGGCACTTAAACCATCTTTTCATTGTGCTGGTTTCTGATCTGCATATGATCAGAACAGCAATGTCTTACAAAAATGTATGACACAAGTGGTGTGTGTGGTACACAGGGGCTGACTATAGGCACAGTTGAGATATGTATCTTAAGAATATTGTTTTGGCTTTGTTTCACAACCCCAATAATGGATTACACAAGTCAGTTTAGCTAACTAGATTAGAAAGTCATGCATAGGCAGATTTTGAGAAAATGCAGAGTAAAATGACAAGCCAGAAATTCATTATATAGTTTTGGGTTATTTGATTTAAGCTCAGTAACTTTCACAGATTTATGGATGTCACTGTAGTTTTACAGCCTGGAAAGATGATAACAAGATCCAGAAATCTGATATTCTGTATAAGCTTCAATATTTTAAAGGGATTAGCTGTGAATTCTGATAAGAACTAATGGAAGAAGTTGGATACATAATTTCTGCTTATCATCCTGGGTTATTGTATGAAGTGCTACTTGTACAGCAGATATCGGAACTGGATAAAGTACATTGCACAGCTCACTATTGACATGGACATATATGGATCTATACTTTATAGTATGGGCACAAACTCTGACACCGAACAGAAGCCAAACTGACTGTCATGTTAATAATAATGATAAAGCCTACTATGTTATTAATATCTTTCTCTTTGAGATGATCTTTAGTTTTGAGATATGTTTGCATAGGAAGGTAGTTTTTGTTTATTGGAGAGTGAGGCACAGTGCAGTAATGTTTCTTCCATGTCTTCCTAAATTACTAATTGTATTTATTGCTTTTAATGATCTTAGGAAAGAAGGTTGTGTAATAAGACTAAGTCCCAAGATAGAAGATGCTATAGTTTATTAGTTAATTATTTCCTATTGATTTCCTAAAACGACAGGTTTTTTAAAAGGCTCTTCCTAATCTCATTTCTGTCTGTCATCCTTTGTGACTTGTGTTGACAGTTCCTTTTAAAGAATAAAACAGATTCTTTTTGAAACCTGTGCTTTTATACTGAATTTCTCTGCCAGATCCCTGTCACTCTCCCACTGAGGTAGTTGTTGACATTTTCCAAAGCACAACAATGTTTAATTTAATATTTTTATGCTTTAATGTCATACTCCCCAGACAACAGTTTGTCATTTCTCTCTTCTGATATAGCTGAAAACAGCTAACTTCAGAAACTCCTTTCATTCTTTAGCATTTGGGCTAATTAGTGTTATTTTAGTGACTGACTTCAAGACCTCCATGTGTGAAGTATTGTACTGTGAGGAAACCTACTGAAATTAGTGAGGTGAGATACACTCTAAGAGATGATTCCTGACATACAGGGAATGCTGCAGGGTTGGGCACTTAAGCTGCAGGAATCATAAGGCACTGCAGGATCACTGTGCATTTTTCAGTGCTGTAACAGCAAGCACGTCTGTGTATCTGTGTACACATGCACCTATATGTGCTTACATATGTTTGCACATGTGTGTGTGATGCAAATACACATTTTGAAACTTAGTGTTTGCTTTCCTCAGTTAGGGTTCCAGAGGTTGTGAAAAAAAAGATAGCACAAGTCTCAATAAATAGAACTATTTTGTAAGGTTTCCCCCATCTCGAACTTACCTTTAGTGAGAATTTGATTGAACTGAGAGGCCAACAACATTAGCTCCTAAGAGCTGTAGCTGTGCAACAGTCTTCCCCTGTGAAAGCAAGGTGCCAGATGCATGGCCTGGCAATGCTCTTAGGGAAAGATGTTTCATCTGTGTTACAGCATCTATTTGGCCAGTCACAGTTTTTGGTAAAGGGCCATGTCCTTCTTAAAAAACCTACAGAAAAATGATTAGCTGTTCTTCTCTGAGAAAACTGGGTGTGGGCTGAGGTCTGACCAGTGTTGGAGAATGATGATAATGAGGGGTGGGTGTGGAAATGGCAGAATGTGATTCTTGAAGTCTGTAACTCTACTGCAAAGGGATTTGGAGCGCGTCTAACTTTCAGTCCTCCTGCTGCATGAAAGCAGCTCTAGAGCAGAGGAGTTTGAAAGGGAAGAGGAATTTATTGAACAGAGAGCTTAGTACAGGATGGATTGCAAAGTGCTTGCAAGGTTTTGTTTAGAAACATCTAGCAGAAAGGGAATGAAGGTTGGATGGGGGAAGAATGAAAAGTGAAAACATTTATTAAAGGATCTCTCTAACTTGCAGGAAAGTCTGAGGACACCCAGAGACTTTTTCTGGCTTCATTCTCTTTTGTTCATCCTGTTGAGGATGTAAAGGAAACCTTAGGAAGGAATTTATACAACAGCTGAGTGATTTAGAACCATTTGGTAGCAAAAAGACAGGATTTGAACAACGAACAGGAATGCAAAGAGTTGCACTGACAAAAGTGTATGTTGAAAAATAACAGGTCATGGACATCTACCAGATCAAACAGGGAAGGAGCCTGCATCAAACTCCTCAAAACTCAAATGCCTGGAGCAGAGGGTGAACACAACCACAGTGAATGAAGAGAGGAAATTTTATAGGGAGAAAAGTGTGGGGCATCTATTGTATAGAGTGATCTGGAGACAGGATCAGTATAATGGTGGTTTCCAAATAGGAATGCATAATATGTTGTCAAGAAACAAATTAAAATAAAGGAAAAAAAGAAACATGGGAGTATTCATGAAAGTTGTGATGGGACTTGTCTCTAAGTGTTTTGTCCATCTATGCCCTGTGAAATCCCTGTCTTCCCCTCCTTGATTAATGATAATAGGAATAAAGTAATTAAAGTAGTAATACCTTACTTTTTGGAAGTAATAAAAATCTCGAGAAACTGGTGGAAATTTTAGCAACTTCTAGTGAAAGAAGGCAATAAATGCTGAAAAACTTAAGAGAACTCCCAGTAGGTAGGGAATGCTGTTTCTCTGTGAGGATGCTTCAAGGATCCTGGAGGTAACACCTTCTAACGTAGGCAGGACAGAAATATGGGCTTTAATGTCATATTCCCAAGAAAATGATAATTTCTCTCCTGATATAGCTCAGTGTTAGAATAGAGTCTGCTCAGATCCCCATTTCTATAGCAGGAATAGCTGTAGGACCTTGAGTGTCAATACACTGGAGACTTCTGTGAAGTCAGTGAGTTAATGGCTCTGGTGAGCAATCTTGATAACTACATCTCTGTACCCTGAAGTACATTAACACAACATGTTTGCATGGGACCCTTATCTATTGAAATCCATTTGTGTGTTGCTAACATTNTCAGTACTCAAACAATGAGAGGGTGGGTGGAGTAAAATGATCAGATCCACCACCATTGAGATATCATGGGGCAATTAAAACTGGAACCAGTAGTAAAGCAATAAAGTAGGATCAAGTAAAAAGTGTTTTCTTAGAGTAAACCTGTGGGGCTATTTGGTAAGAAATAGCTGTGTCTCATTGTCTTAAAAAGGAAAAAGAAATTAGTTTAGTAATGTATAGCTGGACTTTTTAATTAGATTTTATAATTAAAAATGCAATGTGTCAAGATCCTCCACCCATAAGAAACTTCTAAAGATTTTTACTTTGGATTGAAGGAATTAACTTTGTTACCTTGAGACATCAAATTATTCTATGTGCTTCTGGGAGAGATAGATGATTGAAGATTTTTAGAGACAGCACAGTAGGGAACTACATTCTGATTCAATGAGCCACCACAAGTTAATCAGTACTTCTTACTCTGCATTGTTTTCTCTTGCCTTTGCAAGTCTCATGCTGTTCTTGAAATGCCTGGGAATTGAAATAACCAATTCACTGTCAGTACTTGGGAAAAAAAGATGGTATTTCACAGTGAGAGAATTGTATAAGTCCTTCTTTTAAAACTTTTTATTTATTTATTTTTTTTTTCATATAATGTAACTTTTGGGACCCCCAGGAAAGAAAAATGCTCCTTGTAGAAATAAATGTCTTCCTGTTCCCTGCAGAGAAAATTATTAAGAACAAATTTACTCATAAAGTAATAAAATAAATAAAAAGAAATTGCCATGAGCAAAAAGTGCTATTAATTCTGACTAGCTTCTGGCATAAAGCTGAAATACAGCATTCTTAATGCTTAAGAATGGCTTAAGACCTGAGCTATTGCTCCTGCCTTTAGAGGCTTAGAATATACCATAAAAACTGTTGTAGCTCTGGATATGTGTTCTGGATACTTCCAGCTGTTCGGAGGTGCTTGCTATTAGAAGTTTTGGCTCATTCCTTTCTTCATTCCTCCTAGCTCTCCAGACTAATTCCCTTCCTCCCCCCAGTTCAGGCTGATGTAAAGAGACAGTTCTCCTAGTACTTTCACACGTATTTAGAATAAAAAAAAAGAGGGGTGGGGAAATGCAGAGAAGCCAATTTCTCCGTTCCTTGCAGCATCCAGTCACATTTTCTACATTTGCTAATTGCTGTGAAGTACCCAAACCTCTGTGACAATCCACCCCTAAGGGGAAGGAAGCACCTAAGATTTGTAAATGTTTGTGGTGGAAAAGAGCAACAAAGATCAGAAATTTTTATTAATAAATTACACCTTTGGCATGGAAATTGGTACTATTAGCCCCTGACCTACTATATAAGCATGTGACAGCAGGTTTTGGCTAAAGGGGTGGAGTGAAAGCGAATTAAAAATAAAAGAAAGACATGAATTAAAGAGGGGGAGAGGGAAAAAGAAAAGAGGAAAAGAGGACACCAGTCCTGGTTTGAGCATTGACCTGTGGTGTTGATCTGGCTAATGAGATGTCCAGGATCCTGGGGGTGCCACCAGGGCTTGGAGGGGGGATATCTTTTTGTGGTACCTTTTTTCTTGCTTTCTATGCAAATTAATTATCATGCACAGTCAGTTCTTCCAGGCCTTTCTGGAAACAGGATAGGGGCTTCAGGGGTCTTTGGTGGCCTTAATGCCCCTCTGTAGTCCATGCCCATTTCTTGGCCTCATTCCTTTGCTTTCCTGTACTGTGTTGTGCTTATCTCCTGGATCTACAGCAAGGATGTTTGTCCCAGAAAAGTGCTGTCCTATCTCTGCTTGTCTCCTCCTCTGTAGCCACATCTTGCTCTTTGTCACTGCATGTTGATACCAACAGCCCTTGTTACTACCAACAATTCTTGTCTGTATTACCAGCAGCTCCACAGCTATCCAGTTACTGGCGTCTGAGACATACACGAGCCCCTTACCTTCTGGGAATCGAGACCTCTAAAGGTCTCACTTTGGACCACTGCTATAGTTTCACAAGAGATTGGGCTTCAGTTGGCCTAATTTTCCATCCTGGCTGTGATTTGAACCAGTAACTTCATTTAAAGGTTCACTAACAAAAATATGATTCCACTTGGATTGATATTCAGGCAAGAAAAATAAGTTTCCAAGGCTATAAAACACAGGTGCTCGTTAGGCACTGTTAGTTCCTGGGAACAGACAGGGATTCCCACATGCTCAAGAGGGGCTTTGCCCAGGTGCAGTTTGTCAAGAAGGAGGCCTAATGAGCATTTCTCAGGTCATAGTGGGGAGGGGTGGATGCACCATCCATCCATCCATCCATCCATCCATCCATCCATCCATCCATCCATCCATCCATCCATCCATCCATCCATCCATCCATCCATCCATCCATCCAACTCAACTTCTCTGGGCCTCTACGACTCCATATCCCTACTCTATTCAAGTAAGTCATTATCTGAAGAATATGTATTTTATTGAAGTTGGGGGGAGATGACTTAGTTTAAGATGCATTCATGTGTTTTCTAGAAAAGCATGGATATACACTGAAAATGGTAAGAAATGTGTGTGTTTGTATTTCATGAGGAGCAGGTGCAATGGCAAAACAGTAAGACTGAAATTATGGTGTGATTTTCTGGAGACTGAGGCTAAACAAGTATAAAATGGCTTTCAGACAGTTCAACAAGTTTCTGTAAAGTCTTGTTTTATATTGGTAAAATATTTGACTTTCTCCCCCTTCTCCCCTCCCCATCTGGCCCTCAGTGCATCACATGGACTCTGGGATGCGTTAAACAGATTGAATGAAGCAAGCCATTAAATTAATCCCCCTGGGGTAGGAGTACAAGCTGCTCAATTCCTGAAGCCTACCTGAGGCAAGAGGAAATAAATCAAAACAATCAAACAAATGTTTGATTCCAGAACATGTGCCCAGGGAACTGTCTACTGGTGGTTGAATGTCTTGTGTTTTATATAAAGGAAATCAGTTCTCCCTCAGTCTTGACTAAGTAAAAAAACCCATGAGAATAAAAGTCACTACCTGAAAAGTGGAAGGTAGTGATGGTTAAAGCATATGTTTAGTATCAGGCAACTTTTTGAGGCGCTTGAAATTGAATTATATAACCTGTCATTAAAATTTTCACTTTAAGATATGATAGAATGTCTTCAATCACTTCCTAGGTCAGTAACTGTTGTTACAGTACCCATAAGCCATGTAACTGTTTCAGTAGACTTGTAAGCTTAAATTCCTGAGGAATAAAGAGGGACTTGTAAAATAAAAAAAGCCCCAAAAACTACAAACCTCCTGCCAATATCCTCCCTAACTAAACACTTACTAAATCCTGTACCCATGCCCCTCTCCCCAAAAAAGAGAAAAAAAAAAAAGAAGAAAAATCATGTGAGATTTCTGCCAAAATTTTATTTTAATTTGATTTGGTACCATCAATTTGGTTGGGAAATTCACCTGGTAATGCATTCGTAGGACTTTTGTCATTGTTGCCAGTTCAATGTTGTATTTATTTTTGTATTTTACGTTTGTGTTTGTGCAAAAGATGTTGATGCACAATACATGGAGGAACTAAAAAACCCTGGGGCCCCAACTCTGCGTTCAATGCGGTCAGGGCATGAATGATCTCTTAAAGTCTTCTAAAGTAAAGGTTCCAAGCTGGATGCAGAGCTTCTTGATGGTGGTGGCTGTGTGTGTTGGGTTTGTAGGTCTGTTTTGTTCTCTGAGTGTAAAGCAAGAGTTTTCCTGTAAATGTGCACCTTGGAACCCCCACCTGCTTTGCTGCAGATGTGCTCCCAGTGATGTGAGTGCAGCTTCATCACCAGTTATGGGAGATCTCAGTGCCACAACCCAGGGGCAGCTTGGGGCCAGCACTCCACATTTTCAATGGGGCATCTGTCACTGCCTCCTCAGAGCTGATTTCATACCAGTGTGGCAGGAAGGCTGCTAAGACTTGTGATCCCTGTTGCTGAACAAAATGAAAATACGCGATTTTGTGAGGAGGTAGAACCTATGTGTGTGTATATCTTTTTTTTTATAAAACTGTGCTAGTCTCTAGTCCTTTTTGTCCTTTGAAAATCTGCACTACTCTCACTGATGTAATTGTTTTTTCCTATAGTTTTCCTGCAATAACAATCTGAACATCCAAAGGCTTGTTTTTCAGGACAGGAATTTAATCAGGAAAAAAACTTCTCTGAAATATTGGATTTTTCATCTGCTACTGCCTCTTCTGAAATGCAGAAGATAATTATTCATGTGTGTAGTATATATCAAGTTATACAGACTATATAGAGATGTATATTCCCTGAAGAGCTTGCAGTCCAAAGAATTTGTTATGCTGATGAAAATCAGGGACAGACAGACTTTTAGTTGTCATTTAAGAAACCAACTTTACAAGATATTATTTAAAGAAAGAATGCTGCAGGAATTAAAATGTGAGCATCTCAGCTGCCTTCATGATATGCTGTAGGTCTGAGTTTTGGGAAGTTTTTTTGGTTTGTTCCCCATCCCGTCATTAGAATACCCCAAATCATTTGTTTGGCTACACATCTGCTCGTTACCATCACAGTGGGTATTAACTGTCGTGTTGGTAAAAGTAAACATACTTTTTGTAGTCTTCTCCTGCAAAACAGTTTACTACATGATTTCTGGCAATGCCAGTGAGGGAAAAGTGCAAACGGAGACTTCACCTCATGCTTTGTGTTTTCAAAACAAGAGAACATCTTCAATTGTTAAAAAAATATTTTTTATTGTTTTTTCTCTTTTTTTTTTCACTCTTCTCACCCCCTCTATTCTTTTTTATTCACATTCTGTTTCACAGAAAATGTAGATGAGTGTTTTCTAGAAGCAAAGAAGTGTATCTGCTTATATGCCCATGGTATTGAGCATGCAAAACTTTTTCCTTAGGAAACTGGGCTCAGTTTGCATTTGTTCAGCTCTTTGCAACTGAAATGCACAGTGTGTCAGTGTTTTAGGTACAGTCACAGCGTGGCTACTGCCATTTGCTGGTCCCAGATGAGTATTGTAGGCTCCATGCTGTATGTGTGCTGCAGTGCCAGCTCACCTCTGAGTGGGCGGACTTGGCACATCTTATGTTTCTCTTGTGAATCTAAAGATGATGTTTGAAGTTCCAGGGTCAATTTGACTTCTTTGTTCCTGACTTTTCTGTTTGCTCCTTCCCTAACACCAAGCAGTACATTTGGGATGGGGAATGGGGGTTTTGTCTCTGTTTTTCCTTTCTCATGCTTTCCACCCCTCCAATGTGGGTCCTTTCCACAGGCTGTAGTTCTTCAGGAACTGTTTCTGCATGAGTCCCTCCAGAGGCCAGAGTTCCTGCCTGAAAACCTGCTGCTTTTGGGCTCCTCTCCACCAGCAGCCATTCCTGCCAAGATCCTGCTCCCATGAGGGCCCTCCACAGGCTGCAGCTTCCTGGGAGGCAGATCCACCTGCTCTGGCATGGGGTCCTCCATGGGCTGCACGTGGATGTTTGTTCCTCTGTGGACCTCCATTGGCTCTAGGGGAACAACCTGCTTTCACAATGGTCTTCTCCATGGGCTGCTGGGAAATCTCTGCTCCTGCACCTGGAGCCACCCCCCACTCCTTTCTTCGCTGACCTTGGTGTCTGCAGTGCTGTCCCTCTCTCTCAAAACTCCTGCATGGCACTTTTCCTCCTTCTTCAGGATGTTTTCACAGAGCACTACCAGTGTTGCTGTTGGGCTCAGCTTTGGCCAGCTGTCCATTTTGGAGCCAGCTGGAACACACTCTGTCTGAGGCAGGGGCAGCTCCTGATGTCTTCCCACAGAAGTCACCCCTGCAGCCC
>VXAU01005411.1:170946-214542 GCA_013399695.1 Formicarius rufipectus
CCCCCCCAAACCTTGTCACATAAGACAAACACACCAAGTTTCTTTGAAAACAGTGCAGTCAGATTTGTTTCTGTAGACAGAATTTGCCTCTTCCCATCAGCATCTCACTGTGATGCTTTGCCATTACCATGACAGGACAGGAAGGGTTTGAGTCTCTGCAGAATTCTAAGACAAGCTGTTGCCAGAAACAGTCTTGTCCTTTTTCCAGGACCAAATTTCTAATCGAGCATAAAAATGAAGGGAATAACAAGTAGATAACAAAACAGATAGGCAGATTTTAAGGAAGTACTTTTCCTTGTCTTTTCTTTTTGGACTGAAGTAAAGAGCTTTCTAGTGGAAAGAAATTTCTTATGGAATGGAAAACCCCTGCAAAAACTTTATGCCGTGGTCATGTCATGTCTTCCACTTTGTTTGTTTCCTTGGATGCCAAAGTTGGATTGTTTCTTATTGGCAAGATATCTTCTGTGCCATTGAATTGTTTGTAAGGAAGAGTGAGACTGCATATAATTTAGCATGACCAAAACTATTTTTTTGTAGTTTTGTTGTGGCTTTGCAGGCAGGAATGAGGTACCACTGAGGCACAGTTGCCATCTTGAGTGGGATACTTAGTGCTTCCTTCCTGCTTCATCTCCTTGGAATGAAGAGGTCTATGTCCTGTTGAAAAAATAATCTATCCACTCTCTTAATCTTGAAAAAAAAAAAGTGAAAAGAACTGGTTTTATTTCAATAGTCATATTTTTGAATAACATCTATTTCAAGCTGCCATTCATACTAGAAGAAAATGTATTCAATCAAATTTTTCTCACAAAAAAGCTTAGATTTTCATCTCTAGAGCTTAAATAAATGATGCTACAGCTTTTAGGCTTGTACATAACTGCAAGCTATAATGTCAGGAAAATACCAAATGCCAGAGATTTTAATACTCTTTCTCCATGAGCTTTTAAATCACAGTACTGCTTAAGCTCAGTCCTTGAAGTTTTGGTTTGATTGAACCCAAGCTGTGCCCTAAGAGAACTTAATTTGCAGTCCGCTTGAGAACAAGGTATAAAAAGATCACATTTAGATGGAGAATTTTTGATTTCAATTATAAGAGATGAGGGATTTTATTGATGGTCTTGTAGCAGCAGAACACAGAATGGCACAGCATTTAGGAATGAAACCATTGTAAGTAACTGATCTGCAAAGTCATTCTGTTTCATAAGCTGAAATGTAATTTCATGTCATACCTTTTCTTTTTTTTTTTAAAATATATATAACCTGAAATGTAATTTCATCTAAGTAAGGGGCTAGGATTGTATTGTTTTGATTTTAATAGAAGTCTACTCTAGAAGGTTTCTTCTTGCCCGTGATGGCTTGCTACACCATTTTAGAAACTGATCTGGCAGGAAACAACTGTACACTATACTAATGGACCATTACTAAATGTGATTCAGTAAAACACTCTGAACAACCTTGAAGAAACTGTAGCTGAGAACTTCATCCCAAAGTACAGTCACTCTCATTATCAGCTTTTGAAAAAAGTCAGAGATTAAACAGCAGTAAGAATTAGAACAAGAAAGATGAAGAAACAGATTGTCCTTTTTTCTATAAGTTGTTGGTAGATGTGTCAACATTCCTCAGTTTTTGTGTTCCCAGTAGCCACTCTTTATGGAACAGATCCCAAGTTAAAAAAAAACAAAAAAAACGGTGAAACTGTTTATACACATCATTGAGCTGAGTGAAACGATAAAGTGTGTCTGTGTATCTGATGTCATCACTGATATACCTGAGATTGAGCTGAAAAGTTATTTCTGTAATAATAAGTGGTAGGCTTTGCATAGAGTTTTACCCAATATGGTATGCATACCTATGCACTTATGTATGGTATCTAATATGTCAAAATTTTATGGTATTCAACCCATCAAATTAGAGGAAAAGAGGGGAAAAAAAGAGGAAGAAATTAGAGGAAAAGAGGAAAAAATGTCCAGTAAAACACTTAATGGCCAAGAGGAAGTTACATCAGCAGAAATTCAAATTGGGAAGGAGTGGAAGATGGAACAAACAGGGAGAGTTGCTTAACTTACTTCTGTAAATCTCATGACATTTTATATTAACTAATGTTCTTGAAGCACTTTTATAGTCCCAAATTTTAATTTGTTCCTATCCATTCACGTGCCTATCATTTTCATTTCTGTAAATTTCTCTCCAAGAATTCTTCCCTTTACAACTTTTCACTTGTTTTTGTTTGTGCCCTTTGCAGTATATCCTAGTTTCATCCTCCCCCTGTATCTGCTGATCTGAGACACACAGAACTTGACAAATGTCCACAACTTCCAGGTGCTGATGCCAAGCTTGGAAAAACATACTGCTCCAGGGTTTGAAGTGCAGAGTCTTCAAAAGGCAAATCATTTTTGCAGCTGTTGATTCACCTCACAGGGCGCGTGTGTGTGGAATCAGACCAGGGGAACAGTAACCGGCATATTTATTCTAATCTTAAAATGTAACTTCAGTTTCTCTTTGATTTACTCCAGCCTTGCTGTGGAAATTATGAAACCAGAAAAGAGCTTAAGTTCCTGACTCAGGAGGGAGCCCTACTGATCTGACAAATGCTGGTGATCTAAAGATGGTGTGTGAAGCATGTGAAACAGCTGGAATGCTGGTGCATGGATGCACACTGAAAGCCTGGATCCATGCAGCCCTCTGCTATTCTATCAGATCTGCACGTGTGAATTGTAATGCTGATTCCTGGCTCAGGGCTCAGCAGAGCAAGGAGGGCCACAATCCCCTGGATGAGAATGCAGATGGCAGGAGATGGCAGCAGCTTCAGCCGAGCCTCTGACAAACCTGCTCGCTTGCTCGACAGAGCTGTTACTCTGAGGGACTCAGGTTTGAACTCTGCTATTCTGGTCACGTTGTGGGAATCCAGGGCTTTCTGTGGGTCACACTTCCACTAAACCAGTTTGTTACAGCATTTGTCATCAGTTTGAAAAGAGGAATGTCTCTTGTGTTTTGGATGGCTTTCTGATGCAAGTTCTTTGTTGTGGGTCCAGCACAAACCACTCTGCCCTGGTACTCTTCTCAGGTATCATCCCCGGGGAAGAGCTGCCACCATCCCCTTTTCTTTTATGTATTTCCAGGTGCAGCAGATGATGACTGTGGGATGATAAGAGCTCTGTATCCCAGGTGATACTGTACTTTGTAGGGTTATTGTGGATGCTTTTTGTGTCCTTGTTCTCCTTTCCTCTCGCTTTTAACTGAGGTGGAGGATAAGCAGGTTGGTAAAAAATTCACTAAATCCCAATTTTATCTTGACCTTGTATTAACCCCAAAGTTTTGTATTTTTTTTTTTTTTTGGCAGAAAGTTATGCAGAGTTTGCCATTTCTTTTAGCTGCACTTTCACTGAATTCTTTGGGATCCTTTCAGACCCTAAACTCAGATTTAAACTTTGTCAGTTGTAAGTTCGAGAGGTATTGAATCTCTTCACGGTCGCTGCATTTTATGCAGCTCCAAGTTTCAGCAGTTGGATGCAGTTTTGTATATCATCGAAGAAAGGCTTGCACAAATTTACAACAAATGTGAGCCAGTTTAGTTCTGCAGACATGAAGCTGATTTATTCTAACCCAGTAACAGAACCCAGAGTGGTTTATGGGGTATCAGTGGACATAAAACACCCTATGAAAACATTGTTCAAGCTAGAGTTTAGTTCAAACATGGGTATAAGCAGAGGTTTTCCTGAGGTCTCTTGGAAGATGTGCTGCAGCAAACAGGGTGAGATAAGGGAGGGGGAAAGTAAATCTAGAAATATGCAGGGTAAAAAAACCCTATAAAACTAAGTCTGTTGCCCACAACAGAATTTATCCTAGTGCAGAGAGCTCAATCCTTAAGCAACATTTAAACTCCAATCTGAGGCCTCACATGGAAACTAAGAATCCCTCTTGATGAGTCTCTGCTGTTCTTTCCTTCTATCAGAGATGACAACTGTTTTAGGTTATTAATCATCTTAATCACACTAATCTTATTAACAAATATACAAACCTGTATAAAAAAATCAAATAAAATCTCATTTATAAAAGGAGGATGAACAGAGAACTGAATTAAAAAAAAATAGATTATAATCCTGACATATAAATTGGCATTCTGTAAGCAGCAGTATATTAGATGCATGATGCTTTTCCTTGAAGGAAAATCTATATTGGAGACTTTAATTAGCAGATGCTTGAAATTGGGGGAAGTTGCTTACTTGCAAAGCAGGGCATGGCCATGCTGTTTAGAAGTGAGGGTAAAGTATCCGCTTGGACTGGAGGTGTGAGAAGTGAGGGTTGGCTTTCTGTCTCTGCAGCAGGTGGGAGCAGGTAGAACACACACACCACTGCTGTGCATCAGTGGGCAAAGCAGATGCCTTTTTCATTCCTTTTAAATGACTGTTATTATTTGAAGCTTGAATGAAATAATACATCTTTCCAGTTTACTTTTATATATATCAAAGGATTTTGGAATATGTCTGATATGATCCAGAAATACTGGAGACAGACAGAACATCTTCCTCCTTAAAAATCTAATCATTTAGAAAATAAAACCTAGGATTAAATGCAGAAATCTGGAAAGAAGTATTTGGACTATTTGCTGCCATGCATGCTCAATCCACCAATCCAACAGAGATATTTTTATAAGGAATATTTGTTTCCATACATTTTTCTGAATTGGTGAACACACACACTCTCATTGGACTTAAATTTTATGAGGATAGAAAAAAAATGCTCACATTTTTAGTTCCTAAACCTTCAGTAGCAATTTAGCTGGTCTTCAATAATTCTTCATCTTTAAAAGTAAAGAAAGTCCTTTACCTCACCTGCTGAAAATGTAGTCTTTGCCTTTGTAGCACTCCTTAGAGTATTATGTTGTTTCCTTAGTAGATTTGAATGAATATATACAATTTCACATGGATCTTCTTTCTGCATGCTTTGATTTAAGTCTAAGTTTAAATTCAAGTGATAAAGTCTAAAAGGTACAGGATAGAAAATTAGTTCTGGTAATTAATCTAACTCAAAGCAGTGTCATTGCTTGTGATTTATATTTTTATGCTAGGTTTTGATTTGTCTGGTGGTATAGCGTAATTTAACTAGATTTGCAAATGGGCAAAAATTAGACATATTGTAGATATGAAGCCTCTTTTTTATGGGTGGTTTGTATAATTCAAAGAGGGCAGTAGTTTAGATATCACGGATTTCTGGGGACAAAGAATCAAACTACCTTAACATCATCCTCACTGGAACATCAGATGTGTAGGTCCACTGACTCACAGCTCCTAGAGAATTGTGGGCAGAAGGCAATTCATTGGAAGTCATCTGTTTACCTTTTCTCTGAGTTGCTTTGCAACCCTGGAAATGGACCACTTGAGAATTGATGTTTTTATGCCAAATGAGGATTCTTCTAATCTTGTGAGGGGTGTCTAAACTTGCTTTAAGCTGATTTACACTGGCAATATGTTCAAAACAGATGGAGTACATCAGTGCCTTGATATAAAGTCTCTTAATGAACATTGCCAGTCAAGGAACCCCCTGACACAAAATGCTGCAGAAACTGTAGTTACACAAACCAGAGCAGTAAGTGGATCACATCTGTATAGTGAGGCAGATTTTTATCTCTGTTATTCTCTTTGAGACTGTTGTGAAAAATGGACATAAGATTCGTTCTCCCCCATGTGTTTTATTGCAGAAACACTGCTCCTACAAGGGTATCATCATTAGTTTACTTGATATAGAGGGATCTAAGAAAGACTCTCACTTTGGATTGTTCTAGATTAAGCAGATTGGCCTGTCTGCAGTTAGGAAGTGTGAGATAAGACAATTTCAAGAGCTGTCACTTTCTGATTTGATTTAATTTTATTTCTTAGTATGGTTGCTGCAGTGCATACATATAACCTATCAAGTAATATAAATAGACATTTGTTCCATTTTATATACAGACAACTAATCATTCGAGACACTCACATTTTATGCTTGATTTCAGAAGTAAACTGCTTTATTTCCTATGATAAGACAACAGGGACATGTTGGTTAATATAATTTCTTTTAAAGTAGTTTTCTTATCAGGATGCAGGTAAAAGATTTTTTAAAATTCTAGATTAATAATACAACATGATTTGTCATCCTGACATCAGCATAGCTTTCAGTGTCATCTAAAAAGAGAAGTCAATTCAGTGTTGAAACGTGCTTCAGCAGATGGATTAGAGTTGGAGGAACTTTCTCATTCTGAGGCCATTTCATTTTAAGCTATTCATGTGCGGTTTTTAACCTGCCAAGACAATATTGCAAATTAAATGGTCATTTGTGATGTTGATCATGTGCTACAAATTATTATATGTAAGGGGAAGGAGTTTGAGGACAGTCTCCCATTTTACATAGCCTTTCTAAGCTGCTCTTGCACAGGCTACTGCATTACATTGCTTGGTTCCCAGCTATTCTTGTTTCACCCTCACAGCTTTAAGATGATTATGTGCATATATTAGTAAGTTTGTATATTACAAGGACACTTGCTTTTACACTCGCCTGGAATCTAGAAGCTAAAACTGAAGTCATTGCAGTGAACTTTTTATTCCTTTTTTTTTTTTTTTTTTTTTTTTTTNAATTTTGTGTGTGCCCCCCACCCCACAGGCCCCAAAGGAGGATTAATGTAAGATGTTGAGGACATGGCCTTTTTTCTGTAACACAATAGCCTGTTGTTCACATGCAGAAGGGATGGCCGTTAATGACAAGTGGTATGTTTGTTTTCCCACCAAGACTGACACACAGTTTCAAAGGTCAAGCACTGTCTGATACTGCATTTACTGGCTTCAACTTTTCTTTTCCCACAGTGGATGAATTTGTATGACTGCCCCAGCTGCTTTTCCATTGGCTGCAGTGTGTCTCTAGCAGTTCTCCGGCTACTTTGCTTCACCCAGAGCAGAGCATAGCACAGGTTAGAGGCTAATTAGTCTATCCTGATAAACAAAGCAGTGCTTTATGGCAGAGTGGGGCAGGCCTGGCTAAGTGTCAGCAAATACCTTGGGTTACAAGCTGATTTTTTTTTTCCAAAGGCCTCAATTAAGTGTTTTGATCCTCACTTGGATTAACAGGTGAAAATGCAAAATGAGACGTTATGTCAAATTTTTCCAAATCCATAAATATTTCTAGTACATGCTTCAATTCAAGGACTTCAGTGAAAATAACCTCACATTGGAACAGCTGGGGGATGCTTACTTATACCAAGAACCAAACTTTGTGCTGCCTTTTGGAGTTGTTGCCCTCACAGCACACCTGGGTTGTTAAAAGGACATTTCTGTCCTTTCCCCATTGCCCTCATTAGGCAGCAGGTTCTGGCACTTTGTACTTCAGTCACATAGAGCCTATTCCAGTGGCAGGCACTGAGATAATGTCCTCTTGTATTCAGGCAAAACCAAACTTGGTGAGGCATAAAATCAGTTCTTTCCAGCCAGCTTAGTTTTCATGGAAGGAACAGCTTCCAGTCTCACAGCAAGGGGACTAACTTGTCACTCACTGAAGCAATTTACCTGTTCCAAAAGAAACAGCAATTGTTTCCATGAATGAAAGCAGCCACTGTCAAAACCAGAAGCTGCTGAAATTGTATAGGATTACTTTAAATTAACGTTACATAGGAGCAGATCACCTTTACTATTTGTTTTGAAGCTGCCATTGTTTAAATCTTTTAAAGAAAGCATTGAATTAACAACATAGAGGGGAAAATATGATATTTAACTAAGGAAGAGAAAAGCTCAATCATTTGTTATAACTATATTCCAAAATTACTTTAGAGTAAGATTTCAAGCAGCTAATTGTCACGTCAGTGTGTTCCTTTATGCTTTTGATCAGTTCTTCAGTCAGGGAGGTGAAATTATAGTGCCGTTAAGAAAATTATTTATTTTTAGTCTTTTTTTTTTTCTTTTCCAGCACATCTCTTCACCAATGAAATGGTGTGTCACTGACCCCCTTTTATAATGTTGTTAGCTCAAGTGCAATAATTGCGTTTTTTGCAGGCTGAGTGAGGCATCGACCTGTGAAGTATGAGTTAAAGTTCAAATTATGCAGCCTTTGTTCTTTGCTTCAGACTACCTGCTCTGAATGTATAACACAACCAGTAGAACATCAAATAAGATGTCTTAAAAGTATATTTTTCAGTTCTGAAGGTAGATTGGTATCAGGGCAGGAGACAAGTGCAGTGTAGATTTTTTTTAAACAAACACAAGAACCTTACAATGAGTGTTAGTACTGTATTCTATTTTATTATCCTATTCTTTCCCTTCTCTGTTTCTTTAACAGATTAGCCTCAGTGCTATTTGTACTATGTGCAGTTAGAAGTTTTTGTTATAAAATAAAATTGTAGCAAAACTCCCCTTGAAGCACTGGTTGATTTCTCTATATAGACTATGTGGAAGTTCTTTATGGTCAATAGGTTAGATGGCACAGAATAACAAGTAAGATTGTCACGAATATAAGAACTAAGTGTCCCATGGAAAGGTCAGCATTGTGTCTACTCTAGCGTTGTGGCTTCTTCCATCTCCATGAGTTATATGCCTGTCAGCAGAGTTAAACCACAGAGCTTAAACAGATGTATAGCTGAGACTGGATATTAGAAGAGAGCTAGGATGAAGGAAAATACTATTTGTATTCTGGCAATTCATTGCAGCTCCTGTAACAGTTTAATAATGTAGGCAGCCTTTCATGTCTTTCCTTCTCTCATTTTCAGTAGGATCAGCCAAGTTGTTTATTGGAATATTGCAAGAGTGGAGTTCTATTTAAAATACCATAAAATAATCAGATTAAATATCCAATAGCATCTTGATTTCCCTAAACAGCAGAACATTGTCATCTATGGCACATTGATACAACCCAAGTGTAATCAGATTTGTAGAGTAACATCCTGTTCCTCTGAGGCTGAAACTGGCCACTCTGAAGGTAAAACTGCTGCAATCACTTATACCCTTGTTAAGATGCAAATCCTGTCCCTACGGAGTTGTTATTCTGGGCCATTCTTGGCTCCAAGCTTCCCCTGTGCTACTGAGTGAAGACACTATTTCTATATTCTCCATAGCTGTCTATCAGTGAATTCCTCTGTGTCTAGGTAGAAATCTCCACTGCTCTTGAGGATCCTGGGAAATAGAAGGCAAGGCTGAAACCCCTTTATGAAAATGAAGTGACCAAGCAATGCAATACAGCTCTGTCTCTGTGAGATTGCCAACTTGTGCCAGCTTTGGTCAACATTATTCTTTGCTCAGAGGTTCTTCAATTAGATCAGATTTTTGAACACACTTTGGTCTTGGGCATATATAAGAAAGAAAGGAGAGAAAACATTTTTAGGTGGTGCTGGTGTGTTGTTATAGTAACTTCAAAAGCCTAGGAATCTGAGGCAAAATACTTTAAACAGTTGGCCTCTTGCAATTTCCCAATAGCCAAGTTTTCCATTGTGTTATTTCTACACCACTGTCTCCTTTGTTGGTAATTTAGTGATTTAGCAAATTTAGCATACAGACTGAGGTAAATTATAAATGCCTGTACTGGTCAGGCCAAAGATCATCTCACCCAGTGCTTTTTATCCAGCAACATCCAGAAGGAGGAGGCTGGGGAAGAATGTAAATACTGGTGAAGACCTGAGTTCTTTTCCTTTTCTCCCAGTCCTTTGTGTCTCAGACTCTTTCTCATCCAGGAATGGTTTCTATGTATTAAGTAATCTTAATTGGATTCTGTGCCAGGAACTTGGTCATTAATCTCTGAGCCTGTTAACTTTTAATATCCAATATTAAATGACTAAGAGTTAAATCGGAGGATAGGCTAGAACTGGGGATACTGCATGAAGTAATGTAGTTCTGTTCTTGTGTCAACCATTATCTCACTATGAGACTTTGGGAAATCATGTAATCTCTCTAAAGATTTAAAATTCTTCCTTGTAAAATGTGAAGAGTACTTACAAATCATGAAAGCATTTTCTCACTCTATACAATGAGCAAATGAAATATTGTCATCTACCATTCTCATCAGTGTCCTCTACATCAAAGCAGCTCTGTGAGAAAAGCATAAATGTAAAAGGAGAAAATTTATTCCATTTAGACAAATTGCTGAGAAAGGATGCAAGAAAGGCTCTTGTGAGATGGTATGCTTTTGCTTGAACTCCTCAAGTACCTAAACAACATTTCTAGCCACACATTTGCATCAGGTGTAACAGAAGGCAAATTTGTAGTTTTTGTACCCTTGTCATAAGAATCTAAAAGTTGTGAAGTTGGTTATTCTCAGCATGTCTACAAAATTCACTCCATCTCAGAGCATAGATTTTGGGCTATGAACAAAAGATATTTAAAGGGTTTATGCTAATGACAACATTTCACAGAAAAATGCAAACCCCCCAGAAGCCTGAAATGAACCCTGTTGCTACAGAGTGCTGAAGCTGCAACACCTCCAGAGCAGCCCTGATGTTAAGTGAGGCATCTTCAGGGACCATTCTGAGCACAACCAGCAGTGACTGCCACAGAAGCCAGGTAGGACAGGTAGATACTGACAGTGCTGCTCAGCATGATCCAAAGGTGGCAGTCTCAAGCCTACAGTTTGTTGTGTATGCTTTCCTAGGGATGTGAAGGGCTGCCCCTGGAAGTTGTCTCAAACCAATGGGGCTGAACAGCCTCGTTCTTGGTTCATGCTTCTGCCTTGTTCAGGCTCTGAAAATCCAGAATTCTTTTCTTTATTTATCCTGAGTAAGTTTATTAGTCTTATAATTCATATAACATACAGTGGTAGTTAGCACCTTCTCTTGGAGGTGCTTGCTGTGCCCCCCTTCTCCTTGAGTACAGGCGTTGGATGCAAGAATATCACTTCTTCACAATGATTCTAAGAAAGCAGTGAAAAGGATTGTATGAGGATGTTGTGTGGTCTCCATCCCCTGAGTTTTTCAAGTTCCAACTGGATAAAATCCTATTTCACTTGGACAATAGAGACAAGCAGATCGTATCTTTCACATCTTGGATAGTTTTCTACTACTGCATTTAAAACAGAGTCAACAGATTTCTCTCTGGCAATGCTTTTAGTAAAAGAGTGACCTTACTCTCACTTAATGAGAAGAAGGTCTTGGGTAACCAGATTTAGGAGGGATTTCTAGGATGCAATCCCAAAGGCCTCTACCATCATTAGGAAAAATGTCTTCAGAGTCAGGATTTCAGAAATAATATTCTCCTGTGTATACACGCCTTGCTCAGGGTACTGACATTAGGAAGATTTCCGCTCAGCATGCTAGTTTTTATTTTCCATGTCTGAAGGCTTAGAGAATTTGTTTGCAGTACAGTTGGAACAGACCTCCCTTTCTGCTACTGAGCTGGATTATGCTCTCTGAGCAGCCAAATTACTGTTAACAGATTGTTTGAATGTTTCTAATCTCTTTTGATTCAAAACTGAAACAGATGAGCAGAGCATACCTTGAGCATTAATGTAAAACAACCTGGCGGTCTTCAGTGTAGTCTCTCGTGGTGGTTTAACTCCTGGTATGGACTAACATCTTAATTTGCTGGGCTTGTCTTCAAAACAGCTGTTCAGCTGCTCTGTGATGGAAGGGATGAGATTCAGACTTTCACCTTAGAGGCTGAAATATTGACAGTACTGCCCGTCCTCACAGCTGCCAGGACTGAGTTCCCTTTCCTTTATTTTTCACAGTTCCTGGCTGCCTTCTTCCTGATGTTCCTCTGTGAAAATGTGACTGCTCCTGCCTCTGTTTGTTACCAGGTATTTCTGGAGGAATTCATAAGCAAGACTGCTCTGCCCATCACAGTAGTTTGCTCTCTTAATTTCTGTACTGGCATTAAATTGACATTAACTGACATAGCTGTCTTAAGTTGTGAGAAACAGTGACATTGAACTGAGATTTCGACTTGAAGCTCAATGTATTTTTAGAAACACGAGGGTTTGGAAACAGCACCTGAACATATTTGCATAAATGAAAAAAAGAGTAAGTTTACATGCCTGCAGCTTGCTGCTTTGTTACCTGTGAAGACTTAGCCCTCTAATAAGCATTGAAAGCCCCATGACATTATTTCCATGTATTCATATAGTACAAAGGAGGGTAAAAAATAGCAAATCTGGTGTAGAGGCGTAACGGAGAGGATGCTCTATATTCCTAAGAGGCAGTAGGGGATGACTTTCAGGTTGCACCTTTTGCCAGGAGGTGTTCTTTGTGTAGGACATATGTTTAAGGTACATTCATCAGCATGTATTTTCCAGGGAAAATGTATCCCATCAGACAACATGCTAATGAACAAGCTGCTAAATGTGAATTGTAACAGAGAAACAAGTCAGGCTTAAAAGCCTTTGAGATGGTTTTGCATGGTTTAGTAACACACTGCAAATGTTATTTCAAAATCATAATTGACTTTCCCTGACACAAGAACATTAACTCATCTGGAATATGTCTTCTAGTACAATGTCTTTTTTCCAAAGGTAGAACTAGCTAAATCAAAAAATTCATGATTCTTGCACTGTTTATCACAGAGAGCTATTTCAGGAAAATATTACTGACTGAAAGAAAGAGAAATCAGAATACTTTGTCTTCTGCAGTAACTGTGGAATAAATATCCTGAAATCTTATTTGATGAAGAATTAATATAACTAAATAAGTAAATCTGTGATTATCATACTTGTCATTTCTGAAAAAAAAAACCTACAATGGAAAAAAGTCTGAAATCAGATATTACAGGAATGTTTGAGGACATAAAAGTAGTATTTATATTTTTGGGGGGTTTGGAAGGTTTGTGGTGTTTGGCTTTTTGTTTGGTTGATTGGTTTTTGTACCACTTGAAAATTGAATGTGAAAAACACATACAGTTCCTGCTTTGCTTGTTTAAACAAGCATCTGTATTTGTAAATACTGAGTTCTTCAGGTCTTGCAAGTGGGGTAACAGGGAGAAAGAAAATGCTTTCATGATTTTTTGGAGCATCTTTTGTTTTGTGTTTTCAAGGAATTTGTTTCAATTTCATTATTTTCTGGATCCCATTTTACATTCAGAAGTCCTTGTAGGCTGTGAAAAACTTCATGTCTTTAGAAGCTATTAAAGGCAAGTGAATTCTCTTAAGATACAGAATTCCAAATGTGGAACAAAAAAATAAGAACTGAGAAAGCCTCCTGCTGCTTTTGGACTTTAAGTAGTGCTCATGTTCTAATCACTTTGACATTACTAAGAAAGATGGTTGATAACTAAATTAAAAACTGCTGGATGCATCAAGGAAACACAGTGATATAAGAATCTCAAAATCTTTTAGTTCAGAAGCAGTATTATGTAATATTGAAACTTTCAGTTAGTTCAGGAAGCCCCGTTCCATCACTGGCTATTAATGATGCCGAATCTGAGTTGACTTTTATTTCATATTGACCAGCTGGGCAATTTATCTTCTCTATTCTTCTTGTATTGTTTGAATAGATCACAATGTCCTGCTTTTAAAACAGATAAGCACTATGGGTTTTTATCCCCTCCTTGATATCCTACAGAGAATGACTTGCAATTCAGTCATGTCAAACATCATTTGTACACATTTATCTACTTCTTGTCACGTTTTCATCTGGAGGAAACCAGCCAAGGAGGAAAGTTTTCTTGTAGTAGGAACTCCACTTACAATGAAGAAAGTCTATTTCTCAGGGCATTTTCACACGCAGTATTTGCCTCTGAATGTCTGTCCTCATCCTTTGTGCTCCTTCCTTTCACAGATGCATATTAGCAAAGAGAAGAAGTTGACTGCAAATTAATTGCTTTGCCTTTTCTCAGTGTTTTATCCCCATCCCAGAAATTTGCCACAAAAAGTGTCCCATACAGCTAGTGTCAGTTTTCCCTATCTCCAGTGCAGTAGATCCCGAGCTCTTTAATCAAAACATCCTCACTTCATTTTGAACACCCTTCAAAAATATATTTCTAGCATCAGTTTATGAGTTATTGATTAATAAAAAAAAAAGAAAAAAGTCTGTTTCACAGCTTTTCTACACCCAGGTCATGCTGTACAGCTGTATTCTTTTGCAGATAAGAAAAATGTAAAACAAGACAATGTTTTTCTTCCAAAAGCATTGTCATTTTCCTGGCATCTTCATACAAATAGTATGTTTTAAGTTTTTTAACGTTTGTAAAGTTTGCCTTGTGATAGATTTGGCTATTATATTCATCTTTGTGATAACGTTTTAGAACTAATATTTCAAAACTGAAAGCTAAAATGCAACTTTGTCTGCAGAAGGTCTGGATTTCTGTATGTGTCAGCACAGCGGGCTGACTGTATTCCAAGGAAATCTAGTTAGAATGGTGTATTGTCCACAGGTCAAGTACATAGCTGAAATAAGCATTCCTTGCTCTAAAACATCTGATCTGGATTAATTAGCCATTAAAACATCAAATCAAATACAACATCTCTTGTTACTCTGCCAGAGTCTGTGCACAATGTAACGTGATTTTTGCCCAGGGACAGCATAACCTTAAGCTGAAATATATAAACCAAAGAACTGGTGATGTGCTTTATTTCTTGTGTTTGCATTTTATAGGGAATAAACTCCTGAATACCATGTTACCTCTAAGACAAATATTCCAAGTTTTGAGCATGACTCTGAAACTTGATGCTTTCACTGTTGCGTGATACTTTCCTTATAAAGGACTGTGTGAGAAGAATATATTTTAGGCATACTGTCATCCTATGGAACTATAATGTAGACAATTAATTAAGTTTGAAACAGTCATACAGGGATTACTTTAAAATAATTTATTCTCTAATGTGGCTGACATTTCTATCAGTCTGCATTGTTTAAAAAGAATTAAAACCACATCAACAACGAAGCCTCCCCAGCACTGCATTTGTGATGGCTGAGAGCATGTGCTGCCAGTCAGTCACCCAGTAAATGAGAAGCAAACCTTTTGGTTATTCCATCAAGACAGCATCTTAACAGATACTTTAGGGGTGGGAGCTAAAGGTTACATGGGAAGCCGAGTTTCAATTTACATTTTTAATAAAGGGCTTATAAAGGCTGTTGATTGCTTTTTTGTTTGTTTGTTTTCTCAGAGGAATTGTCTTATTGTCTGAGTAATGTATAGGGAGGAATGAAGGAAAAATACTTGTCTCTTCCAGGAAGCATGCAGGTCTTCAGTCTTGCACAGGTGCCTTGTTTTTAGTTACAATTTAATGTTAATAAAGTTACTTTAAATTGAAATTACTAGCAGTAAAATTAATTCCCTGCAAATTGCTCTTAATGGCTTTGGGTGCATGTTAAAATTGGTCCCAAGAGGGACAGTTCTAAAGCCTGTCCCCCATCTGTATGCCCAGAGTTACACAGCTGGGTGAGGCATTCATATCTTCTGCCCAACGTGGTGCTGCATTTCAAAGAAGGGAGTTAGGAGTTTACTTCCTCTCACTGGAAGTAAATTAGGGCTTGTGGAGTTATTAATTTATCCTTTAGAACAGATACTTGTATTGTCAGTTGTAGTTTCTTTACACCATGATAGAATATTACCTTGTGGATAAGTAAGAACAGATGTTTTAAGCCTTGGCTGGCCCTGTGTTGGCTATGATGATAGTGGTATCAGTGGGAGGTTTGTTATTGAATTCTAAAGCAAGACAAATGTTAAGAGCTTTGAAATTCACATTAAAGAGTAGTTATATACCTGACAACTGTAATCTTGTATAAAATATTGTTTCAACAGTCTTAAGGAAGCAAACTGACCAAAAGGAGATTCTTAGACTACACCCTTGACATGGCTCCTTTTTTATGTGGCGGGAAAAAAATCACAAACAAAACAGAATAAATAAAATATAAACCACTGCTTTTAACTAGAGCTCTCACAGATTCTCAGCACATGGTTCTAAGTGTAGATTAAATTTCCATTTTTAAAAGACAAAGTACAGTTGTTAAAATGAAGTTTGGTCAGGAGGGAGCTTGCATACTTTATTCCTAGAAGCTGTGACTTATTAGTCTTCTTGACAAATATGAAGATGCTCTTTGGCAAGGAAAAAAACCCAACAAAAACCAATCCCCCCTCCCCCCTGCAAAAAAAAAAAGTCCAACAACCCACAACCCAAAAATATAAAAACCCAAACTCAACAAAAAAAGACTTTTTTTAAAGCTGGAAAGCAGCAACATTTTCAAGCAATATGTGAGATGGGTACCTGAATGAGTCGTGCCTGAGAGCAGTGGGCTGATAAGGTTATTTTGGGTCACACATCTGTGCAGATGTAGAGGGTTCTTCCACTGTTGTTGGCATTTAAATGCTTTTCTCCTAACTTTTTTGCTTCCTATGGATCTAAGGTTCCTTTTCATGCCAAGCACAGGTGCAGTGTGTCTGTGGTGGGTAGCCTTGGTCAGGCACACAGCATCTCACCCTCCTCCTCAGCTGAACTGGGGAAAGAAGGATGGTGAAAAAGCTTCTGGGTCAAAACAAAAACAGAGTGGGAATTTATCCATTTCTGTCACAGGCAAAACAGGCTTCACTTGGGGAAATGAAGCTGTTGCCAATGAGAATAGATTTAGATGGTGAGAAAAAAGGGCAGAGTAAAGCATCAACTTCCCTGCCAGGCAGTGCAGGAGGATGAGGAGCGGGAAACACGATGGTTTCTCTGTGCAGCTCCTCCTTCACTCTCTTCCCCCCAGCAGTCTGGGCCACAGGGGAACTCCTGCTGAGTCTTGTCTTGTCCCTTCCTCTGACTGCCACCTCACAGGGCCATTTCTCACACTTCTCCCTCACCCCTTAATGCCCCTTTTTAAATATGTTTTTCCTGAGGTGCTGCCACCTGCCCCTCTGTGTCCAGTCACTGCTTCAAGTGCAGGGGTTAAATACAAAAACAAGGCTGTGAACTCCTCCAAGTGCTAATGGAATGATAAAAAAAAAGAAAAAAAGGAAAATAATACTTTTATATCCCATATTTCTATAAAGTTTTAGAATTCCATTTTTTAGACCTTGTCCCTCGAACTGCTAAAATGCACTTCCTCTTTTTCCATGGAAGAGAGCAATTGTTTGTAGTACCAGTTTTCTGTCTATAGTGGGGTGAGTGCAAATGAACAGTAGTGGAGTTGTGATCCTGTGAGCTCTGGAATTGCCATATTTCACACTGAAACGAGGTCTCAGTGTGCTTTACCTCTCCCTCCCTGGGACAAAAGCTACACTGGGACATCCTCATAAAATATGAGTGAATACCCTTTTTGGGAGGGTGAGGAGTGGTTCCTCTTTCATCTTAAAAAAACACAAGCAAACACCAAACAATCAAACAAAAACGTCAAAACAAAAACCCCACTTTAATTTGTATTTTTTCTCTTATATAATTTTGAGAATTCTTAACTTTTATATTCTCTATGTGGGAAATCTTCGCTTTGGATGAAAATGCACTTTATTCACATTTTAATAATCAGTTCCACGGTTCTATTAAAAAGGCAAACACAGGGAAAAGATTCTGTCAGTTTTTTCCAAAGCCACATTTTTTCCCCTAAGTCACTTGATCAAAAAGTTTCTCTCCTTAGTCTCGTAGAAAATTCTGTAAACAGGGTGTTCTGTGGAGCAGCAGTTATCCATGAGTTGCTTTTACACCAACACAATCAATATTTGCTGGAGATGCCTTGCAGATAGCTGCAGCAGTGTCAATCATTTGAAAGTAGGTGTCTTTTTATAGAATGCTTCTCGGGCTGTCTTCTTGAACTTTCCTTGGAATTTTTTGCATAAAATAAATTAGTTCTTCCATCATCCAGCAAATGAGAAGATTGAAGTGAGTAGCTGTTCAAATCAACATGTTGTTATCATTAGGCACCTCAGATCCATATTAAAATGTGGATATATTAGCTGCTTTTCCTCCTCCTTCCCTTACACCTAATCACAAAGCTGTCGTAGATGCATGATTTGCAGCTGAGCTGTAACAAGGGCATCAGTCTCCTCAGGCTGCTGTGAAGGCACAGCCTCAGATAGTTACTCTGGCAATGATGTGATTGAACTGGAAGATAGGAAAAGGTTTAATGAAATAAAGTTCTGGTCAGACAAAGCAGCTCAGGGGGAAAAAAAAGAGTGTTTCCTTTTGTTCTGGACGTTGTTTAATCTTCTGCCACTTAGCTTACATATAGCTTTGTACAGGTAGCTTTGATCAGCTTCAAATGTGACTGAAAAATCTGTCTCTTGGTTTCATGTCTCTCTGAGTGCCTTCCTGGTGTGCTTGAACTGAAGTGTTCACAACTTAATTTGAATCTGTTTTCCTTGCATTTGAAACTACCTATTCTTAACTTTTTTTTTCTTTGATGCATTTATATCTGCAACATGAAGAACCCCCTCTTTAGAGATATTGATAAAAGTGAGTTTGAGAAATGTTGAAGGCAAGACAAGAATTCTTAATGTTGATTTGTACTTAATGAGATACAATTTTCATGTTTTTGTGTCACCTGTGATTGTTAATGTGTCCTGGCTTTGGTTAAAAAGCCACTGTCAATGGTTATCTGCTTGATTTTTTTAACAAGTCAATCATATATATATATATAATCTCTTGTCTTTGTAAATACAATATTATTAAAGTATCCTGTGTGTTGTATCCCTGAGCCCAAATAGGAAAAATAATAGGTAGGGAAAAAGACTTGAGGCTCCCATTTTGCGGTTGCTCTTAGATAATCTGCTTTCTTGCTTCCCTGTTGCACATAGACCTTCTGAAATCCCCAGGACCAAATAAGCTTTTCCTGCTGTTAAATATTCAGAAACTTTCATGCAATGCCTAGGTGCTAACAGGACTGTCAGAAGCACAAGTACAGCTAAAATAGCCTCTTGTAAAGTATTGCATTGTGAGTGCTTTAGGAGTTGCCACACAAATACTTCTGCAAGCCTGTCTGGCCAGAGGTGTATAGAATAATAGATGCAGTTATGCCAGGCAAGACAAGAAAAATGATTTCATTCAGGCAAGATTTGTTTTGCTTGGAGGGAGCAGTTCAGGACAAATAGTGATTTGGGGACATTATCAAGTTCCACAGTTGGGAGTTTGATTTAATATGTTGTCTTTCCTGCTCAGAACACAAAGGGAATGTGTGATATTAGAATGCACAAGTTGCAAAAAGGAAACACCAAGAACTTGAACAGCAGAACTTTACCAGAAGTCTGACCTCATCTGCAATGGCAGTTCTTGGGAAGTAGATTAAATGTGGCTTCAAGATAGCCAGAAATGGGCTGGAGTCAAGATTTTGGGTTCTGCATGTGATCAAACAGAAAGTCCATTAAGAAATCATTGATAATAAAGCTGTTTCATAGGTAAGGTATTGCCGGATTATGTATAAAAGAGAGCCCGTTTTTATGTCAGTAAGAAACTTTTCTTGTTGTCCCAGGAGCCCCTCAATATTGTGGGCTGACTGCACTGACTGCGGTAAGGGGTGAATTTTCCAAGGATTTGAGAGTGTGAAGGGTCTCTATGGGATCAGAGAAGTGTGATTGTACTGCCCGGAGGTGTAGGTGCAGTTAGTCTCCTTTGGTAAATTGTTATTCTTAAGCACAAAGGCTCTTGCTTTCTAGACTTGCATTAAGCCTTACCTAATATGCAAGTTTTGTGATTATGTGTATAAACTTTATGCAAGAGGAGCCACAGCCCTCTTTAGGAGAAGTACAAGTGGTGCTACAATTACAAGAGGGAAGAAAAAGATGATAGAGTAGATAATTCTTAATACATAAATATGGTGAAAGCTGTTTAGACAAACTGGTTAATTAATAGGGTACAGCAGAAAAAAGGAAATTGTGTTATTTTGTCATTGACTAGAGTTGGCTGAGATATACAGATATTTCAAACTGTCCTCATCAAGTTTGATACAAATTCATATTGGAAGCAAATTGCTGATATAAAACCCACTGAAATCAGTGTTTTTCTGAAAGAAATTAAAGCCACTGTTAATGATTCTAAAAACCCTGCATTGAAAAATTCATAATTTTTAACAAAGTCTGTTTTTTTCAAATGTTTCTGGAAGAAGATTGAATAAAAGTACTCCTCTTTGTTATGCTTTCTGGATGGTTGGCACAAGTGTGTGTGAATGAATGCTTCTTCAAACCACTTCAGCGCTGTAAAGGAAAAGTCCCAGAAGGCAGCAGTATCTTTAAATGATGTAAAGCTGTGTCACCCTGAAAGCCATCTGTAAGGATATGTGATGCTGTATGTGGGGATGTACACTGGTGAAATGACATTTTTATCTCTGTGCCTGTAGCTCAGGGTATACTCAGAGACTTTTGGCCACGGTTTGTGATTTTCCCTTGTAAGTAGCTGCGGAATGACTTCAAAAACTGCTGAAGTCACTGAAAAGAGTCTTGTTTAAAACTGCGCTCAAGTGGGCCAGGTCTTGTAAAATCTTGAATTGAAGCTGATGTCATGGAGCTTAGATATAGTAAATAAGTTGCAGAAAACTTTTCAGACATGCTTGATTTTTAGAATTGTGATGTAGTCACTAACTTTTTTTTTTCCACTTTTTCTCAAGGGCTCTTCCTTCAGAAGTGTGCTCCAGCAACTGCTTTTTAACATGTAAGAGGACAAATGCACTTTCTACCTGCAAGGTAATAATTTAAAAATCCCCCATACCAACCAACTACAAAAGTCTAAAAAAAAAAAAAAAGTTTATGCCAACTGCAATCAGAATCTAAATGGCAAAAATACCTGCCAGTAACCACATTCATCCAAAATTTGGAAGAATTTTAAGGAGAGAATATGATTGTCCCAAGAACTGCTTATGGTTTGTAGAAAATGAGGAAATATTTATCTAGTCTTTAGGTTTGATTGTTACTTTTAATAAAGCACTGTGTAGAACCTCTCAGTTTATTATAAATCAGTTCCATTATTCTGGGAGCAACTCAGGAGAGAAGTAACATGTGTGCCTCTCCCACAGCTGTATAAATGCACATCTGTCAGTAACACCTGCAATGCTTCTGGCTCTAGGACTTAGATGTGTGTGTGTAAATGATCTAAAACATGTGAGGCCAAAGTACTCCAGATGAGTCCTTTACATTTAGGATGCATTTGGGATGTCAGTGAGGAATCCTGGTTGCAGTTCGTCACATCTGGATGATTGGAGAAGTGTGCTTTGTCTTTCATAAACAGCTTTGCTGCTGCTTATCATACAAGTGCTAAAGTTTGCATGTAAACTCTTGTGACCCATCCTAGAATAAAAGGATTCCTGTAGGATGGAAGATTTCTGGAAAAGCAAATTTTACAAAGTTTCCTTTGGCTTTTGATAGCCCTAAGAATCTGCTTTTATTTAACCTATGTGAACCAGGCAATAACATTTCTTTAAAGCTACTTGGTTAAATAGATTTTGCCTCTAGGGTACAAAATGGAATAGGAACATGCTGTTTGTTTACCATGGTAACACTTGAAATGAAAATCTTAGTTTAACTTGTCCCATTTCACAGTTGGTTGAAAGAATACGTTAAGACAGACTCAAATCAGGAACTGGAGTGCTGTGCTGCCTCCTGGGCAGCAGAGGTCTAGGTGTCTGTATGGACCAGTAGGAAAAACCAGCCAAACTTACCTGTTTTCCAATTGGTATACATTATTGGGGTTTATTGTTCAGCTCATGGTGGCTGTGTCCTGTTATGCCATCAATGGTTTTGCATAAAATTCTGTAAACCAAGGAAAGGAGTAGCTTGAAATGACAAGTTAGGAGGTTAGACTGAATGGAAATCATGTGATTAAGGTCAGTGAGGAACATTGGTAGACACTCCTGAAAGACCCATCCCTTTAGGCCAGTTCCTCATCTATTTGGTATTGTTTGAATCTGTACATGTAATTGTGAACTGCTTCACCAGCTGAGTCTTCTGTTTTAGTCTGATACACAACTGGACTGAGGTTTTCAAAGCAGTTCATTGATTAAAATTGATTAAAAAATTGTAGCTAAATTCTCTGCGTGTTTTTAAAATTCCAGCCTTTGGGTGTTTATGTGCAGTCTTTAATCAGTCCTTAATCAAGTGGAATTCTCACAGGGACTTTTGCTTGAATAAAACTACAGTTTGATCTTTTGGCAAGAAGATTTTGTAGAAAACTGATTAGTGTAAGGAGAATTTGTGCAAGAAATGTTCTAAAGTACCTGAGAGCAAGCACCTCCTCCCAGTTATAAATAGCCAGTCTCTTACTGGTTGTGGTGGTGGAGTTTTGGTGAGCAGGAGCATATTAACAGGTAATCTGAAATGCAAGTAAAATGGAACAAGTTGCTTCAGTGGACACACTGCTTCTACTGTGTTTCTAGTTGACGTTTTTTGTTTCACAAAAAACCCTTTTCCTTGCATGTGTCATTATAATTTTAATTTTCAGTGACTGCTTTTTACAAAATAGAAACACTGTTTATAGGATGACAAACATAACTGGTACTGTTTCTGCTTCTGAAGTGGCAGTGTTGGAGAGATGGATACCATCAGCTCCTGTCTAAACACCACCACTCTATCACTCTATCTGTACAGATAGGTATATTTCTGCAAAGAAATTTGTGACTTAAACTAAAATGCAACTCAGTTGTGTAAGAAAATCCAGTTTACAATCTTGGAAAGAAAGTAACATTTTGGCATTTTTCTTTTGGCAGTTCAAATGATCCCTTATTTAATTTTTAAGTGAGGCATATCTACTATTCAGATTTAGGTTATTTAAAACAGTGAGAAAATTATATATATCTTAAGGAAAAAAAGCAAGACGGTGTGCTGCAATTCAAATTCTGCTAGACAAGAATTTCCAAAGGTATTCTTTATTTTACTTTTATTTTTTTTTCAGAGGAGTTATGATGACAAGGGGCAATATCCATATCTTGAACTTTGGAGAAAATGCATAGGAACACTGTCTTACATAGTACAGTACTGTACTTAAAATAAGTCTAATGCTTTTGTCATTTAGAGCACAGGGAAATTGCAATCCTGTAAATTCCAATACCAAAAATCCCAGAGATTCACTGCTTTCCTTACATCTCCTGTGCCCCAAGTTTTCTGCATCGACACTTCTGGATGAGACATCTAATTTTACAAATGCTTTAAACTATTGCTAACTGCAGTTTTGTTTAGAAACAATGTTCATGCTCAGTTAAAGGTAGTTCTGAGAAGTGTCCTCTGCCCTTTCGAATTCCATATCATCATTAAATGAGAAAAATTTCATAAAAGGGGAAAAAAAATGTAACAGGAGAACAGGAAACATTTGATTAAACAATTAAGTTTTTACTTGTGTGACTTATTTACAAAACTGTCCTTCCTAACTTGTGTGACTTATTTACAAAACTGTCCTTCCTAACACCAGCATGTCTGCTATTTCTATAAGAGTTCCTTGTGTTTGGTGGTGATTTGGGGAACTATCCAAACACTTGTATGGTGGAGATGGAAGAACCAGGTGGTATTTTAACTTTTCCTGCTGAAAACGGTGCATATCAGAGTTAAAATTTCTAGGGTTCTCTTGACCTGTGGGATGAACCCATTGTGCTACTTGTGCCTTTGGAGGTAAATCAATGATACAATACTGCCACAAGATCAGGGCTTGGTTTAGCAGAATTCATCCCCATCTTTATCAAGCACTAAGTTGAGTCTTGATCAAGAGCTGTTGAGGAAGCTCATGCATTATTTATATCTCTGTATAGAGGATGATTTTCACAATATATTTGTATATGGGAGTCAAAATGATTAATGGAATAGAGCAGTCACTTTGTAAGGAAGAGACAAGGCTGCAAAAAAAAAAGGCAGCTCGGAGATAATAAGGCTGAAAGTTGATATTATCAGTGTTCACAAAATCATGAAGGTCATGGGTAAAATGAATACAGAACTGTTATTTCCCAGTCCTGCAATGTTTGAGCTACAGTGTTTTGATGGAACTATTAGGAGTTTGATTTAAAGCTTAGAAGAAAGCACTTCTTGGACTTTTGAAATTTATTACCAAAGGAGGATATGAAGGCAGATTCAAATTCATGGGCACCAAGTCCATGCAGAGGTACTAAGTGAATAGACAGGGGTGTGCTTTCCAATATCTTTCATCTAATAAGAAGCCAGTAAAACATCCCAGCAGGGATATTCTTACGTTCCTGTGCTTTTAATCTTCACTATATTAAAAACTGTACCTGTATATAAACCCTGGGGTTTGGAAGGAGATTTTCATTTTGACTGGATTAATGCTTTGTCATTTGATAGGTAGAATAATAGGAAAGCCTTTCAAGAGAGGTGGTTTCAATCTGGTGTGTGCAGCAGAAATCCACCATTCAATAATTCTGCAGCATATTATATATGGATCAATGAAGGACTGATAAAAAAATTCTTAGGCAAATTGGGTGAATCTAAATATGATAGTGTGTTGGCACAGCAATCCTAAACACAAGCTGCTGCTTTACTCTTGCTGGCCACAGTGCCCCAAAACAGGACACCTGGGGTCTGAGGTACATCACAGGTGAGCTAAATGGGGTGTTTCGGTAGCTGGTAATATAAAGTATTATATTTTCTGGTACTCGAGCAATAGCTGGGGCCTATTTGGCATGCAGCAGAGCAGTCCTGGAAGAGGATCTCGGAGTGAAAGTGAGTTTGTAGCAAACACCTCTGTGGGACCATATGCTGTTGTGTCATCAGTAACTGGAGAATGTCAGTGTTCTCACCTGGCAAGTACCACCTAACATAAAGTATTAGTATCTCACTAATGTCTTGTAATGGGCATTTGTCCCTGGATCCACTGAAATGGTGACAGCTCTGAATCAAGTGTTCTGGAGGGAGTTCTCAAGCTATCAGCAATTAGTTTTTTCAAAAATCTCACATGTTTTAATACTAATGGTTAATTTCTGATTTTGTTAATTTTCTATGCAGTGCATCCTTAGAGTTTGACATGTCACCTCCAAGTTTCTGTGGTCTTTTCTTCTCTAACCTTAACCTCTCTATGAAAATGAGACCCTATCCAGTCTTGAAAAAGTGCAAGTGAATCTGCCTTTCTTAGCTGTGCTGTAGTTTTATCTATCCCTAAAACACACTAATGTACAACTCCCTTTTACTGGGCCATCAAATAGAATTTGTACTACAGCTTTGGTTTATTATCTGATGCACTGAAACACTGGATCAGATAGAACAGCACTGCATTAGCTGGAAATTGAATTGAGGGAGAATTCTTTTGTATGTTTGTTTTGGTGTTTGTTGTTTTTTTGTTTGTTTGTGTGGTTTTTTTGTTTGTTTGGGGTTTTTTTTGTGAGTTTTTGGTGAGTTTTTGTTTGGTTTTGTCTGTTTTTTTCTGATTTGAAATTTGTGTGTTGGAGATGGGGGGAAATTGCAAGCATCCTGTGATTCACTAGAAGCCACAGATTTGGATTTCCTTATTGTATTCATTTTATAACAGAAGAGGTGGGTCTTTGCCATTAAACATTTATTAATGGTCAACAATACATAATGAAAGAAAAATCTGGTTGAACTGCAGTTGCAAATACATTTAAATAATTAAATTGTTAGACTTTGACTAATGTTAGTTATAGAGATGATTCTTTGTTGTGGGAGTTTAGGATTTTAATGAAGTTTATCCATGGAAAAAATAAGAAACTTGAAGTTTTATTTCCTTTATTGACCATTATCTCAAAGGGCATAAGATTCTTGTTTTTATAGTTTTGTTCAGGTGCATCTGGAATGTTTTTTGTCAGTGATAGAAAGATTTCTGATCTTGAATCAGTGATTCTGGTTGCAAGTAAAATCTGAAAGTATTGCTGAGACCAGAGAACAATTGACACCTGAAATGACATCTCTGAGTCCAGTGAACATTGAACCTCTTGCAGGTAAGACCTCAGGCTGCAAACAGTAGAGAGTCCAGAAGTCTCATAGTTTTTCCCTGGCAAAGGAGCTCTGAGAGATAAAGAAGTGGAGAATTTTATAGGAAATACTCTAACATGAACTAAATCCTGTAATAAGGTAATTGATAAGGTAATAAAGGGGCTAAATCCTTGAGTATATGGTTTCCTACAGGAAAAATTCTGGGTTCTAGCAAATAATTTTATAATAGTCAGAAACACAAGAGAATTCATGAACTCCCTTACAAAGTAGTGAAAGGGCATAAAATACTTTCCTGTACAGTGGTGAAGGCTACATAGGACATCTTTAGGTCTTAGAAACATCCAAGACTTTAAGACTATGGGAAGAAATGCAGCAAACCCCAAACAGTGGCTGAAGGTCTCTTCTCAGCCCCCTGCCATTCTTGGACTCTTTTGTGACACGGCATGAGCGTGTAATTTCCCTGACTATTCTCTAACATATCTGTTCATAGCATTTCATAGTTTTCTGTAATTATTCTGTAATTTTTCTCATCTGATCCATGTCTTAACTAAACAGAGAGCTTGAACAGATAGGTTACCATAAAGGAGGAGTAGTTAGTGTACAGAGAACTTTCTAATCTACAGAACGGTGGTAGCCTGGGCACTGGAGAGTGCTGGATCCAAGGGCCTAGAAACCATAACTGAGCAACAAATAATACTTGTTTAATTTAAAACAAAACCAAAACCTTCTTGTACATGTCACTCAGTTTCTAAAGAAAAAAAAAGTAGCTGACAACTGACAACTTGGATCCTTGTATGCTACAGCTATTTCCCATTAAGAAATAGTGTTCCAAATAACCTGGTACTTCAGAGTTAGGGTGCCTTGTAAAAGCAGAAATATTTCCCACAGCTGCATTGTGAAAGTAGAAAATTGTGTAGTTCTGTGACTGCCAGTCCCATTAGAGGCTCTGTAGAGATCAATAATTGCTATGACAAATTATGGTTTCTTGCTGGAAAACAGATGCTTTATAGGCAATTAAGAAATAAAAAAACCTCCCACCATGTTTTATAAATCAGAAAAGATTCATAACAAAAATTATTTTTTGTTAAATATATTGGAATTAAATAGTTCATTTACCTCTTAAATAGTTACGTAGTAAACTCTTACTTGTGCTCTATAATCAATATTCTTGTTTTGTTCTTTCTACCTTTCATGTTATTGGATTTCAGCACTCTGCTGAACTGTGTCCTGCCAGCAAGGCTTTGTGTCAAACTTGCATTTCTGTTTTGAGGTAATCATTCTGTGGGAGGGATTTGTGATTGAAGGAGTCAGTGAACTGCCTTTGAGTGATGTTCTGCTCTGCACAGGATAGCACGAGTGTGAACAGATTAGGTAAGGCTCCAGCTGCTAGTGTTTCAGCCATTGATTCCAGGAGTTAGGTTGGGTCCAGTTCTTGTTGCAGCATCACTTTGGCATTTTATTCCATTGTGATTAATACAAACTGCTCACAATCACTGGAATAAAGAGAATAACTGGGCCTGTGCTCCTTCAGGTGACTGCTTTGCTTGGCTCTTATACCAGGGCTCAGTAAACATTGAGTGGCTTCATTTGTGTCAGAGCCATTTTGGAGAGGATTAGGAGCACCTCTGTGGTTTGAGGGGAGAAATGTGGGTCTGAATCTTCAGCAGGCTCTTCCAAAGCAGGTTGTAGGAACTCCATCCTTGAGACACTCAAAATTCACTAAATCACAGGATAGTTAGCATTGGGAGGATCTGAAGATCATCTTGTCCAAACTCCAAAATTTAACGAGTCAAGGCCATAAGCAGGGTGACTTATCCTAGAAGTTATCCTTGGCTTACCAGTGAAGTTAGCCCTGCTCTGGGGAGGAGGTAGTGTTAAGCAAGAGCATAAATTTGGCTATGATTTTTTTAATTTCATATTAATTTCAAAAATCTCATAAACATCTGTGAGGTTTCTGTTTGCTGCTTTTTGGGCATCTCCTTTATAGGAATTAAAGTCCTCCCAGCCTTCATGTTTTCAGACTACTAATCCAAGTCTGGATGCTATTTTGCTGTTCCTGGGACCAACTATCAAAGTACTTCTGTGTATCCTACAGGCCTGAATACGTGACTCTTAGACCAGAAAATAAAAAATTATGTCCTTTCCTGCTATTTTGGGGGAATCACTTGTATAATTAAAGGGAATCCTGTAGCACAGGAACCTATTTTCAAAATTAAACAGATTTATGAAGAAAAAAAAAAAAGAAAGAAAAAAAGGAAGAGTTAGGACACCCAGAAAAAGTAAAACCCAGAGGCAAAGCAACCCATTATGAAATCCTTCAGTAAAAGTATTCCTTTGAAGTTAATTTCTGTGGAAATATTGGTTAAAGTTGCATGTAGTTTCATGGAGGTAGGATATGATTTTACGTTAGTTGTTAAACAAGTCATTAATATTCAGTGCCCAAGTCATTATTTTTCAGAAAGTAATGTAATTACATGCTGTCCAGAGAGAAGTGGGTATGCAGTGCACATGCTGAGAAATGCACATGTTTATCAAGATATTGGGTGTTCCTCAGCACTGCAAATCCGTCATCCTGAGAATGTTCTATTCTAGTGCATTTTAATGAGCACTGCTGAAGCTGTGAATGGTCTGTCAGCACTTTTATTAGGCATCTTATTATTAGGGAGTTTATAGCTTGGCTGTAAAACCTTGCTGTAGGCTAAAAGTAGTTAAATAATACTTTCAGAGCAATGTTTTGTGCAAAATTTAATTCAGATAGCTTTAGGCATTTTTCCATGTTCGTATTAGAAGGCAATATTCAAGCTCTGATTGAAATCTTTTGAAGTAGGGCAAGGCAAAATACAAATGGCCCAGACCTGCAGCTTTACTCATAGCAGACAGTAAGACAGGCTGGTTCTGCAGGGTGTTTCATGGGATAACAATACACAGTGACTGCAGCAGTGGAACTTGGTGCTTCAGGGTGGCTGATAAAGTCCTTATTGAAACAGAATCCTGTTTTGCCTGAGAAGGGTCTTCAGAACTGCAGGTACCCTGAGGCAGGTTGTGGAAGTAGGAAATGACTAACTCCATTGGAAAATAGATGACATTATTAAAATGAAAACTATTAATTTGGAATGCTGTTGAGAAGTCCTGTTGCTTTTTCTGTGTTGTACCCAGTGAATAGCTCAGCAGAGAAGGGAACTTGCAGGACTCTGTTTTCCCTTTGTTCATGGAACAAATCTCTCCTTTGGTACATCAGCAGTCACAGCTTGCTCTGGCTGTTCTGCCAAGTCAAAGCAGATACTTTTCAGGAGGAGGTGACAAAAAGTAGTTTTATCATTTTATTGTCCCTTCAAGACCTTGGACATGGAAGTGAAATACTCTTAGACTTACCAAAGATTGTTGTCAGGGAAGTTGCATAAACTAGAGTCTAAGCTTAAATGAAAAAAAAAAAAAAAAGATAAAGTGTAATAAGTTCTGTGAAAACATACTGAGGGCTTGTTTTATTTCAGTGCAACATGAAGGGACAGATTGCCACATGGAGTACATGTTGCTTCAGTAATTCTCACAAAGTCTTTCATCGGCTGCCAGTCACAGGCAAGTTCCTGAGAGTGAAAAAATTTTCCCATGTTCTTGCCAGTAGTGCTGTGTCTGAAGAAACTTTTCTGAACTGACTGGCAGTGCCTTTCTCCTGAACAGGTGTACTATGGAAATCTCTGCTGTGTTGGTGGGTTGTGGGTGGGTTGGTTGGTTGGTTGGTGGGTTAAAAAAGCTTTGTCATGCAGCACTGTCATCCTGGCCATGAGTCCCAAGCTGTGTGGTCTGGTGGATGTTAATGGACAGTAAGTTGAATTAGAAGTTGCTAAAGGTAGACAGATTTTATGAATTTGTTGGTGGTTGTTTGGTGTTTTTTTTTTCACTTAATTCAAGGTAGAAAATCAGAGCTACAGGAATTCCTTCTTTGTACCTCTCTTTTGTATCTATTGCTTGACCTGTGTACGACCTAAGGCAGCTGCTGCCTCCCAGTTCGAATTCAGGCAGCTTCTGTGGGAATTCCACTTCAGTGGAACACAAAATAGAAATCCAACTCATGCAATTTTCTACCCAAAGATTTCTCTTTTCTCGTTTCTTTTCTTTTCTTTTCTTTTCTTTTCTTTTCTTTTCTTTTCTTTTCTTTTCTTTTCTTTTCTTTTCTTTTCTTTTCTTTTCTTTTCTTTTCTTTTCTTTCTCTTAGTAGTGAGTTGAGTGAGTGTTAAAGGTGAAACTCATGCACATGTGACCACAGGAGTTTAATTCTGAAAATGCAGATGTGGTAATTGCATCAGGTTATTAAGTGTTACAGCTGTGCTAAATGTTGGACAATCTCAGAGTATCCTCAGTGCTTCCAGTCCTTTACAGCAAAGAAACCTCTCTGTGGTGTTTTCATTTTGAGCCACAGGTTATTGCTGTTGTTGAATTTTCAACAGACTTATGGGAAAATATAATATAGCAAGGGTTTTGAAAGATTGAGAGCCTTTCTTCTCTACAACAATTAGATAGATGATACCCATATTTTCAGAACCCCAAATTACAGCAAACTAGCCCCCAGTTACAGTTGTCAGTTACAATTTAAAATATACATGTGCTGCTAAAAAAATTTTAGCAGTTTTTACATTATATTGATATGGAAATAGGATTTTTTTTCCTGCAGAATTTAATACTTTTTTTTTTTTCATTTAGTGTTATTTTTGTCATGTACAAAATGGGTTCCTTCTTTTTTTTTTCTTTCTGTACATTTATGGTTTCACTTAAATATGTAACAAATAGGAAGATAGCAGAGGCACAGACAGACTCCCTCCACAAACTGCAGCTACAGACAACTAGAGCTGAAAGGGACCTGCATCTCAGGATGTAATTCAGTCTGCAGCATTAACTGAGGCTTGCATGGAGTTCAAACCCTGACTCCACACTGGGTTTCTCCACACCTGCTGAAGCTCTGACATGTTTTGGGTTGGACTTTTTTTTGCTGAAAGTGCTCTCTGTAGTGTTTGTAAGTAGAGAAGATTTTGCCCAAGCTGTTGAACTAAGTGATGCTGATCTAATGTGTGTCTTTCTAAACCAGAGCACCTCTAATATCTCTAAGAAACTCTCACAGGCTGCAGCTTAGTGGAAGCTGATTGTCTCCCCAGCTACTCATTAACCAGAGAATATAAAGCCCAGTTTTCTCTCAGCAGAGCCATTCATTTATCTGTCCTGCACCTGGAAGACAGTTTTTCAAACTTGAGGAAATACTGTTGTTTTTGAGTCTTTCAATGCTTTTCTGTGCTTGAAGGAAAGCAGTGAACAGTTTTGGAAGTGTAGGGGCTGGAAGAGGGAGGCTGGCATAGAGGGTGGTCATGTTTTCTGTGCTTCCTTAGGCAATCAGGCTGAAAAGGGGCAGGGACATCTATACTAACACCAAGTTTGATTATAAATTTCAAAGCCCAACTTGATGTGGAAGTGCTTTGATGAATTTTTAAACAGTCTCACAGAAATTTCGGAAAAACATTTGTACTGTCAGTTACTTCAAAAAAAGTTGTTCCTAATGAGGACCTGGGACATCTTTTTTTTTCCAATTAATTGTTTTTACTGGTGGTACTGTAAATCCAAATGCTAAATTTTTGTAATTAGATACTTTTTTCAGATGTGATTGAATACAGGAAGATTAAAGCAGATGTTTAAAGAGTGTGTATATTCACAGAATATGTATATAAAGTCACTGGAATAAAATAAATATTGCTGTTGTTTTAAATAAATTATTGAGGCCTTGCCTGAACTGCCTATTTGCATCACTGCAGATTTTATGGATGTGCAGAAACAAATTCTGTCCCTGGGAGACATTCTCCAGGTAGGGTGATGTGAGAGGGAAGGCAAAAATGATGCTCTGTTCGATAGATACTCTGGTGGCTGCTAAGGCCTAGTTGAAGGAAATTTGAAACATAATTTATGAGATTGCCAAAATTTAAAAAAAAAAAGGTGCCAAAGGAGGTTTTATCTAAGTGCTGGTGAGACTGTGAGGAAGTAGAAAGACAATGAGAGATACACAAGTTTTCCTGCTTTGAGATGATGACAATTCTGCTGTATCTGTGCTGCCTGTTTGAAAGAGTAGAGTATTTGCACTTCTAAATTTATCTCTTTATTGTTAGGTTTTATCTTACCTTTAATACCTGTAGTTATACAGGTATACACTTTTCTAGTAGACTGAAATAAGTCTGTGTTGTCAAATTATTGTTATATAAGCTCTGTAAACAGTGATGATTAGACTATTCCTCTTTTTCTAGTTCAGAAGCAGAAAGAGCCATTAGGTTTATCCATCGTGACTTTTTACATATCACAGTCCATTACATTTCTTCCAGATAACCCATTTTACAGATGAAGATTGCAGTAAACAAGTAAATTAAGCCAATTAATCTGGGAGATTTTACTTTGTACAACACAGTGAATAGCAGGGATGAAGATGCATTTGCTGTCAAGTGTCTGCAGCAGTCAAAAAATGGAGTGAGATATGCCTAGGTGGTATCAATTGCTGTTTGATAAATGTTTCTGTTGCGTTCCACTTTGCCCTTAATCTGGGGTATTTATTGAGGGAGGTACCTGACAGCTGGAGCTGTTCTTATTTTTTTCTTAAAAATAAAGATGTCTTGAAACAGTAATGGATGTCTCCAAAGGCAATAATAGTGATAATTCTTTGACCCTTTGTACTGGTCTTATGGCTTGGAGTCCATGCTAGTCCCTTCAATTTATTAATCAAGAATTTTTTTATTTAAGTGATTCTGTCTCATTTTATTGTGAATCCCTTCTTCCTTAGGTCTTTGAAACAATTGCAGCTGGTGTCTTCTCCTTGATCCCTGCTTTAACTTGTGCTTCCTTTGAGTGAGGTGGTGCTATAGCACTTGGCTCTTTGTCTCCAATTCTTGTCATTCTTTCAGTCTCCCTGGCAACTCTCAAAGACATATCTTGTGGTAAGGGGTTTTTTGAGCTTAGTTTTGAGGTACTGTTCTTAGAGGAAAAAGGCCAAATTCTCCAAAGAGAAAGAAATAAGAATGCTAAAAATGAATGCAAAGCACATGTTAAACCTCTCCTAAATGGTTGCAGGCACTATCTGTTAGAGTGTCAATGCCATGAAACGATGCAGTGCTGTGAAGGGACAGTGCAGGACGTGACTATCCACTGTGATCATAAGGAAGATTATCAGGAATAAAATGGAGCTTCAGGCTGCGGGTTTACATTGAAATCTCCTTTTGATTGAAGTTTGGTGACAATAAGAAGGCCGTTAGTTCAATTCTGTCTTTCAGATTTAAAATTTCGTAAGTTATTCTTCCTAATAGTTAAATAGAAGTTAAAACATGCTGATGTTTGTTGTTCCTGAGTGGAAGAATTGACTTTTAGTGGAAGCAAGCAAGCTGAGAGAAAACAGAAAATGTCCAATAATTTGATTTAGGAGAGATTTAACTTTTCCATTTTTGCTTCTTTCTGAATGCCCATAGCTTTTGAGATTCTCTAATTCACTGATTACCCCAACCTCACATCTCCACGAGCTGCTCTTGGTTTTAGGGAGAAAGGGGAACACAAAACATCTCTGTGGCATCATAGGCTTCATATTTCAGGAACTATCTATGCAACATGAACAATGCAAACCTCGTAAATAGCAGGTATTGATCCATTTCCCTGCATGATAACTGACAATTATTTATTTTAACCATCTTTTTTTAATGGTCCACTAGCAGAATGTACTCATTTTGGTGCATACTGGATTAAATTTGGGCATGTAAAACTCTCCTAAACTTTCTTAGGTTCATGACTTTAAATAGTTTTAATTTTTCAAGACTTTAAAGTGCTCTTGACAACTGACAGATAGCTCTACAGTTTACAAGAATAAAACCATCACACTATGGGGAGACATTAAAGTGTTTATTTTTTTAATGTTAAAAATAAATGCAATTATCATTCTTTGAATTACAGCAAGCACTTTACAGACAACTAATTTGTGAAAACAGGGAGAATCATGCACATCAAGGACTATGTTTTAAAAGTCAGCATAGCCAGTGGATGTGTATAACATTGCTGCATCTATTCTCTTTAGTTTTTATGTCCCCATTCTGTCAGTCTGCAGTATGAAACAAACAGTTCCAAATGCCACTGATATTTTTGCTTGAAAGACAGAGTCTGTAACCCTTCAGAGAATATATTAATAGCTGCAGCATTTTGCTATACGCAGTATTTCAGCATTTTTCTTACATGCACATTTTAAGAGTGCTAAATCTGTAATCATTAACCTTTCTTTTCTTACTAAAAGGCATTGTTAAATTAAATGATGCATTATTAATAAGCATTGTTTAAAATGGAGCCTAGCAGAGATAATATGCTCTATATTCTATTACAAAGAATAAGCTGTGCTTAATTTCTCTGTCCACCTGTTCTGGCATTATAGTTCTTCCTTCTTTGTTGTCCACATGATTGATTGTTTTAGTCTCAATTTTTGCTACCTGTTTGCTTCTTCTTTTACCTATTTATGCATATGCAAATAAAATAGGCAAAGGAATTCAAGGCCAGGCTGGATGTAGTCCTGAGTGACCTGGCATTAAGGGGATTGGAACCAGATGAACTTGGAGGTCTCTTCCAATACAAACCATTCTATTATTCCATTTCTCCTGCACTGTTGCACTGAAAAGGCACTATAAGGCTCTTACTTTATTGCCCATTACTCTTCTAAATACCTGCCTAGCTAGGTATTCTTAGTTTTCCTTTCACTCGGGGCAAAAAAAAAAGAAGCCTTGAATGAGATAAAAGTGGGCTATGGCAAACGGAGCTGTTGGTTTTGCTTCCTTATTGAGACATCAACTGGGGAGGTGTGCAAGGTTGTGTTATCAGTGCCTCTCAAAACCTGCATGCCTGAGGTCACCTGTAACCCCAGGCACACCCGTGATGTTCCTTGGCAGTTAACATATCCATTTCCTCCCTCTGATTGCAGTAGAGGGACTTCAGTATATCCAGAGAGCAAATTCCTCTGTCTGTATGTGCAGGTTCTGGGGATCTTAAGTGTTTTAGAAAAGTGCCTGCACAGAGGAGCTGGCCATAACAGCAGGATGAGATTTTTAGTTGTATTTTTGTGTAAGACTGTACCAATTTCAGAGAAAGAAAAATTTCAGCTGTAAGAGAAAGGTCAAGAAAAAGAGCTTACTATTTGTATTTACAAGAATAACTATTTTTATTTAATTAAAAATCCAGTAGGTAGCTTTAGTTTCTGTTACACACATTGAAGCATAATAATCATAAATATCACACTCAAAGATACATTTCCAATTCCCTACGTTTTTGGGAGAGGGTGCATTCTAAAGAAGGAATGCTGTGTAAATTTTCCCAGTTCTTCAGTATTACCTGGATCTTTTTAAGCCACTGCTGCAACTTCATGGTGCCAAGCCAGAGGAAACTTTGACCTCTCTATGTCATAGTGTTGAAATTTGGACTCAAGTGATTTATTATCAAATCAGTGCTTTAATATGGCAGTGATTAGAGAATGTGTAAATCTGTTATGATCTTTGCATCTACTTTTTTCTTTTTAAGTTATTAAAACATTGCCATGCATTATTTTAGTTTAGTTTCTTTCAGAAGAGGAATACTCGAGTGAGATGGTAACCAAAGGAGAATTGCTTGTAACAATAGCAATTTATGCAGCTTCATGGGAATTTATTTTGTAGACCAGTCCGGGCAAATGAAGCAGTTGCTCACCACTGCAAATGTTGTCTGAATTGCACATGTCTCAAGAGCTATAAGTTTTTCACTTCAGATGGATAACTGTTCTCAGTTTTGAAAAATCTGCTTCCCTGGACATTAACTTATGTATTTAGTTCTTATTTTCCAGAATACTATGGCTTGCATCTTGTGGACTCAGCTAATGGCCATTGCACATAAACGGTAGATCCAGGAGGTTGTAAGACAAAGTCAGTTTATTTTGTAAATGAAGCACATTGGTGCTTTGGGGGAGATATAGAGGAAAAGCATTTTTAAAATATCTTAAAGGAGTAAAAAAAAAAAGAAAAACATTGTAAGTCAAGTTTGTGTTCTTTTTTTTTAAGAACACAATGCTTGTGCAGCATCAAGATAGCTGTCCATGTGTGTGGATGTTTTGAAAAGGTACTAAAGGAAAGGTTGCACAGCTAAAACTTGATAAAAAGATTTTTCTGTTCAATGTTTACATGTTCAGGAGAAATCCAATATATATTGGTAAGCTCATTGACTTTTCCCCCCTAATATATAGTTCTGAATCCACATTGTACAGATTATCTTTCAGAAATATTTATAAATAGGTCAGTGCTTAATGGCAAAATCGATGATGTGGTGATTCCACCTTATCTTCAGAGCTGTGGCTGGAGCTAATGGGTAAAGCAGAGGTGGGCTGACAGTGCCAGCACTTAAAGGAGAAGATGTAGAGCTGCAGTGAGCCCGTCACTCCTGAGCAGTGCCCTCCTGTGCAGTGCCCTCCTGTGCCCTCCAATTTCTTGCAGATGCTGTTAGAAATCTCTCTCTGAACTAATGTTTATGTTTTAAATTAGCTAATTTACTGGTGTCCAGGATGATACATTTCTGCCTCTTGGTTTCTAAATAAGCCTTTTCACATGCTTGTGCAATGCCTAGCAATAGTAGCAGGTATTATCCATAAGGGAACACCAAGCAACAGATTGGTGCATTTCTATTAGGCTGCAGTTTGGAAATTTTTCTTCTCACTATCACATCATGAACTCTGCAGCTGAAAAAGAATTTTCTGGTTTGATCAAAAGATGTTGACTCATTTCAAACAAAGAAAGTTTGGTATAACTGCAGCCATTCATTCATTCTTGTGAAGCAGAATTTTAGATCAAAACAGGGGAAGGTATAATGCTACGTTCCTTTATCCCAAAATGTTGCAGTAGGCTAGAGGCTAATGTTCACTGAGATTTGGATATTCTAGTACAAGAGCCTGATTCTTCCTATTCCAAACACAAATACAAATCCTTAAACCTCAGTTTCCTGAGTACTCTAAACAAAATTGTCTCAGTTTTGAGAATATAAGTGGCTATAGGCTTAACAGCTTTTCAAAGTATCAACTTGTCTTTACTGTAACATCTCAGATGTTTGCATAAGGCAGGAAAACTATTTCTCTTTCCATCTGATCCCCAGTGTTTCTGTATTATATCTAGCAGCATTTTGCTGTTGATGTCCAGCTGTGTAAATTTGTTGCTTGAAAAAATAAACTTTGTATTTAGTGATTCCACAGTGAGCTTTTAAAAAGTAAATTACATGACGGTTGTAGCATTAATCTTTGCAATCCCTGCCAATCAATTTCTTTGATTAAATGACAAATAACTTTCTTTTGTACTAAGCTATACATAGAGCTTCCATTTCATACTTCCATATGTCCTTTTGGTGCAGTGATTAAGAACCTTCTTTTTGCTGCCTTTGAGTGTTATTCCTGTACTGATTTTTGAGCAGGAGTAAACTTTTGGATTTCCTGTTGTCCATACTCCACAGGTTTTTGATTCATAATGTGAAGCAGTCTCACAGAGCTTCATCTGGATTACTTTAGTATGGTATTGACTGGAAAATACATTCTAGGAACAAGTCTAGTGCACTTCCACCAATTGCCGGGTGTGCAGCCCCCAGGTCCAGACCCCAAATTGTCTGAATTAAAGGTCTCAAAATTCACAGGTGGGCATTGGGTCCTCAGCACTAATTCTTTTGCTCGATGCTTGAGCACCAGTTTTATTTCATTACTTGCCAGTTAAAGTATAGCTGCAGACACTCATGGCTTGTGAGGCATCCTCTTATGTTTTCTCACATTCTGGGAGCTAATGTGTCCTTTAGTGACCTTTTTTCAATTTCCAGTAGCTGTGCTGTGCAGACAAGAGGTCATTTGGTTATCACTGTGCAGTCTGTCAATTATTAATACTTGGCTAGAATAATAATGGATTTTAGATGCATTTTTCTGTACATGGTATAAAATGCATAAGCAATTAAAAGAAATCTTGAGGGACAATGCCATTTAAAATTCCATAGAACATGTCATTCAAGTAAAAAATGTCCCTGATTCTTTCATTTACCATTCTAAATAAAAATGAAAACAGTTGTTAAGCAAGATTTTAAAGTTAGAAAGCTCCTCTGAAATGGAAAGTGAGAAGTGAAAAGATTGGACCTCAAATTCAATTTCTCTGTAGACTGAGTACAGAGCCTCATTCAGCTTCAGAACAGTTTCAGTAGTAACAGCAGAAAATTTATCACAGAATCCTAGAATCATAGAATGGATTGCATCTTATGAAACAGATCTCTTTCTTCCTGGGTCCCAATCTCCAGCTGAGAGGACAGAGGAGAACACTACCTGTGCTCCTGATCCCTGAAACACCTTCCCAAGGGACATGAAGTCCTTTTTGGTGTTTTGCAATCTCCTTGCTGCAGCCTCCTGTGACCCTGGGTAACAGAGTAGGAATGGATGATGGTCCTCTGGTTTTGCCAGGCTTGGTAGCCTGGTTGTGAGTACAGGCAGCAAACCCCTCTTGAGAGGTTGTCTGAACAGCAAGTGGGTGATTTGGTGCCTCTCAGTACCTGGAGCAGTTTGTGCTGAAAGAGACCTCCAAAGATCCCCTAGTCCAACCCCTGCTTTCCCCTTCTTGGCTCTTCTCAGCCTTACTGCCCCAAGGTAAAGAAAAGAAACAAACAAACCAAAGCATCAGAACCCAATAATGGTGTTTCTCTCTTTCATCTCGGGAAAAAAGGGATTCCTGTCCACTTATACATGGAAAATGACAGGAATATAAAGCACTAGCAATGTAAGCATGAAAGACACAAATGAAATGGTCTGAAGGTACAGACCACACTGTGCTACATCCTCCCCGGAAAGCAGAAATGTGCAGAGTGCAGGGGTGTTTGTGAAGGACAGAGCAATCTACATGACTAGGAGTCAGAAGCCAATGGCTCATTACATTGCAGTTATTCCATAGAAATACATGTTTATGATGAGGTGGCTCAGAATTCCCTTTTTCTATTCAAAAACACTGGACTGTTTTGTGAGAATGTTTCTGCAGGAAATGTTTTATGGCAAAACACAGTGTATCATGAGCAAAGCCTGTTGAAGTCATAGTATAGCCTGAGTCTTTGTCTGAAAAGGGAGTTTGAAATGCATCTATGATGTGAGTTTGGCTTCTTTTTTTGGCTGTAGTTATTGAGCCTGGTTTATTTGTGGTTAAACCTTCAGTTGATAGTACAGACTGGATTTTTTAGGTTCAACACCTGTAAAAATGGAGAGATGGCCTCCCAAACTATCTGCATGGATAAGATAGGCCAAAGGAGAGGAAAACCTAGCATTTCTCTTTCTGCCATGAACTAAAGCACAAACCTTACAGTTTGAACCCAGAGTTAAGCAGAAAGAACTGTGGGAAGAACATGTTGTGGAGCCTGTTATTCAGTCCACACCCATGGAAAGATGATAATTATATGGGTGTTTCAGTCAGTTTGGTGATGGTTCTTGCACAGTTCTGGTAATCCTGGTACAGTACTCAGTGCTACCTCAGATTCCCCATCACAGGTATGATGGGTGGTTTTGAACTATAAATTCTGTGAAGAGTATTGCTTATGGAATGGACAGAAGTCAAACCTGGAAACAATTGTCTCCAGTCAGCATTGATACAGACAGATGAACAACCTACACCATCCCTGGGAAGTGTTTCTTAGCACCCCACAGAGACCCTGCAAACCCTGACCGTTCAAAGCATGCACTGTGCATTCAAGTCTCCATCCATGCATCCAAAGAGTGAAATTCTTTCTTAACTGCTACATGTAGGAAAATATATTGACATCAATGAAGAAAGGATTTGCTTCTATTCCATCTCAAAATTTTATGGTTTTGACATTTAATGTTCAGTTTAGGACTGTTTTGTCCTTGTCATTTTTTAAATATATTGAGGCCTTTTGCTCAGCTTATGTACTCTGTCTTTCTTCCCAGAATTGAATGACAGTGTAAAACTTCATTCTAAGGAAACAACTCTGCCTGCCTTCCTTGTTGCTGAAGAAAACATGGTTAAGGAGGGAAACTCTTATTCCTCTGCTTTCAAGTAAAAATCTGTCGCCTCTTTCTGAACCATCTTCCTCTAAGTTTCTACACATTTAGTGGAGTAAAGATGTGCTGCACTTCCATGCTCATGTTTTGCAAACATGTTTTCTGTTTCTGTGGTGTTTGTTGTTTGGCCTATAACAATAATGCATGATGCAAGGAAAATAGAAGAGTCAAGAGATCAAATGAAGTCATTTGGTTGTAAGCAAACAATTCTGAGAACTTTATTCCTTTGTTTTTATCTGTCTTATTTTATTACTGGAAGCCTAGTGTTTATAATAACTAATACAAATAAAAGGAAATTCTTAATACATTAAATCCCAAAGCTTTTGTTAGTAGAACAAATTAAATTCAAAAGAAATTTAGCCAGTCTACTTGCAGCTAATGAAAGTTGCCCTACAGCTCTGTCCATGTGGATGTAAATGTCCCTGCATGGAACAAAGCACCCAGTCAAGGAAGGCCACTCTCTTCTGTGCTTTCCCCAGGACCACCCTGTCAGTCTCTTCTGCCTTGTGTTCTGCTATCACATCCTTCCAGTGCTCCCTCCAGAGCTTGAACAATGCCAGGAAGACCAAGGAAAGCACTTTGAACATATGCCATCAGATCTTTCTCTCCAGTTCCAAGTCAGGCCTTTCCAGAGCCTTCTGTCTGGCTTCCAGGTTTGTTAATTTCCTGCTCTCAGTGCAACTGTTCCAGTCAAAGGCTCACCTCCCACTTCTTAATCCCCTGGAGTATTTCTTCCCTGTTCTCAAGAATTCCATTCCTTTCCCACTTCTTAATCCCCTGGAGTATTTCTTCCCTGTTCTCAAGAATTCCATTCCTTTCAGAGGAGAGGAAAGGCTGGCTGATGCCAACAACTACCATCAGGGCACCCCCAGAACATTCCTACAGCCATAGCAGACCTTTTTGTCAAAGAGACAGAAAGGTGGAATGACCCAAAATTCAGACTAGATTCCCTCAAGAAGAGATAGGAAAGATGTTCCCCACTAGAAGAAAAGGCATCCTTTCTAGCCCTGACAAAAATGCTGGAGTCCAGAAGTGCTCCAAAGTGCACCCCTGTTGCTGCAAGTTCAGAACTTAGCTGCCCAAAGAGGCTGGACCAGCAGATCTTGAGGATGAAAGTCACATATTGAATCTTTGAAAATTGAAGGCTTTATATACAAGCAAATAGGCCTTTGTGACTTCTTAAGTGTTAGTGGTCTTTGTTTTTAGGTCAGATATTGGTTTCTTCTGTCTTCAAGTTCAATGTAAATACAAAAAATGAGAAAAAACCTCAGATTATATTAACTCTTCAGTCTTTATAGTTCACTCCCGATCCTCCTCTTTGTCCATTCCAGGTCACTGTCTCCTTCTGCATTTTACTTTCAGAAATTTTTCTTGAATGAAAAAGAAGCTGCTTAACTTTTCTGGGTTTTAGGATTTATTTTTTTTTCCCTTTATTGTGTTTGTTGGTTTGGTTGTTGTTTTTTGGTTATGACTAAGATTTAGCTCGGGCATTTCCTAAATTGAATCCACACACTTGAAAACATGACTTTTACTTACTACCATGCAAATGTAATGGATGATATTGACAGAAATTAGCTTGCTTGTTAGTATATGAAAAACTTTGACCTTTAAACATATAGAATGTGGTCCTAGTTGTTTTAATGAAGTGGTCAATTTTTCAGTTTGAAAAGCCCTATTCATGATGGTGTCTGCTTTCACTCTTCATTGATTTATTGGTATTTGCTCATAATTGCATTTAATATATTGTTTTTGTTTCTCAAACATTTGTTTTTATCAATAACTCATCTGCATCTGAGAAGACTCTCTGGGATCTTTTTCATGACTATTTGTTTTTTTAAGCATTCCTCAAGACCTCATGAAATCTCCTTTGGTATTTTCATTGGCATTTGTGGGTATCTGTTTTGAAACTAATTCCTTCAAGCTCTCCTAGTAAAAAAAAATTAAAAAAAATGTGAGTGAGTAAATAAAACACACATCAAATAGAAAACCAAATTCCTTTTATTCTGAGCTAAAAAGATATAATGATGCCAAATGTCCTTTTTTTTTGAGGGGAAAGAAGCACTGGGTATGTTTCCTTCGTACATCACTGAAAGATTAGAAGGTTCAGCACACTCTCTCAAGGAGAATAAATCCCTGCCCATGGAGCAGGTGCTGACTTCTCCACAGGATTTCAGAAGCATCCAGAACCCTCCTCTTCTTCCTGAAACAGTGTGTAAGAATTATACATATATATATATGTGTGTGTGTGTATATATATATATATACATGTATCTTCCTTACTGTGAACTGTATTGAGGAGCCCCAAAGCATTGGGAAAGCTTTAGAGCTCCCTTTTGTGCTTATTTTTCTTTCAGGATTGCAGTAAAGTTCAGGGAGGGTAGCAGTTTGCCAGCTAAGGCAGTGCTGCTGAAACTGGGAGTGTTGGGAAAGGAGGAAAATGGAACTGTTTGAAATCCTTGCTCTCAGTATCCAATTTGCTTTAACACCTCTCGTTTGGCAGGAGGATTAGATGTGCTCAAGATTTAGTATCCCACTTCTTCATTTGGTATGTAACAATGCCCATTTGGTGCCTTCCAGTAGGCCATGGAACCAGAACACAGAGATTATGAAAGTCCTGTGGAAAGACATTGTCTCTACAGTCCTACAGGGGCAACAGAATCCAGACCTTTCCAGTCTGACGTTGTTCAGAAGTTGACTTATGTGTTTAATTTGGACTGATGTCAAACTCTGAAATCTTTTGACAACTGTGAGTTTTACACATAGATCTCGAGTGGCTCTCTATTGTTTTTCAGCAGTTGAAAGTGAGTTTGAACAGCAACCAGAAGGAAATTGCTTCTCTTTTCCAGTCTCTTTCCAGTCTAGGTTTGTAATGATTGCTGTAGATTTCAAGAATTAATCAGTGATATTTAAAGACTTACATTCAGGAGTCAGTGCAGTGCCCTAATGAATGTTCCTGACTGACACTTGACTGTTATGAATAATCTAATTAAATCTTCTATATTTGCTCTTTTTGTTGAGTTAAAAGAACTCCCTAGTTTGTGGGCTTCTTTTGTTTTGTTTGTACAGACATGTGGCATTCCAATATTTTAGCAAGTTATGTTCCATCATATATAGAAATTGTGGCATAAGCAATTAAATCTTATAAAAAAATTCTCCAGGATTGGAGTTGAGTAAGGTAGACACACAGAATTTAGAAATTTAGAAATACAAAATTCCTAATGCAGGAAAGCCTCCAACTGATATTTCTAGCGGTTTCCCTGGAAATGAGAGCAAGCTTTAAATTTTCAAAGGAACCACTGTCAAAATTTCAATTTTATGTAGGAAAATTGTGGGTTTTTTCCTGATGCTTTGGGGGAAAAACTGTCACTGCAAAAATTAATTAAAAAACATTATTCATGATCCAAGCCCGTTTTTTGATGGGTATGCAGCATGGAAAACACATGGGCATTTTTAAGGGAGTAATTAATCATGTATTTGTTATCAGGACCTGTTTCACCTCTCTTCAAATGACTGTCTGCTCCTCAACCTCATTTCAGTAGACAAAGCAACTGTTCTGCAGAGCTGTCATCAGTGAGCTTTCTGTCTCTAGAGGTTATCTACAGATCTTTGGTTTCTTTAAACCAACCTCCTTTCCTTTCCCTTTCCCTTTCCCTTTCCCTTTCCCTTTCCCTTTCCCTTCCCTCCTTCCCTCCTTCCCTCCTTCCCTCCTTCCCTCCCTCCTTCCCTCCCTCCTTCCCTCCTTCCTTCCCTCCTTCCTTCCCTCCTTCCTTCCTTCCCTCCTTCCCTCCTTCCCTCCTTCCCTCC
>VXAU01005411.1:214920-414236 GCA_013399695.1 Formicarius rufipectus
CCCTCCTTCCTTCCCTCCCTCTTTTCCCTCTTTTCCCTCCTTTCTTATTTCTTCTTGCTTTTTTTCATCATGATTGCCTTTCTGAATAAGGAGCATTCCTCTTTTACACTTCTTAGTGACTGTTAGAAATCGTTGTCTGCCATCAAACATTAGGCTTTAAATATTTAAAAATCTCTAAAGACATCTGATGTAACTATTGTGATATATTAATTAAATTTATAGGTTGTTTATACTAGCACTTTGTAATAAAGCAGAAGTTGCTCTTTCCTTATGTGAGGAACAGCAAGGTAAAATCAGTATATTTCCCTCCTCAAAGACAAATGGTACAAGGTAATAATTATTGAGCTCTAAATCTACAAAAAAAGAAAGTAATTTGGGGAAGATGTGTACCAGGTTCATCTGTATCAAGGCATGACAGCTGAGAGACCCCATCTTGCAGGAGGTCTTGCACACCTTCGCTTGGAGATTTATGGATCCTATCGAGGTATTTTTGAGGTTGGAAGGAGAGAAGAAGCAGACATAAAAATAAACCCTTTTTAGCCGTTTCCAGTATATTGCTGGAGTCACTATTGTCTTAATTTGTGAGCCTGGAGGACCCAAATACACACTCACCCTTACCTGTGACAAACTGACAAGTGGGATATAAAAAGGACAGATTTTTTTCCCCCAGCTGGTGGCTGAGGAATCATTGATCTCCCCTAGACTAAGATTAATCTTAGAAAGGCAGCAAGAGGCTTACAGGTCTTACATGGAGTTTGGAGGTGGTAAATTGGAAAACAACCCCAAAAAGATTCTTTTGTCCGTATCCCTTATTATTAGGAAAATTTTATGATACTGTAGTTGCCATGTGATTAGAGCTTATCTTTCATTAAAGTTTTGTGCTTGGAACATAACTATATACTCTTTAATTAACTTAGGCAGTACTCTACAATGTAATTGATTAGAATAACTCTACAAGGTAATTGATTAGAAAACTAGACTTCTTTTGCTGCCTTTATCATTAGTAGAAATGCTCCAGTGGTAAACTCTTAGAAAATCCTCTGAAATATCCCCCACAACAATGTCTGGTCAAATTTCAAAGTAATGCTAGATGGTACCTTATTTTCTTAGTGGATTGGGTAATTTAAAAATGCACAAAAGTAAATGGAGGCAATTATTTTTTTAGCTTTCTGAAATCAAAATAGCAGGGCTTGGGAGCATGATATGCAGACATTTTGGGGTGTTTTGATTGCCATGTTGTCTAAGTTCTTCCTTCTGCATTTCCCAATTTTTAGCCCTACAGGAAGAGTTTACATAACCTGTGATGGCTGCTTGGTTGTTATGAAGTAGAACCAGGATTGGTAAAACTGGTTTTGGATTCCAGTTAGGACACATTCTTTGTGCCTGGGCCACTTGTCTAACTGAGGTATACAGAGGATGTTAATATTTTAAATTGATTGATAATTCCCAATTACACAAACAATGCACAGACCTTGCTTTCAGTACAAAACTCCCCTAGAAACTGGCAGCAGCAAACACAAGGATTGTGTATGTTCTTGCCCCTTCAGGAAAAACAAGCCCCTCTCTCCCAACACCTCATATCTATCACATGAACATAAACACACTTTTCAGTTTTCCAATTTTCTTTGATCCGTAAGATGTGTAGGGACAAACCACCTGTGCAATTTGAGAGCAACTTCTAAACTCTCATGTTTTATCCTGGCAGACCCATACAATGTCTTACTGCTATTTATCTGCAGTTTTCTGTCCTCTGATGCTCAGGGTAGCTCCTGCCAGTGCCTGTAAAAGTGGCTACATGCCATATAGATGTGCTCTTCCCTCATCCTAGAAGCGTTCATCAGCCCTCTCACAGGCTGTTGACTTTGCTATCAAAGAGAAAGGGCTCCTGAATAAAATCTGGACATGCTGGCTGTGTGTCAGAAGAGTAGAAAATGGCCAAGAGTGAATTAAACATCTTTTACTGCTTATCTTTGGCCCTGCTTTTTGGCAATATGTCTGTTTTATTGTAGATTTACTCCCATTGTTGAAGTCTTGCTGATCTTTTATAAAAATGCATATTTTTAGTTTCTGAAGTGCTTGAAGCTGTTGTTGAAGTAACATAAAACCTGTTACCATTGGTGAAGACCTGGCTATCTTTATTTTTGAGTACCAGTTAAGAAGGGGATTTGGTTTCCTTTACATGTCTGATTCAAAGGGAGAGGTTGTTTCCACTTCAAGCTGAACTACATTGAGATTCTACAGTGGCTGATTAAAGGAAACCAAAACCTGAACCATTCCTGAGTTTAATTAGTAGCTTTCAGTAAAGTTTAAGCTCCCCAAGGAGAAAGATTGGGAAGAAAGCAGACGTATTTTTTTTGCTTGACTGTTCACTTAGACATCACCAGAAGTCCTCTTTATTTTATGCCTTTATTTTACGTGCTGAAGACTATAAACAGTTCCTGCTTTCACAGAAACAGTTTTTTTGATGACAGTTCACCCTAATGCCACCACTTAGTATATCACCTTTATGAAACTCCCATATTAGCCTTTTCTGCACTGCATGAGCTACAGCAATGCTGTTCCTCTGTGAAAGTGATTCTGGTTCTTAATCCTTTGCTCAGTTTGGAGCAGTGTCCTGACCTGGACTGCTTGTTGAAATGGGTGCAACGAGAGCCAGGGGAGGCTTCCAGCCCTTTTCTCTACATTTTCCATGTCTTTTTATTTCAGGTCGTTTATTTTATGGCATCCTTGTTTCTCAGACACATTGAGAGAAGAACCTCATCCAATAAAACTCATTATAGACGCAGAGATTGCTATTTCTTGTACATATTTGAGTATCTCACACTCCTAGGACTATCTGTTAGCTAATAGACTGTACAACAAGAGCAAAACAGCACCTCATGGTAAACCATCAGCCAAAGAAAAGTAATCAATTACATATTCAGTGCTGGGAAAGGCTGTTGTCTTTTGAAGGGGAAGAGAAGCAAAGTTAATTTAATGAATAATATGTTTCAAGTGTGAGAGAACAAACAGAACCAATCATTAAAATGAATTGCATTCATATTGTCACTTTATGAGTGGCTGAGATGCAGTGGAGGGCACAGCTTTACAAGCTGCTATTTTTTGTTGTGTAGGGACACAAACATACAAGACAAAGAGCAAGCAATAACAGTGAGTGATCTCTGCCTTGAGGCAAACAAGGGCACCTGCATGTCCATCACCTGATGACTTCTGGTGGAGTAGGACAGTGCCAGGTGCTCCAAAAGAGCCCTGGGAATGGTTTTCCTCTCAGAAACAAATTGCTTCTTTTGATTCCAAGATGAACATCCTAATTTACTGCCTGAAGCAGAAGGAGGTGTGCAGTTCTGAGATGCTAAATAAATGTTAGGCCAGGGTTATTTTGAGTTTTCTAAACAACTGGTGAATGGCATAGGTGTTGGAGAAGAAGTTTGGTGTCATAAATGATTAACAGAGTTTAACAAACTTCTGTATTCAAAAAGCAAGGGTGTTCTGTAGGAAAGGGTTTTATAACCACCATTTTTATACCCTGGGGAGAGGGTGGAGATGGGTGGAAATGGGTGTTTTTATTAAAATATATCTGAAATCCCATAATAAAGTCATGGTCCCTTTGGGCCAGAAATTCTCAGCAGAAAGAGTCTGGAGAAAAGGGGGAAACAGCTCAGTTTTCATCTATAAAACAAACTGTGTCAGATGCGTTTTCCCATGACAAACATCAATAGAATATGTATAAAGTGATGATCTTTTCTTAATATTAGCTTAGAGTTTGAGTACTCCTCGTGCACCACCTTCTACTTTTTGAGGAATGAAAAAAAAGTCTGCTTATCAATGAGCATAAAATATTATACTAGAATTAGGGAAAGCTTAATGTTTTACAGTGTTAAGTACTCTGAAATTGTTCTGTTAGCTGTCATTGTGTAAACCACATAACATAATTAGAATGAATTTTCATACCAGATGTGGATTTAATTCTCTCTTCCTGGGCTGTGGTTGGTATTTCAGATAAGTGTAGCTGGTTGTGGTGAAGCAATAATTGTCTCTTTTGGAATACTGTAAATCAAGATTTTTCCAGGGGACAAAAAGCTTTTTAATCACTGAAATGCAAAACTTTTCCAGCTCCACCTGCCTTTCTTGAATGTTTTGGAAACAAATTTATGATAATGAGAGGAATATATGAGATAGTGTGTGTTGGAATTTCCTAGTTGTATAGCAGTGAGATCCAGAGAAGACAGAGCAGAGCCCTAAGGTGACTTAGGGTCTTGCTGTGTGTTAATTCTGTTCTTGTCATAGATGACCTGCTAAAGAAACCTTGAGTTTATTGATGTTCTTTAAATGGTCCAGGTCATTAGAGTTCAGCTGGAAGTCCCTCTGTTTTTTTTGTGCCAAGTGCATTTGCTCCCTTTTATAAATAGATTTCTTTTAAGGTAGATTAAAACACATTATTTGTGGCACATTTTCTTAAGTAGTAGTTTCCAGGCAAGCCACTCACAAATTGATACAAAAATAAGTCAGGTTTTGTCTTAAACTAAACTTGACAGATTCTTTTAACAAGACTTTAAAAAGAACAAAGTCTTTAAAATTTTCAGAAAAGCTTTCCTATATATGGTGTAGTAATTTAAAAGAAAATGAGAAGTTAATAATAATAATTTCATTGTAGCATTCTGTAGGACTTCTAATTGCAAAAGTTGATATTAAACATTCACAAGAAATTCATGGAATGAACTGCCCTAGTTTGTCTTGGCTTTAAGTAAATTTTTTATAACAGATTTAGATAGCAATCAAATCCATCTCTTCTTTGTTTCAGAGAAAACAAGATTTCTCTTCTAAACAAAGCTAATAGTTTTGAGATATTTTCCTAGCTGTATTGACGTGGGGCCAGGATCATGGGCCGGGATTGTGTTATGTGCTGTACAGACAGAATAACGTATTCCAAAAGACAGAGAATCTGAGGGTGAGTAGAAGAGAAACCCATATACATAGGCGTGATATCACTGGGCAAGTGCATGGAATAGGGAAGGAGAGCAGAAGAGAGACCTCCCTGTGTGTTATATGGTGGAAGAAGCAGCATGGGAGAAGAAAGGAGACAGAAACTGGCAGAAGAGAAGGAAACAGTGAAGAAAAAAGAGAAGGAAACATTTAATCCATTTGTGTCTGGAAGAAACATGCAAAATCCTTCACAGGGTTGTAAGTGGAAGGTACATTTGAAGAAGTGGTTCTGGAAGAGAGTTTATGTCTGTGGAGTCAGATTAAACTGGTGAAGTAGAGCTACTCAGCCAGAAGTACAACAGAAACAATGAAGAGAGAAAATGTCTAAAGGGAAAACCAGCTGAACAGCAGGAGTTGGAGCAAAGGTGTTTTGCAGTGTTACAGCCAAAGCAGACATCATCAGGGAGAGATTTTTCACTGGTTCATAGATCAGATAGAGGGTGCACAAGAGTGGAAAAAAAGCCATGTGAACTATAAACTCCTCAGGAAGTGGAACAGACTAAAGTGGCTGAAAGATACACTGAACAACCTCTGGTGAGCAAAAGGAATGGAAAGTGGCATTGAAATGTGTGACAGTGAGAGGGAAGAATCACATCACATGGCAGTTCAGTTAGCAGCTGGTCAAAGCAGAAGCTGAAGTGATTCAAAGTGAATTCAGAAGAGTGGCATGGTGAGAATAAGGTGAGACTGATGCTCTGCTGGGATGACCACACAGCTGACATTTAGCAGAGTTAGAGATGCTAAACCCTGGTGAGTACAGGGTAAGACAACCTGGGCTCAGGACTGCTCTCTTCAGGCTCCTCCTGCCAGCCTGAAGTATGAGTTTCATGAGCCACCAGAGCCTGCCCAGCCCATGGAAACCCCTGGAAAGATTACGAATAATGGAGAGAGCTGAGTATGTCGTTGTTGGCAGCATTATACAAGAAGAAGAAAGAATAAGAGCTATAGTGCTTCAAATAACATGAAGAGGAGAAAAGGAAGAGGAAGTAAAAGCTGGAAATGACACCACATTTTATGAAGCACTACAGTCTGACCCCCTGGCATGCAACAAGAGAAAATGACTTTAAATTATGAATTAAATGAGATAATAATGCACATCAGCTAATGAACTTCATAATGAGGGCTGAATTTATTTTAGAAATTGTTTTTAAATTAGGTGATCTGATCTGACATGTACAGCTTTGTTTAATCAGTTATTTTATACTGTTATCATCTAGAAAGCACAGGTGTGAATTCCTTTTCTTGCTCTTTTTTTTTCCCTTTTAGTTACAGAGCTGATTGCAAAGGCTTTTGAAAAGTTGGCTTCCTGAATAAAGTATTTCAAGTTCATTGTAATCCTTTTGAATGCAAGATTAATTATTTTCCTGCAGTAAGTCATATTGAATACAATTTAAATCTGATTGCTGACTGCATGGCTTGCTTGTGAATGTTTACATGTAAGCAATTTTTCCTTCTGAAAGTTCATACATAATAAAGTAATTCTGATTTCTTTGGGTTTCTAGAGATGGAAGGCAGCTTGTTTGCAGAAACTAGGACAAAGATGCTCTGCCAGCCTACCAGCAAAAGCAGCAGTTGTGAGGAAAAGGCACTCAGTGGTTGAGTTCAGCTGGTCAAACATGCACACATTGCAAGGGGTATGAAGCAAAATTTTTAAAGAGTATTAACTTCTAACTTGCCCTATGCCAATTTCCTAATTCTTTTAATATATTCTTATTTAATATATTCTTTAATATATTCTTTTAATATATCATGTGAGTTACACTGTTCCAGTAGGAAAATCAAACTACTCTGGTAAAGTCCAAAGACCCTGTAGTCCAGCCCTCATTTTTCCTTTCTTCCTTTGTTGTTGTCAGCCTTACTGCCCCAAGGGAAGGAAACAAAACAAAACAAAAAACAAACCCAAGTGTTAGAATCCAGTAATGGGGTTTCTCTCTTTATCTAGGGCAAGAAACGGTCCTGTCCATCTACCCATGGACAATGACCAGGAGTATAAGCCACTAGCCGTGTTACCATGGAAGGCTTGAATGAAATGGTCTGAAGACACAGATTTGCTCTGCTGCATCCTCCCCAGAGAGCAGGAATGTGCAGGGTGCAGGGGTGTTTCTGGACTACTGCTGCAAGTCCCATCAGGAAGGCTTTTCTTTACAATTATAGTTCCCTTTTGCTGAAACACCTGTGGTTGATTAAAGGCTCTGTATCCAGTACACAATGCATGACCCTTGTTCTCCCCACGGCAGCATCAAGTCTTATGTTGTACCTTCCACCCTTTGCAGAGCTCCTGCTGTCTGCAGACAGGCAGGATCCTGTGATCCTGCCTCTGATTCCTCCACCCTGTTTAATGAGGAGGAGAATGACCTCTGTGACTGCTGGCCATAGCTCTTTTGATGCAGCCCAGGATGCAGTTGTCCTTGTAGGTTGTGAGCACACACTAGTGGCTCATGTCCAGCTTTTCATCACCAAGGATCACCAAATCCTTCTTCTCCAGACTGCTCTCAATGAGTTCCTCTCCCAGTGTTTACCCATGTTTGGGATTGTCCTGACCCAGGTGCAGCTCCTTGCATTTGGACTTGCTGAATTTCATGAGGTTCCCATGTACCCACTTCTCAGGTTTGTCCAGGTGCCCCTGGATGGATTCCTGTCCTTCTGTTGTGTCACCTGCACTCATCTTCATTTCATTTGCAAACTTGCCAAAGGTGCCCTCGATGTCACTGTCTGTGTCACGGATAAAGATTTTGAGGGACACTGGTCCCGAGACAGAGCCCTGAGGGACATCACTCAACATCAACCTCCACCTGGACATAAACTCTCTGGCTGTGTCCATCCAAAAAATTCCTTATCCATCAGATAGTCCACCTTTCAAGCCATTAGTGAAGCCATGCTGGCTTTCTTGGATCACCTCCTTGTCTTGTGTACACCTTGTATATGGAGGATCTACTCCATAACTTTCCCAGGCACAGAGGTGAGGTCTGTATTTCCCCAGGTCTTCCTTTCTCTCATTGGTAAAGAAAGGAACTTCTGGCCTGCCTTACTTGATTTCTTACATATCAAGATGGAGAGCTCTTGTGCTCTAAGAAAAGTGGTCTTAAGAAGTGGCCAGCTCTGGTCACCTCTTCTGACACTAAGGACATTTCCCAGGGGATCTCATCCAGTCATTCTTTAAACAATTAGAAGTTCGCTCTTCCAAAGTTCGGGCTTCTGACTCTGCCCTTTGCCAGACCTGGGTTCCTTGAGATTAGGAACTCGGTCAGAGCGTGGTCACTACAGCCCAGGCTGCTTCCAGTCCTAATTTCTCTAATGAGTTCATCTATATTGGTAGGCACCAAGTCTAGTAATGCTCCTACTCCTCTTGGTTTGCCTAATACTTGGACCTGAAAATTTTCTTCTTGCACTCCAGGAGTCTCCTGGATTGCTTTCAGACAGCTGTATTTCTTTCCCAGGTTGAAATCCTACATCAGGATGAGAGCTTGTGAGCTTCTTGTAGCTGAAACAAGAAAGCTCATCAACATGCTCACCCTGATCATGCAGCCTTGTAGTGGACCTCAACCATTGGTGGTCTGTTTCTTCATTTTTTTTTCGACAGCCTCTCAACCTGTTTGTGGCTGTTTCTGAGAAGCAGCTCTTCCCAATGTATCCATTGTTTAACACAGGGTGCAACACCCCTACCCATCCTTCCCACCCTCTCTCTTCCAAGAAAAGGTTCAAAACCAGAATGTCATTTCAGTGGCTCTCAAAACGACATTATGTGAATACACAGTAATGAGTCCATACCAGGCAAGAGAATTCAGTGTTGGTTTTTTCCCTAGGTCATATATGTTGTCTAAATTTGAGCTCCAGATTTGTTGTTGGGTTGACATGCTTTTGATAAATAAGTATTGGGACTTACATAATATCACAGGAGAAATAACAAGTGAATGTCAAAGTGATTCTAATGGGCAGTGAAGTCTCTGCATCAGAAAGGTACTATTTTACACAAAGAGTCTCTGTAGGTAGCCTGATAATGCTCTTTGATGGTCTAACAGTTTCTCCTCCTCAGGGATACCCTGCAAAAGAATCTCTGAAATGTTTTGTATCAACCTATTTTCATATCCCTTGTCAGTTTTAGATCTTTCTTTTCAGTTTAGTTAAATGAATTTCACTTTTGACATATACTCTAAAGTGTAGTTCTACTTCATAAAAATGACACTGTTGGATCCTGTATTTACTTTACTTCAGCAACTAAATGTCAAGTATATTTACCGTTGAAAGTGTTACTTGATAAATCCCATCTCTGAAAACTCAGGCTAGATTGTAAGAACTGCATGGGTTTTGTTCCTTTTTTGGTCCATTTTCACTGAGGCAGGAAAAGTTCTGCAAGTGAAATTATGCTGCTGGGCTTGCAGAAGTATAGCTGACGAGAACTCATTGTATAACTGCTCTGGTGTGATGCCCAAGAAGGAGAATAAATACAATTACTTTCCATTTTCTGGGAAAATTATATATAAGGCATTGTCTTTTATGATGAGATAGGTCTGGTTGTCCACAAGGAACCAAGTTGTTGCGTGGTTTGCGTTAGAAACCTTGTGGTGTGCATTCCCTCAGCTACAGAGTGTCCAGCCTTTGGATGTTACTGTAGAGGTCAATTTGCTGCAGACAGAATTCAGCTCTATCTCAGACTATGTGCTCTGAACTATAATGCCAAGGTGCCAGTCTTCTGACTAGTCTTTCTGAAAGAAGATCTGGACCCTCTAGATCATCTCCATCTCACAGGCACAGAAATTCAGGGCACACAGACTTCTCAAACATTTTATAAAGTGGTCACATTTTAACTGTTGTCTAAGTTCAAAAATTACACAGAAAAGAAGGTGGAGAACAACCAACATTCACATGCAAAACTGTCCCTTTGCTAGGCACGTCATTTGGAGAAGCCTTTGGGTTTCCACCGTTCCATTTGTGGGACCATTCCCTTTTGTTATTACATTCCCAGTGTTGTCTTTAGGCTCCCATTTCTCTTTGAAAAGACCAGGCTCTCCAAAAAGGGAAGGCCCAGCTGTATGTGCTGGGAGCCTTCACATTTGGCTCCAGATCCACCGTGTGTGGTTTGTTGCTTGTATCATCAGCCCACAGTTCAAACTGGGACCAGTTGGCCCTGCTGGTCGTGGGCTGAAACAAACCCACTTGCTCTGTGGTGACTCCCTTAGAGAAGTGACTGCTTGGGTTGGTGATTCTGTATCATTGCCGTTCCTTTCTGAGCCCCGAACATCCCAGTCTAACAGGGACATCACAAGGCAGAAATTAAGTGCCAGGAAAAAGTAAGACAAATGTTAAGGAAGCAAAGCGGGGGTGCAATTTTAGTGCATTTTAAAGGACAATTTTAAAGGGATTTCTGTTCATACAGCATTCTGTGACCTTTGCATGCAATTGTACTGTAGATGCTGAAGCTGCCTGGCCACGGCTTTGCTGCTGTTGCTGTTTCTGCTGGCCTGGTTAAAGAATGAAACTAGTCATAACAGCTAGTTAGTCACCTTTGCAGAAATTATATGTTCCAAGAAATATTTCTAAGCATGCTATATCTGCTAATAATTTAAAAAAATAAAAAAATATTTTCCTTAACAGTTATTATAATGTGTTGTAATAAGAACAGATGTTTTTTAGTGAACATATTGTGTTTTAAAGTGTTTGAAAACAAAGCCATCCAACGACTATTTGTACTTGAATGTTTTTTAAAAGGCTATGCTCATTGGGATTTTACAGCATACTTCTTACTAACAGGGATGAGTTTTGTTTGAGGGAGATGCACAGTTTGTGATTTCCCAAATTCAATTCTCACTAACAAAGCTTGATTTTTAAAAAATCTGCAATCAAAGCATTCTTGATAGTTCTTCCTGTTTTGAAAGCCTTGTGTCAATATACAGCAACTGCTGCCATATCATTCTCAATTTTAGACTGCAACCTTTTCCAGGGAGTGTCACATTTTAACATCCTGGTCTTCATCAGTCAGATTCTTTTGGTTGTTTGGAAGATTAAATATTCCTTCAAATTAATTCTTTTTATTAGAGACAATCTTTCTGTTAATGACTAGATTTTTTAAAAAATAGTTCTTACCTAAGGGGAAAAAATAGGCAAAATATAAAAGCCTACATTGAAATGTTTAGCACTTTGAAAACCTGGAAAGATTTATCTGAAAGTAGGAGAATAAATCTGCTTGATGAAGTTTTAAATCAGCATTTTAATATAAGGTGATGGTCTGAGCCTGAGATCAGCTCAGTTGGTTAGAGCAGGCTGCTAATAACGCCCAGGTTGCGGGTTCTATTCCCTTATGGGCCATTTGTTTAAGAATCAGACTCAACAATCCTTGGGGGTCCCTTCCAACTCAGAATATTCTGTGATTTTGTGACTATTCCCGTTTCCAGTTCGGTGCCTTTGCAACATCCCCTGCAAAGCCTTCTCCTGGACAGGTCCCACCTGTGAAGGACAGATGGGAACACCTGGCAGGGAGGAAGCACAGGTGGCACCAATAAGCCCTAATGGTCCTGATGAGCCTTCCTGAGGTGCTCCCCACCCTCATGGACCCAGGAGTCCTTTTAGCTCAGCTTTGGGGGAGTCCCTAGCTCTTGTCTTTGCTACCCTGAGCTGAGCTAACATCTGCTGCTCCCCAGTGAGGTGGATTTCAGTGCATGGTTACTGAACACACAGAAGGGGTAAGTGCTGGGGTTTGCTCCACCTGACCAACTTTCTGATTACAGTGCTGCTCCGGTTAGGCTGACTGTGGTGGAACTTGGTGCCTCCAAAAACTAGTGCTGATTGCTGTTTTTCCATGGACTCTGCAAGGTGTGCTGAAAGGCAGATTAAGTTTATCAGAAGATGAATCTTATAGAGTAAAACCACACTGCTTAGGTGAAAGTCTGTTTTGACCAAACATCCAGGACTATGGGAATGTATCTGAGGTGGTTTTTTTTTTTTTTCTTTTTAATTTGCTTTGATTATTGAAGTAAAAAATTATAAATATGTCCTGGTCTCTCTGTGATCCCCCCTACAACTGTTATTTGATATTTTCTATATTTATCCTTGCTAGGTGTGGAAGAGGAGAAAAGCTTGTTCAGACTTATGTGAAGTTCAATGTGTTTTCTAATCCCATATCCCCTTATCAAAAATCTTGAGAGAACACTATAGCACTATAGAATAGTTACAGATTGGTAACATTGCCAGGGTCATATGGAATTTATATTTTCAGGTTCTGAAAGGTAACAAAGTTTGTGTTTCATAGAGTGAAAAGAGTTTCACTTACATTCACCAAAAAAGTGCTCACTCCTAGTATCTATATAGTTCTTTTCTTCCTTCTTCTTTGCTTGGGTTTCCTATGTGGAATCCTATGGATACTTGTCAAGTTTCTGTTAAAAATTATGTATGCTGAATTTGATAGCAGATAAGCTTCAGAGAAGAATTACCACCAGAGCTGGCATGTCATAAGATTCTTGTGACCTTACTGCTTTGTGAAAAAGGCTGTTTCAGCTGGCCTTGGTGCAATGATGCCACTGGATAAAGTGGTTGTTTAATACTTAGGGGTGAAACCTGTAGAATTAGCTGAGGTCTTAAACTATTTCCCACACACACTTAAGTCTATCAGAGGGTAGCAACTCTGACTATGAACATTTTGGGGTGGATTTTACCATTTAAAGAAACGTTCACACATAAATGGTGCTGGATCCTTGTGTATATTTCTTTAAGCCTATCTAGAGTCATGTAGCACTACGTGCTGTAAAGGAAGGCATATACAGTATTTAGCAGTGTATTGTCTAATTTATGGCTCTGTGTTAATTCAAAATTCAGCAGTTGTTTTTTGTTCCATTTAGAAAGTGATAGTGGCCCCAAAGGGAAGGGAATGGGAAATGCTACTCTGACAGAGGAAATACCAAGTCATAGCCAGACAAACACAAAGCACTTTATTTTCTGTCTTAGAAATTGTTACATAAAACTTTTAGTAACTGTAAAAAAAATGGCACTCTTTCCTTAGAAATGGATACTGTCTGCCTCAGAACTGGAGGGATAACCAAGGTCAAACAGAGGAGGACTTTTCAAAACAGACCATTCTCTTCAATAGTGAAATTTCAACTATTTGTCTTCAGCACACCCTTCCCCTCCACCCCCATTCAGTCTTGACTGATTGATTTCACCTGAGCTGAGGAAGATGCTGCTGCTGAAAATATTCAGAAAGAGGCAGCAAAGCCCTCACAGCTGCTGATTTATGCTGAACTTTAAATCTTGTGCAGGTAGAGACTGAGCTCTGCCAGCATGGAGATGTGTTCTGAAAAGCCAGAATCTTACACTGCTTGTGATCCTGGTCTTGACTTCTCTAGGTACATTTTTCTCTTCTTGTTTCTGTTGATAGTTATGAATCAAAAATTAGTATACTGCTAAAGGAGTGTAATAAAATAGAGAGGAAATATCTGCATTGTGTCCAGTCAATGGTTTTGAGGAGTCTTGAGCCTTTGAGGTCTCGTAGCTTTGTATCTCAGTCTTCATTAGAGGTTTTGTGCTTAATTGAGGCAAGAAGGGGCATGAAAATGGAAATGCAGAGCAGATCGTGGATTACTGTGACTATTTTTTTCCTGTGGGAGCTGCTCACAGTAAAGGATAAGTGTTTTCTCTCCTATATGAGCTATAAATTTCTTTCTGAATAAACACTTTAAAGATTTTATATGAATAACATGTCTCCCTTTAACACTTTAACATCATTACCTGTTTCTTTATTTACAATGCTTTTGACTATACTTTGGGTTTGAATTTGACCCTAAAGTTTGGATATTGTGGTGAATATGGAGACATACCACAACAGTAAAGTTCTCTCTGCATGTAGTACTTGTAAATCAGAGATTTTTCCTGTAAATCTGAGCTTCCCACACAGACTGTGAGTAAAACTGCAGGAAACTGTTCTCCAGTTGCTATACATTTGTTGCTCTACATGTCTTTTTGGAAGGAGCCCTTGATAAATCATACTCTACACAACCACTCTGTGCATAGTAAGAGAGAATTTCGAATTCTGTGGTTCCTTTTGGATGGTCCATTCAGCCAAATATTTCTCTCTGTCTGCTGCATGTAAACAATCTGTTGTGGGTTTTTTTTTTTTTCTCCCCTCTGAACTATTTAGGATATTATAAAGTGTCTCCTGGAAAACTTGGTCCCCCTTATAGTCAGTACTTATAAACATTAAGCATTTCTCTAGGATTCTGACTCAGAAGAAGCACGGATGCATGGCTCCATTCCAAAATGAATTTATGTTTGTTAAATCTAAATAGGATTAGATTTAGAAGCCTGAGATTGGGTGAATGAGGTTGCCCTATAAGTGAAGGATGAGAAATTAATAAAAATCTCTTTATTTCATGGCATTCTCTATTTCCAATTTACTGTCAGTGTTGCTGAAATGCAGAAATTAAACTATCTATCCTACATGAGCAACTATCTGACTTGGATATAGAAATATTTTAGCTAAATATTGGTGTAACTTTTATGGGGAGGTTCCTCAGAAAACAAGCAAGTGGAAGCAAACTTATTTCTCTCATTCTTAAAATTATAGCAGCTCTAAGCAGAAACCTAACTCTGTTTTTTTTTTTTTTTTTTACCCTTTTGTTTTTTACAGAATTTCTTGTTCAGTGTTAAGAAGGCAAATCCTGCTGTAATTTTAATTACTTCATATTGCAGCTCCTATCCAGGAAACTTAACTGTGTGTGAATTGTGTTACAGTATGATGTTAAGCTACAGTCTGTAGTTAAATGACACAGAGAGCAGGCATTATACCACCCATAGTTTTAATGCCACATGATAAATGACATTATGGGTCTCATGGGGTTGAGGAGGAGAGCAGCCAGTTGTTTTGCAGCACCAAATCCTGATCCCATTGAAACCACTGGGAGTCTTGCCCTTGGCTTGGTTCATTCCGAGATCTGAATAGTGTTGGTAACTATTCAACTATAGAACAATAGCAAAAGTATTTTCAGAGTATTAAAAAAACCCCAAAACTCAAACCTATAAAACAATACTCCAACACTCACTAAAACACTGCCCCCTAAAAAAAAGGAATTCACCCCAAAATCCTTCAATAATATTGTCCCATATTTATTCTGCTTCCTAACAATATAAACATTTATCACTTCAGATAACAGAACTGAAAATATACATATTCAAAGGTATCTCAGCAGATATTGCATTTAAGTAGGGCAGAAAACAGAACTACCCATCCCATCCTACAAGCAAGGTGTGGATAACTTTATTTAGGCGAAATGCAGGCTCGTTTGGTAAGTTAGGGAAAAGATGGCATAAAGATTCACAGGTGAAGATCAAAGACCCTGCCTTAATAAAATCTTTAAAGCAACATGATTTCAAACAAAGGAACAGCCTACAGGTAAAAAAGGAGCAAGACCAAATACTTACTTATGGTAGGAAACATGTTTGCATGTATGTTGTAGTGAATGACATTTCCCAAGGAAAATGCCTCTTGAAAACAATCGCTTGATATCTCAATTCCCCCCTCCAATTTAATGCCTTTGTTATTATTATTTCTCACCAGTTTGCAGCAGAGGTAGCTGAACTCTGCTCTTGGGAAGTAGAGTTGGAATGGTATCAGTATGGTATCAGCTGAAAGCACTTCAAAAGCAAATGTTAAATTAATCTCAATGTTGATGTCCCCCCATGTGATTTGGAAAATTAATTATATTCAAGCTTATGTGAGAAAAATAAAAAACAAAAATCAATGAAAGACTCAAATGTTGCAGAACATTTCCATTCTCCACTTTGATGAAAAACTTGAGCTCCTTGTTTTTTTAGTGTAGAAATTACCTGATAGTGATTATGTAATTTTCTTCTAGTTCAAGATTGATATGCAGAACGTGCCATCGGCTCTGTTCTGAATTCATCAAACACAATGTTTTATGCAAGTCAAATGTTTCACAAAGCTTTGTTTTTCTTCCTTTACAGCTCTTAGACTGGGAGAGCTCTATAGAAGTGTTTCTACAGTTCCCAAGGTTTCTAGGACTCCTCTAGTTTATCAGGAAATTTAAGACTTGCAGATTTCTAAGCTTAAATTTTCAGGGTTTTTTTGGTCTTTCGACTGTAGTGACTCTAGTGTAATGTGATTTTTTTTAGCAGTTATAAACACATGTAAAATTTTTTGGTTTTGGAAAATTGTTTTGTTTTGGGGGTCTTATGTGTGTGTGCCATTTGCTTATGGGGTTTTGTTTGTTTATTTTTAAAATTTTGTCAAGCTTATCAAAAAGCATTCCTTTTGAAGCCTGTATTAATTAATTTGGAGTAATTAATCCAAGATAGGTTTGCTGTAGTATATGTGTAAAATTTTTACTTTAGAATACATGCCAAATAATACTTGATTACAGATAATTTGATTTTTAGAAGTTTGTTAAAGATTATTTTTTAGTATCAAATCATCTTAACAGTTGGTAGGATGAAAACTGTTTATAGCTTTGTTTACAGGTAAAAGTATGCAGGTGTTCCACCTATGTGGAATATGTGTGTGGAAACATATGATATCTATCTCTCTTACTACAGTGAGTTTGGTACCCATTACCAATTCTTAATTTTATGGTGAAACAATGAGATTCTTTATGCTCTAGTTGTGGTTGGGTTTAATTTAGAGTTGTTTTATTATTCTGTTGTTGGTTTTGGTTTGGCTCTCTCTTTTTTTTTGTTTTATCTTTGCTGATAACTCTTTTTGTACAAAGATTAGATAAATTGGAGAGAAATACAAGAGTTTGGGGAATCATGTGCATAGTGGTTTTATGAAAGTTAGACTGGAGGACTGAGGCAACATGTGCAAAATATGGCTAAAATCTCATGGCAGGTTGGTTAACAGAGCAGTTTTAGTGTAAAAGTACCATTGACCTTGTAAATTGAATAATTCAGAAGCAGGTAGGGAAGGTTCTAGCATTGGCTGCAAAAGTGTGTTGATTGGCAGTGGAATTTTAAAACCTTTTCTATTTTCTATTTCGATGAGTACAAAGAGCAAGACCAGGCAAAAATGGGTGTTTCTTCTTAAATGAATAGTTTTATCAAACCAGTATAGTTTTTGTTTCATATGAGTAGTTGAGTAACTGGGTTGTTTGAGCTCAAGTCCTTAAGAAAAGTAATGTGAAATGTAATTCTGATCTGAAAAGATCCATAAAAATTCAGAAGGAAAGAAAAGAACTGTGTTTTTTTTTGCTCTGTAATACTCTTTTTGCATTTACTCATTTACTGCCACCAACAGCCTCTGTGCAAAGGTAAATGAGAATTCCCCAAGGGAAGGCTATGATTATTTATAAGCAAATGTCAGCAGATCTTAGGAACTCTATCATTAGTTGCTTCAACTCCTGAACCATTTCCCAGCCTTTTTAGGCTTTTGTCAACCCCCTGTCATGTTTTCCTGAAAATTAGGAAAATTAGAAGGTACTTTAAAAGATGCAGGGCTTAAAAGAAGAAAAGTGTTTCAAGAATAACACAACCCCACTGAGCTGTGTGCTAGATGTGTTAAAGCCACGTCCATGGTGCACATTTGGATTATAGGATAGCAATTCCTAAAAAGACTCATAACTTAGTTCTCAGTGTTATGATCTCTTACTGTTTGCTGTGTTCTTTTGAGGCAAAGCAGAACATCCCCTTTGAACACACCTGGAGTTCAGAATAGGCAGGTAAATAAAGTCATGTGGGACACAAGTAATTCAAGTCTTTAACCTCAAATTAATAAGTATGACTTCAGGTTTTTAGATGGTGTAGGAAAAAGTTGTGGTATCTGAGGGTTTATAGACTATGTGTCTACACAGATTTTATTTTTCTTATGAACATTTAGAATTTCTCCTTCTGGTCCTTCCAGTAGCTGATAAGTGGAGCTGGAGTGTACTGATGAGGAAAGGTGGGGCACAGCTCCCGTGTTAGTCCAGCAGTGATCCCATTGCAAACTGTTGTCTTGCTGGAGTGTCACAGTAACCAGGATGTGCAGGGCATTGGTGGAGCAGCCTTGGATTGAAGCTTTTAGGGAAAGGGTACTGAAATGCTGTCAAAAAAAGGGTCAGTTGCCTTTCTTGAGCACTGTCTTTTCCAGGTCTTAACCCCTGGAATAGAAAAGTAGCTGGAGGCTTCCTCTCAGATCTACAAGCACTGGCTTTTTCTGTCCTTTCTAAATGAGCTTAATTCTGCATCTTGCACACAAGCAAATAGTGGAAAATTAATTATTTCCCTTGGAAAACCACCTTTCAAGTGGCTGAAGACAACTTTTAGGAAAATGATAACACTTACTGTCCAGTCTTTTTACTAGGTATCTTTTTTTCCAGGCAAAGACTATTTTGTGAAGAGTATGTATGTTAAAATCTTAAAGGTATTTTTGGTAGATAGATTTGGTTTCTCAGAAAGGAAAACTATGCATTTTCACTTGTGCTGTTTGGCAAGGTGTTCTTAGAATTCTACAATGACCTTTCTTTTGAAATTTCCTTTTCTAGCCTGCAGAAAAGGCTCTTTGTGTTTATAGATGAGACTATTATGTAGAATTTTCTCAAGAGTTGTTAAATGTCCAGTCTAGAGGTAATGTCTCCTCCTTACAGAATATATCAAATAAACCAAAGGTGGGGCTCTACCACTTACATTTTAGTGCAAGCTAAAACTATATTGGTCAATTACAATTTTTCTTTTTTAATGACCAAGAGACTATAATTTGGGTTGGCTTTTACTATCATTGTTAATGTAATAAGGCTGTGTGAGTAAAGCTTTATTCCTTTAAAGCTGATAAAAATAATAATAAAACTTCTCTTCTGTGCCACAGAAAACACGTGCTGCTCAGAGTAAAATAATCTGGATGAACCCATATGAACAAAATGAGAACCAAATCAGCTCAAATAAATTTGTTTTCTAAGCATATATAGGATATAAACTAATTTTAGAGCTTGTAGGCCATTTCTCATTGCTTTTTAGTTTTTGGTACACTTCTACTTTCACATTTCAGCTATAGCTGTCAGGGTCAAAACACAGTGAGAGGCTTACCTTGAGATTTTTCTTCTCTTTCAAACAGACCAAGAAAACTCTTAGGTGCTGTTCTTGTCAAGACACAAGGCCTTTTTTATTGGAAATTTGGAAATAATCTGAAGTGGTGTATGCTGTTTACGTGACATCCAGACTCAATTCACCAATGAATCAAAAAACCATGAGGACCATGGAGCTGTGTAGTGTACTTTGTTTCCCTCCGTGTGCCTTGGGGCCAGCAGACTTGTCCTAACACTTAATGGTAAAACTGGCAAGATTGTCCACACCAGGTCATTCTTGTGGTGCAATAATGAATAACATTCTAACATTGCATTAATGTTATATCTGCAGACCTGATGTGGTAACGGATCAAAAGAACTGAGCGTGCTTTCATGTTTCAAGGTCATTCATCCTACTTCTTTAGCCATTAGTCTGATAATAGGCAAGCTATGCAAATGGCATGGACTTGGATAGTGCATGAGGATGTACTTAGATTTGCTAAAATCTATAAAATCCTATCAATGGTTTAAGTAACTGACTGGTACTGTATCCCAGCAAGGGCTTAATCATGGTACATTCTTTTTATATATATTTTATATCCTTGAATGTATTAATCTTACTCATACTACCTAATTTTTTTATTTTTTTATGCTTAAGTATCTTCTTGAGGTGAAAATCAAGAGTTTCTTAGCAGTATAGAGGAACAGAGAGAGTCTTGAGGGCAGGAAAGGGCAGGCTGTATTTGGAAATGGGATGGAATAGGAGTAGGCGGTAAACTGATGGGCTGCATTGGGTTGTGGTATCTGCAGCAGTTCAGGGCTCTGCTTCTACCAGTCATGCAAAGTGGTGCCTTCAGCATGATCCTACCCACTGCAGCTGGAGTGACAATCTGGTTTGGTTCAGGGAGAAGGCAATTTTACACAGCAATTTCACCTTCATCTCTCTCTGATTGTCAAACTGATGTAATCCAAGGGCAGGTGGTAGAAGGTTTGTAGCTCTGCAAACCATGGACAGCAGTTGAGGAGCGACTCAGTTCCCTTCACAGGGTGAATTTGCTTTTTCTATTTGCAAAGTAGCTCGAGAATTGGAGACACCACGGCATCTGTTAAGTATTTAACTCTCACACTTCCAAGGGCGAAAAAACCAGAGTCTGAGTGTGTCTCTCTCACTTTCTGTCTGTATTCCGTAACAAACAGCCTTTCTGAGCCGGTGGGAATGCGGGGCCGTGTCCCGAGCCCGCAGCCAAGGAGAGCGCTGGAAAGAAGCGGCGCCATCTACCGCCTGAAGCGCATCATTGCCGGCCCCTCCTGGCCAATTAGCCAAGGCAAGAGCAGCAATGACAGCTTTAGTTGAGGGTTATTATTATGGAATATTCCTCCCTTTTCATTTTATCTTGGTTTGATGCAGATTTAAGAGCTGGTCTTGCTAGCTCCCTGCAAATGCCGGTGATGGGTTAAAGAGCTGCTTGTTGATGTCATGCGTGGCTTTTGGGTTAGTGATGGTTGGAGGGACAGGAAACTGCGGCAGTGCATTACATAAACAAGTGTAAGGGTGACAGGCAGGAGTCTGAAGTCTCAGATCCCCAGAAGTATTTATGCAGCTAATTAATATGTTGGAAGTAGATGGCTTTGGGGAATTGGCCTGGCACAGGGGGGAGGTCTCTTTGACTCGAATGGAGAGATTCAGCAATAAGAGCAGACTTTGCTAAATGGTGTCCTTTCTAAGCCTCTTGGGGTTAGCCAATAAAGCTGAGATGTGTAATCTGGGAGAATAGGTTGTCTCCTGTGGAAGGAGTTATTCTTTTGGATGTGGACAAACACAGGTGGAATCTCGTTGAAAAATTCTTTTTAAGGATGTTTCTCTTGAAAGAGTTTTACAGTTGTAGTGCTTGTTTCCATAGCCCATTTCTACAAAATGTTTACCAGAGGACAAAGTCCTGTCATGAAAGTTTGGAATTTTCCACCAATGCTGGTAAAAATTTCCAGATCCAATAGGGTAGTAAGGATAAGGTTGGTTTTTCAGGATAAGACTGATAACCATCCCTTCTAGAATACAGGTATAATGTGTTTTAATCTAAGAGGTGACTAGAAAGAATTTTGGAAAAAGTAGTTTTAGGACTCTTTTGCAATTTATGTAGATCTTATACTGACTTACAGCTCATCTGACCTTGGTCTTGTATAAAAGACACAAAACACCGTCTTCTGCTTGAAGTTCAATTTATGTAACTTAGCAACATAAAGAAATAAATAGTTTGATTGGTGGACGTAAATCATAAATTGTTTTGTAGACATGGAAGTTTTGAATAAGTGCCCCAAACTAATTAGATTTAACCATAAATTGTAATTCTTTATTTTTTTATATGAATTGGTTTATCTGCCCCTTAAAAATGTGTCATAACAATTAATTGATATTTTAAAAACATCCCCAAGTGTGGAGGCAAAGGATGGAAGTGATATTCAAGCTATTTGAAAGCAAGTTGAACTATAATTGGGAGTTTAAAATCATGAGCATTTTAATGTCTTGCAGTTTAATCTTGAATCTTAATATGTTAAACTTATTAAAATATTCCAATTCTAAATACTGCACCTGAATTGCGATTCAACTGCCACTGCTTTATGGGCAGATTTGTTGAAAAAGTTCCCCCTGAGTTTCTTATTTATCTGATTTCCTGGGTACGATATGTTAAGACATCAAAGAGGGAAAAATTCCAAGTGCATGTAACTGATTCCTGCTTGTTACATCACTAGAATATTTTCAAGTACAGCACATTCCTTTCATTTTTGTGTAATAGATAAGTGTTTATCTCTGTTAAACAGAAAGTCGGAGCCTCTGGAGGCTGTCAGGTTCTGGCATGAATTCTCTAGCCTGGAATAAAAAGTGGCTTTGGAAATCCCGTGTCCCTCAAGCATTATTTGGCTTCATCTCTGCCAGCAGATTTGAGGTTGGTAGATGTATCCCCCCTTTGTAATATAATGTAGCATCTTAAAAGTTAAGAATCCTTTGTGTTCTGTCAGGTCATAAGTCACTAACCTGGGGAGTCTCTAGAAAGGAAATATTTAACTTTTCTTGACCCGTTCTAAACTTGAAAAAAGAAAAATATTAAAAATGAAGTCTGAAATCAGATGGAGATCAGCTTAAATGAAGTCAGGTCAAATATTGGTGGTATGACTATGGGCCTCAGGAAAAAAATTCAAACAGGTTATCTGTGATATGCTTAAATGTCTTTGTGCTGTGATAGAAACAGAAACATGCAAGCACTCCCTCAGAAGTGTGTACCTTGCTGGTACTTGCCTTAGTGGTGTTGTTTCCAAACTTAAATAAGGTTTTTTATCCCAACAACTCAGCCCACAATGACAATTTTTCTAAGTCAGTCTTAAGGAAGTATGAAATTTACTCCTGTCCTAAATGTCTGGGTCAGAACTCTTGGATTTTCAGTACTCCCTGGAGAAACTTTAATTATTCCTGAAGAAGTCTTAATGATGATCATCTTCCTACCCTGGGGCAGGGTTGTAAAGAACTGTTTTGGTGTTTCATAAATCTCTTAAAACTTGCAGGCACTACCACTAACTCTTAAAATGCCTTCTGTGGCATTCACCTAAGAATGCAGAGGACTTCCTGCTACATCCAACTGCACAGCTTAGCAGCTAAGACTGCCTCTCGTGAGCCCTTCTTCTTTATGGAGGTCTAGCTGCTGAAGCATTACCCAGACCGAATGTTTTCTTTAGAAGTTATTTTGGGGAGTTTCGTTTTGTTTGGTCGGTTTATAAATGCAATTAAAATTAGCATATATCCCCAGAGCTGTAATATTTCTTCAGGGAATTGAATTTTCAAGTCAACAGTAATTCTTTGATTGCATTCAATATTTGCACATTTAAATTTGAGCTTGGCTTTTGATCTCAGGAATCTAAACAAAGCCCAGCATTTGAGTGCTTTATGCATTTGTGATCTAGAATTGTACTTGGCCTCTGGAATGGGTTATTTGCAAACTCAAATACAGGAAGGTGAAACCCAAACATTTTCCTTGGTTTCTCTGCTCCTTATGCTTTCCTCTTAAAGTGCTAAATAGATTCAGGCTGCAGTCTAGGCTTTGTTGAAAGCTTTGGGAGATTTAACACACTTTTCAACAGACCAGCCTCCATCTTTTGGTATGTAAATAAGCTGCTGCTTAGTTCTTGTGTTTTACTGGTTTGATATAACAATTAAGGAGAAATTACTTATTCACCTCCCAAATAAATGCCCTTACCAGGAACTGGAAAAGTCAGGGAAGTTAACTTCTAAGCCAGCAGGCAATTTATGCTAAACACCGAATCATGAAATCACTGTAGGTGTTTAGGTTCTTCCTTGTTCCCTCATCAAAAGAATAATGAGGAGGTAAATGCAATTAAAGGAGTTGCTTGTCCCTTGTTACTTCAGGTTTACTTGGACAATCAAATTGTAAGTAATGTGATTGATGACATTAAATATGGGATTACTTCAGTAATAACTCTCCAAAAAGAATATCTCTAGGATGTTTCTCAAAAAGTGACATAACATTGAAGTAGTCAATCTAAAATTTACCTGGATTTATTAGAATTTATTTAAGTACTTGGCACCCCTAGACTTTGTAGAGATGTGCATGAGAAATGTGGTAAACTGAGGGAGAATTGACTACTTTTGTTTAGCTTGAGCTGGACCCCTCGATCTGCTATTTTTGTCTGATGGAATGGAGAACACAAATTCCCAATAATTAGAAGTGATGATCAGGTAGATGATTTGCTATCCATGAGAAATTACATTACTCATATAACAACATTAATCATTGCTAGATACAATGGCAGTACAACAGTGAAGGTCATTTACTGTGAATATGCTATTAACAGTTCAATGAGTAAAAACTTGTAGAGGTGCAGGAGTTAATATACAATTTAACATAAAATATATATATTTTCACCTTCATTCCTTTCCTTACAGTTGGCCAAGTTCTATGGCCTGGCCTTGCAAGGGAATTGACTGAAAAAACCATCCAAACTTAGTCTTTTCCCAGTAACAGGGCAGAACCTCATTCCTCCAGTTTAGGCTATGTGGTCTCTGGCTCTGCAAACTGAGCTCCACTTTTCTTAAGATCAACGAAGGAACCCTAATCCATTGTGTTAAAGCTGTGGACAATGACCACTCTTTATGTGGAGTCAGGTTGCATTTGCATCTAAATACTTCAGGCCAATGCATGACAGCAATAACAAAAAAAAAAAAGAAAATAAATGTGTATCAGGAGATCACAACTTGGTGGGACAAAGTGATAAATTGTTGCTTTAGGGTAGTTTATAGGTAAAATGGTTCAGTCTTTATAGCATCGGTGAATATATATATAGAACATTTTACCTTTCTTTCAAATACATGAGATACCTTGATTAGTCTGTCCATGTTTTGCTTTTAAAGTGTTTTGTGGGGGGTTTTTTTGTGGTTTGGTTTTTTTTTTTTTTGGTACTTGATATTTGGAACCCTTGGGCCCATGATCTAAGTTTCTATTTTGATGCACAAAGCAGGGACAGACTGTACTAGGACCCAAACCTGGAAATCAGGGCAGTCTAAGCATTACTCAATGCTACAACATGTGTGAATTTATTGGTCTGAGTTTTACTTGAACCCAGATAACCTGTCATACCACTATCCACTTAGATTTTGACATTGCTGTGCTTCTGATTTGCAGTAGTTTCTTTTAAACATTAATTTCTAAAAATTACTGTGAAATTCTAGGTTTGGATAACTGATACAGAACAAGTATTGCCACTTCTTTCCTTGTCAACCAATGCGCGTGACAATTTTGGATGAACAGTGCAGAACTCTGCACAATTATGAGTACCACCAGGTGTCTCTTGCATTGAGGCAGCTTTGGAGGGAAAACATGCAATAATGGTTCAAAAGAAAAGCTGATCTCGTTACTGTCTCTAGTATGACTTTCATCAACAGCAGGAGGAGTAAGAGTGGCTTTTGAAGCAGGAATGAACTTGTCTAATGATTCATCTGTATTCTGAAAATTGAATAACCGTTGCCTTTTCCTGGTTATTTCTGCATTTCATACCCCTGACTGAAATCACAAATGCTAAAATGTGTTGTGCAAGGAGTTTCGGTGTTCTGGTCCTGAACAAAAACCGGGATTACTTAAGAGCATATTCACACAAGGGGTGTGCGTAATTTTACAGACTGCAAGGTCAGATGAGTTAGGGAATTGCTCTTTATTGTATCTCACTCTCTCTCTTGGCATCCTTCCATAATGTTTTCTAGCTGCTGGTTTTATCTGTTTTTATATTCAGAATCTGAATGAGGCAAGTAATGTTCTCTCCCTCCTCTCCTTCTGAGCACAGATACCTGAAATGCCACGCTGTGAATAGCATTTCATTGAACAGATTTCTGTGATGGATGAATTAATTAATTAATGCAAAGGCAGTCCCTGTTTTCCCTTTCATGATAAACAGAATCAGACCAAAGTAAAAACACCATGGTGACAACCTGTCATTTGAGTATTTTTGCCTTTGATTGAAGTGTTTGTGCATATTGTTAATACTCATTGTTAAAATGAGTTATGATTGCCAAAGTATCTTTGATCAGGAAAATACAAATTATGTTGTTTCTATAACATCATAAACCCACAAATTCTGACATTGGGAATAAATATGATTGAGTAACAATAGAAGTGTAAAAAAAAAAATAAAAAAACTTGCTGTTATGACACCTCATTTATTTGAAATTATACCCCCAGGATTTTGTGGAAATGCTGTCGTCTTAGACAAATATATAATAATATTGTCCTAAAGTACTTTTAACTGTGTAAACTGGCTTCTTAATATTATCTAATCCTACTGTAGAAGAACTGAAACACAAAACTCAAAGTGACTTGTCCGTGCTTAAGGTGATATATTGGAAAAGACCAATATTGTGTTCTGGGCAGGGGCTTAAAATGCCTTTCTGTAGCCTAAGTAATTAGACAGGCAATATGGGCTGTCACTTGGCAAAATTAATAATTTAAGTAATATTGAACACCTTCAACTGGAAAGATCGAAGATTAAATCGAAAGGTAATTCTGGTGCCCTGAAATTAAAGTACTGCCTCAAACAAATCTGTTTCTCACACTAAGCACAAGCTCCAAGAGAGTGAGTTAAAATCCCACCAAGACAGCCCATAGCCTGGCTTACCCCAGGGCTCCTCTGAGCTGGGGAACTGGAATTTGGCTGTGCCCAAAGAGAGATAATCGACTTCACCTTGTTGTGTCTTACTGGGAGACTCTGAAGTGAGGAGAATTCTGGAACTGCTACACGTTTTCTAAATTATGTTTTATGAAACCTGTTTGTTCTTGGAGAGCTGGGTGTGTGTGAAATGGTTACTTTTTCTGGAGTGACTTATTGACCTCAGTCACTGAGGGCCCAAAGCTCAGGGAAGCCTGGGAGAAGTTACCACTGAGATGTCATCATTGCTCCAAGTGTTGTTACTTTCAGGATCTCCAAGCTTTGCCTGGGAATACAGTCCTGGAGGATTTCTGACAAAATGAACAGGACACAAAGCAAAATGCACAGATATTGTGTAAGTGTTGGTTTGTAAGAAAACATGTGAATGTTTTCTTCCAGTTTAAAAACAATTTGTATCATAGGCAATGTGTAGACAAGTGCCTGCCTTTTAGATTAGGAGCTTTCCTGCATTAATTCCTTATGGAATTTTACTGTTTTAAGAACCTGTTGTGATATTAAGGTTTAGTATTTTGTGTTGTTTCTCATAACCAGACGTCTTTAAACATCTAGTTGTGTGGGTTGTATTGGCTGAAGATTTTAAGATTCTGTGTCATTTTGGCACCAAAGTTACCTTGTGGACTTAGCACTGTTTCTGTATGGGAGCCTCAAGTGACAGAGTCCATAAATAATGTACGAAATTGTGCCTCCAGTTAGTATGCACTGATCTTGTATTTAGCAAATGAGACAGTCATCTTAAAAAGGGCAATCATGAAATTAGATTTTCTCAGATACATGTGTATTTCTACCTAGATCTAATCTAATATCCTAATGTACACCTACCAAAGCATATAATTTGATACATTTTAAAAGTCTGATGACAGAGCATAGACTTTTTAAAGAAAAGGACAGGCCCCTCTTAAGCTAATGACAATATTTCCCATTGGTCTAGATATGTTAGAGTCTCATTCAGCTTTCTCTTGTTAATCAGACATTGCTGAAGAACTTCTCAGAGCATTTAAAAAGACCTACCTTGATACCTTCCTCTTAAGGTGCCATGGTGCCCATAACTCCCTGAGCTCTGCCTAATGCCTTGTGATACTTTCCATACTCAGCAGCCACGTCTTGCAGGAGTAGCTATGCCTGGATGGACACCCTCCCTTCTGCATCAGCTCTGTGTTCTGCTGGCCAGTGGGACAGGTAACTTGCTCTGCCTGCATGTTTAGCTGTGTTTCCATCTGTCACAAAGACAAGCAGAGACTTGTTGGTTTTGACCACCAGAAGGGAGGTGCCTTTGGCTGAAGCAACGGGCAGCTCTGAGCCCAAGTGTTCTCCAGTTACCTTTGTTAGCACAAAAGAGACTTAAAATGCTAAGAAAATCCTTCTTAGCATCACTATATATGACACTTTTATTCTGTAGTTTAGTATAAATCATTTTATAAGTTTCTTGCACATGAATTTTGGAACAAAACTATGCAATCCTTTCCAGAACTCTGCTGACTTACTGTTTCTCCAACATTCAATGTTGTTTTCCACGTTCAGTATACATTAAACATTCACTGTGCACTTTAAGTTCTCTTTGCAATAAGACTAATCATTTTAAGAACTAATTTATGTAATGTAGCATTTGCCTGCCATTACAATCCAAAATACATCTTCCTCCACATTTGGCAGAACATATGCTTTGTGGGAGGGACAATGGCAAAGACCTAAAGAAATCTAAACATCTAAACAAGAAGTAAAACAAAGAAACAAAATTCATTAGTAGAGAACCACTTGGGGCACCAGTTAGTCTAATTCTCTTCTGCTGCAGACTATTGGAATCCCAGAGGAAGGTTTCCCTGGCAGCATTTCAAGTTAAGGCTTATATTTTCACTATGAGGGAGTTCTCTTGAAAAATAGCCTTAATTAGGTCAGGACTGACTGTGGTTTCTTTAATGCAGGCTGCAATTTTTTTTTTTAATTCTTTTTGTTATATTTTTTCTTTACATTTTTGCTATTGTCAGTCTGCTTCTTGCAATATAAGAATAAGAATATAAGCTGATAATATACAAGGAGTGATGATTTGGAGGTGCTTGTTACTTCACCATGTCTACTGAGTCATAGTCATTTTTTGCCCTTTAATTTTTGTCTTTCCTGAAAGAAATGATTTTATCTTAGCTTTGGGAACAGTTAGCAGCATAAGATGTCTTTTGTAACTCAAAAAGATGCAATTCTGCAATAACTGAAACATCAGAATCTTTTAAAAAGTAAAGATGGAATTTCTACTGGGCTTATTTTGATTCACAAGCCTTATGTCTGCAAACTACTTACTTAAATTCAAATTTGCAAATGTAGATGCTTGTCCTTTTGCAAGTTAAATTTTTAAGTCGTCTTCCAAAAAGTGAGTAATAACCAAAAGACAGACAATGCCAGCTAGAGCAGCAGGGTGTCTGCCCTTTAAAGGGGAGTGGTGGTGGTGTGTGTCTGGTGTGCAAATGCTTACACAGACCATTCCTCAGCTTTCACTTCTCTACAACCCAGGCTTCTAAATTCCTTAAAATGTTCAGAAGTATTTTTTGTTTGATGTGGATTCACAGTCTTTGTGGAGAAGAATTAAGCTGATGTCAAGGTGGTTTACCTTGCTCCCAGTGCCAGGCAAGCTTCCTGATCAAGCAAAAGAGTAATGAAAAAGCCTTAAGGTCAATATTTAAGTTACGAGAATGGAATGAGTTGCCTCATTCATATGAAGGCAATTTGGTCATAATCTTAGCATCACCTCTGGTTATTCCACATCCCAGAGTGGGACATAGTCCAGCCAGAGATCTGGCTCTCCTGAAGGCACTTTGTCCATACTTAAGTTATTGTGTGTGTGTTTATTCTCTGAGAGGTGTAGCAGCTTTGAGAGTACAATGACCTAAAAATCATTGCAAAGGAACTTTGGTGCAAATCTCACTTTTTTTCCTGAGAGATTTTTATCTCCATACCTATAATCCCTGGAGCTGGATCTTGTATTCCTTTTTTATCTTTTTGGAGCAAGCTGAGTTTTGTTACAGTAGTGCCTTCCTTTATTTTGTGTCTAAGTGACCCAACAGACTATCAGAAACATACAGAGTCTTGGAACTAAATATTCAGGGTTTCTCTACTTATTGTGTGTTTTACTCACTTTGTCATTGGTTCCTCCTCTGTTCAGCCTACATTTCATTTTGTTTGGCCTTGGCAAACATTTTGTAGATCAGTTATAAATATGTTTCATCAAGTTCTTGACCTCTGTGTTTACCAGCTTCACATGAGACTCTGAGAATCACATAGTAAGAAGTTGTTGCTTCGGGAATGTACTTGTCCAACTTGTAAGGATTTCTAGGTTTTTCCCTAGAGTGGTTTCTGGTTATCAAATGTTTAATGTGCAGCTGCAGTAGCATTGCCCTTTCTTAATTATCATGTTATTTGTGGTAAAATCGTCGTGTCACACTTATTTCTGTCTTCAGGGGAAAATTGAAATGACAAAACAAACAGTCAAACTATTTCTAAACAGCTAAATTTTACTGGTTTGTTGGTAATTAAATGAGCACTTGGGCATTAATGACCAGCTACTGGCATGTCCTGCACTTGCTGTAGTAAATGCTGATGCCTTCACAAAGGGAATGTAAAATGCTGTTCTACATTTTCACAAAAGAGTTAAGACTTTGTGGGCGTAAGAGTGCATAATTCAACATCTGTGTCAGTTTCTACTAAAAAAAACACTGAAAAATGAGATTTGAAAAAAAAGTACAACACAGCCAAGTTCTTAATTCTTTCAGGAGATCCTGGTGATGTTTTTGTAGCATCAGGTGCTCAAGTCTTATCTTGATACCTTCCATGACCTTGCTACTGTGGACAGTCTGTCAAAGACTGTCCCCTCTAAGTATCATCTGGAACTGAGCTTCAAAAAGCTGTGAATCTTTTAAAATGTAATTTGAAAGGTATTTTTGAACCCTAACCCACTTATGGCCACAAACTGCAGGTGCACAGATGGGAGATATTTGCTCTTGGTTTACAGGTACTTATTTTTTTAATTGTCTATTTCTCTAGAAAACATAAAGTGCTGATTTTTCTCTGACTCTTGAAAAACCTACATGTATTTGTCTTTCCTTCAATGTTTCAATGGCTTTAATTCAACAGCCTGCGTTCTCAGTGTTTCCTATGAGTTGCATAAATTAACTAAGTTGTAAGGACCTGTATGGGATCATAAATTCTTGCAATCAGTGCAGCAAAAGAATAATCTAAGAATTTGCCACTCCAGGCTGTAATTTTAGGTCTGATTCTCTCACAGGAAAGTGTTTATGACTGACATATTTTGTCTTCAGCTCTTCCCCATGATACAACTTACCTAGCTGCATGAACAAAGATTTTCCCTAAATGTTCCACAATCATTTTTCAAAAATGTTCTCTCATCAAGTATCATTCAGTTTTTTTCCTGTGCATGAGATATTTCTACTTCAATAATGTGTCAAACTTTCATATTAAAGTGGAAAAATGTGTAAGATGCAGGAATGTCATTGTATTTTCAATTAAACAAGCCCAATTAAACAAATCACGGGATCCTTTTAGTAATCATTTCACTTCCCACTATGTATCCAGATCCTCAGATGATGGTATTGGATTTGCACAGTATGTGTAGCTCAGAAACTTCAGGGCAGTAGAGATGAGTGTCTGGAGAGCTGTCAGAAAGTGTTTTGACTCCTCAGCACCTCTCCCATAGGGGACCATTGTGCAGGGTGTAGCTTTTGCTTCAGGAGTACTGGGAATTTGGTATGGATGGACTCCCTGTTAGGTGACTTGTCCTTTGATGAGATGTTTAAGTAATAAAAACAACCCAGAAAAAAACCTCAAGAAGTAGCTTATTTCATTAGAGGATGATTTTTCTCTCAATTTCAATGAGCTCAGGCTATGGCTTTTTTAAAAAACATACTGTTTCCATAGCTGCAAGTTAAATCACCTTTGGTACCGTTATCTTTGCGCACCACGTCGACTAAAATATCTTGCTATGTTTTTAGGCAGTTTCAATTTTCAAATAATTTCTGAGGACAAGCTAAAATACACTTTCTTTTTCCAAATGCTTTATGGTTTTCAAAAGCTCTTGCCTGTCTGTCTGAAACTTGTATTCTTAAATACGTGTATTTTCCTTATCAAAGAGGAGAAGGCCATAATGTAACACAAGCTAGCTGGGATTTAGTTAGTGATAAACCAACAGAGGTACTTCTGTCCATGTCATTATATTCCTTAACACAGTGAAATAATCTGTTGAAGGTTTTATGGCCTGTGCAGTGCATTCTTTGCTATAAAGTTTCACAGGATTGTTCCAGTGCTTAAATCGTGGTCATAAACAGCACACTTGTCAATAGTTCTACTATGGCTAATTTTTCATAAATGGGGTCCACTGTGGAACTGAGTGAGCAGTAACATGCTGTATTTCACTAAGGGAAAGACCATAAAGACTTTCTTTTTGAAAAATAATAGAAAATTCACTTCATAGCTTCCAGCTTGATTGTCTCCATTTGTGGTATGCTTAAGCAGTAGAGGAGAATTATGACTTGTTAACAGTGAATCCAGTAAGTGACCACAAAAATAGGAAGAGATGTGTTTCTGTACCTCTATGTGCTGTTGCGAGACAACTAATTAAACTCTTCAGTATGAAAACTAGTTTTTTCATGCATTTTGCTATTAAAAATAAATGACATCATAATTTGTGGAACCTTGAAGTCCAAGTCAGCTCAGGATTTTCAAGGTCTTCATGCAAATAATTTGGGTATGTGTTATTTTGTGAAGTTTATTTTAGCACAATTTACTTGTGCTAAAATTTACTTGGATCAGATTTCTAACAGTTATAAAGACTTTGAAGAGTGGGCTCTACAATAACAGCTTTAGGCCCATCTGCAGTAAGTTTGTTCTGACTAAAATAAGGAAATGAGTAAATTGAACCTCTGCAATTTTTAGTCTGACTGCAGTGCTGCTTAAAACATCCAAGTGAATCTGGTTTTGGTAGGGGGAAGTCTGGAAATCTGAGCAATGCTGCAATTCACCTACATAAGACAAAAATTTAATTATTTCCAAAGTAACAGCACTTTCCTGCATATAATAAAATGAATTGATCAGGAATAGTTTTGAAAATTGTGATCCTGCTTTGGGATATTTAAAAGATCAATTCAGACCTGTTTTCTGTGCTTTACAATGTTTTATTTTTAAATAACCAGTTTAATAAGTTACCAGTTGCTTGACTGCAGTAGGTCAGTAAGTCAGGCTGATTTCTGTTCCTTCTTACCCTGTATGCCTCACTTATTTGTTCTACAATAATTTCAAATTGTGGTTCTCTTATATTCAACATTTTGAAGTTTATTACACTTGTCTCTGTGTTACAAATTAAATTGATTAGGGATATATATGCTCCTAGTCAAATTGACAGGAACTGCAGGGAACTCTAATCTTAAAGTTTCTCTCAAAATATCAGAGAATGTGGTTTTTTTTTATCTGTGTGATTCAATAGAATTTTTGACCTGTCTGGGACTGAAATCTTGCCTTTTCACCTGAACTTCATGATCAAGTAACTCTCACCAATGGTATGTTCTTCTCCCAGCACAGCTCATCAAGTTTATGACTTTGCATTATTCAGTCTGCAGCATTAAGTATTTTTTTGTCAAAGAAATTAAGACTGATTTCCTCAAGTATTCCTGAAGTTCTGGAGTGGGTAGCCAATTTAAAAGCTTAATCAGGCATGTTTTGAGTTTCCTTTTGGAGATGAGATGTGAAGTATTCCTGGTGTGCGCTGCTGTCTCCAGATACCTCTGTCTTCCTGTGCTTTTCCCAGCTTGCACACTCCAGTAATGAAGACCACCTCATGTATTTTTTCTGTTTTGGGCTTATGAAAATCATCACAAAATTCCTTTGTATTCTATTGGTCTTCTATATCACTAGGCCTACATTGCTCGTTCTGACTTGCAGCAGGTACAACCATCCTCTCTGGAGCTCTTTCTCTAGGTCTCTTTCTTTAATCTCACAGAAGTTCTTTATCACATGCATCTTCATCAGGGCCATTTGTTTCTCTCTCTTATGCTTTTGGGTTTTATTTAAACAATTTTAGGATTTTCCCATGCTCTAAAAATGTCTTGACAGGCAACAATGATCCCAATTGCATTTGGGAATACTGAGAACATGGCACATGTGAATACCTGCTAGGTCAGATCCTAAAGGCACCAGGGGTGAACACCTCACCTCCAAACTTTCGCTGTGCTCAGGTCCACTTGCAGAGGCCCTGACCTTGGTGAGGATCTGTTTAGCTTTGACAAGACTGGTGGAATATCTGGGCCTGCTGTGGGATTCAGTGCCTATAGAGGAGGTTTTAAAAAGCCCAGCCACGCAAGGTATTGAGGAAGGCAGTTGTGACTGTGGAAATCTGAGCTTCCCAGAAGTCCTGTCATGGACAAGTAAGATTTTTCTTTGAATCTAGACTGTTGTAAACGTGTGCCTGTATTACTGATTTCATTATGATTGCAAGAAATTACCAGTCTATTAGAGTCATGATAAGGAATCAGATAGAAAAAAAGGAGTCATTTGGCTTAAATTTGATAGTACTATTTTATGGTGACACAGTAGTATTCCTATAAAAGCTATTCCTAAGACTGTATTCAGAAAAGGAAAGAAATTGGTTTTTAACATAACTTTCACAAAAGCAGAACAGGGTCAATTAGCCACATGTGTGTATACATGTATAGGCATAATTTTCTTTAAGGAAAAGAGAATACATTAGAGACAAGTTAGTATTTGCATTTCTATTACATGCTACTTCTAGCTGACAGTGACAGTCACATTAAAAATGTAAAAAAATCCCTGTACAATATTGTCTTCCTGTCACACTAAAATATTGGGGTACATATTGTTCCTGGATGCTTACATGACATTTTATATATAGCTACTCTGACTGAAAGAAATATATTCACGTTAGGAGGGTGAGAGACAGTTTAACTCCCTGTGCTATACCGTGCAAGCAATATAATTTGAAAAATAGTGAGCTTCACAATGTTTGTCCCCAAAGAATCAAATCCAAACCAAGAATGCTATCTGCAATGTCAGCTTTTGGTATTATGATTGATATATATGTATCTGTTCATAAATCACATTTCTTCTCTGCATTGTTCAGTTAGCACAGGAGTGACTAATGTGTTATTCCATCAGTTGACGAAGAATTAATGGTTGCAAATAATTATCATGATTATCTAAATTCTGCAAACTTAATATAGTTCCTCTTTCTGTGCCTTGATACAGCTTGGACTGTGATATATATTTCAGAGAAGATGACTTAATCAGCTAAAAACCACTAGTACTGCCTGCCTTTTCTGGTTATCTTGAGAATTTTGTTTATTTTGCCTGCATGTCTGCTGAGATGCTGCACATAATCTAAGGTCTTTGTTACTAAGACCTTTGTTAACTTGCAGCCAATATGGCAATCACTTTTAATAATACTGAATAACGTAGGTTTAAAAAGTAGTGTATTTTAGTAAGAGTGGAAACTTTGTGTTGTGTACATAGAAAAGAAAGGGTATTTGTATAAGATGTAATTTTGGACACTTGTAATTTACACTTGATCTTCATATTTGGCAGTGCAAATGATGATTTCAGGGGATTAATCAAATACAGTATTAAGGGACAGGAGAAGGTAGGGCACTTGGTAGTTCAAGCAATCCATACTCCTTCGCTGCTTCTGTGATTTAATTTTAAAAGGGGGGGAAAAAAGCCAACCCAGACATGTTTCATAAATGTATGAGAGTGGCATACATACCTCGATGTCCAGCATTTCTCTTCGTAATTCTAATTCACCTAGAAACATTCAAAGTGAATTTCTGTCTGTTTAAAGGACCAAAGTCTGTGGCTGTCAGACTTCATTGTCTCCTCAGGCAAAACATGTGACCTGGGAAACTGATACTGAAAAGCAAAACTAGAACTGCTGGCAATTTTCCAGGCACCGTTATGTTTGTGGTTACTAATGGACTGTGTCTCAGAGAGGGTGACATCCTCTCCCAGTACACCAGGTGAACCTTTTTGGGGAGATCTATAAAGCACAAGACTCCCAGCTACTGTTTCCAAACACTTCCCCTGCAGAAAAAGGTGTCACTGTCTCTCTCTGTTCTGATCCTTAAGGTAAACTTGTGAACTGCTTTCTGAAGTTGAACCTGCAAACTAAACTGCAACACAATATGGGACACCAGCTCCAGGAGCTTGGTGGAGACACTGGTTCATGGCACGCTCCAGGATTCCTCTCCCACACTAATTTCCGTTTATTTCACAGGCTATAAAATAACTCCTCCATCTACTTCTCCTCCTCCTCCTCTCTTTCTGACACCTCCTTCTTTCCTCCCCTTTAACATTCTCTTCATAGGTACCAATTACCTTTCTCCTCTGAGATAGTTTAGTGAATGAGTAGTTAAGCAGACTCAGAAACCATGGGCAGGGTTCATTGAGCTTTGTGAAATAGCTTTTATTCAGACCTGTGAAGGGTTGGTGTGTTTGGAAGCTTGTAGATTTATTTTTTTTTTTCAGCTATACCAACTGGTCTGGGAAAAGACGTTTCCTCCTTCCACAAACGGTGTTTTGCGTTACCAGCTCACAATGTTAGCCTTGCATGCTGATAACAATTAAAATAAGATGACATGTCCACAGAACTCACAATGAGGTACATTGTTAGCATAGAACCTTTGCCTGTTTGCTCTTCCATCTGTTTGCCAAGCAAGAAATATTAACTTTTAATATGTGGGGATTTTTTCCCATGTGTATGAATATACATATTTGAAAGTTCTTCATATATGTACTTTTTACCCAGTAGCTGTCAGATAATTTAGATTCCTTTTTTAAATTATAGATACAAACCTTCCTTTGATATGAAAAAGATGTGGGTTTGTAAATCTTTGGAAGATTTCCCCAAGCTCCTTTAATATTTGAACTAGAAATCTGAGATTTTAAAAAACTTCATTGGACAATTATTAATTTTCTTTTCTGATATTCCCAACTGCAGAATTTCTGCAGGGATTCAGTGGGTAGTGACTATCTGTTCTTCATCTGAGCTCCTAGTGATCCACATGAATATCTAGGAATGTTTGATATAACTGTAGATTGCACAAATAATCTGAAGGAAAACTATCCTTTCTAAAAACATTTCATTGCCCAAAAGCTGCTTTGAACCCATGTTCTAATACTTGCAGAGCTTTAACCACTGCATGCAGTAACAATACTTAGGTATTGGCTATTCTTAGGTTGATTTTACCTGTAGATCTCGGTGCTTTACAAAGAAGTTCTGCTACCCTGTCTGATGGGGACCTGAGCTACAGAGAGACATGGTGAGCTCAGCAGCAGAAAGAACTCTGAAATCCTCTCTCAGACCTGCCCCCTCAGCGTGGCCATGCTCTTTCATTGGCATTTTCTTGTGTCAGATGAACACTTCCCCCTTGGAATTCATTGTACTTCCAAATACTTCCAAATATTTAATTTACATTGGGCTGAAGGCATAAGTAGCTCGTTTAGATTCCCAGGGACGATGGGTCTTGTAAGGGAAGTGTCAACAGTCCATAAACCGCAGGAGTGCTGCAGTTGGTAGTTTGAAGTTCAAACAAACCTGCCATCTATGATGAAAGAAAATGCCATGGTTTAACATGTTACAGTAAATATTTTCTTTAAGAGGAATAACTGTTGAATCCAGCAGAAGAAGATGGACAAAATAAATTCCTAACATGTAGCAGGAGGCTGTTGTAAAGAGCTTGCTTTGGGATGCAATTCTGTTCTGCAAATAACAATGTGCTGGAAGTATGGTCCCACTTGGCAAATGTGTCAGTGAGTTCACAGATGGCATCACCTTACAGTTATGATTTATTCTAGTTTTCTTCTGTCTTGATTTCATGGTCAATGCCAGAAATCCAAAAGAATTTTTCATCCCTCCCCTCTCTGTCAGGCTTTGAATTTTTGTTGATGTTTTTAGGTTTTGGAGTGTTTTTTGGTTGGTTCGTTTTTGTGTCTCTGAAGATGATGCAATTCTTGCTTTTGTGTCGGTGGGATGTGTTGCTGCATATTTTCTTTCCATCTATGTAATCTAATTAAATCCTATTATCAGAGTATACTGAAGCTTTAATTATTTACTTTATCACTGCAAAAATTATTTTTGAAAAAGATGGATTAAGTAATAAGCATGTGTAGAACTTGGTGCATGTTTTGTATGAGTTATTTGTCTAGATATAAGCCATTCATTTTCTTAAACAGTGTAAGTTGCTTTTTATGTTCTTCCCCAGGGGGAGAGGGGGGAACCAATCCAAACCAAAAAAACCCATCCAGCCTGAGAATTGGTAAATAAAGGTGTTCTTCTGTATGCATAATACAATTTAAATTAATATTTACCCTGAATTTTCATCCTGACCATTCCTGCAAAGCTTTTTAAAACTTTGAGAGTTCAACCACTGAAGAAAAAGCAAACAAACCAACCAACCCAAACCAGAAACTTCATCACATGTTCCCTATCTCCAAGAAATAAAAATATGGGGTAAGCAGGTGAAAGCAATAGTCAATCTGCAGATGTTGAGCAATTCAGGGACTTATATATGGTGATAAGAAAACACTGGATATTTGAGTCTAAACAGCAAAGATGCAAAAAAGAGCTGAATTCAGTTTGGTTATTGCTCATTAGTATTTTAGCTTGATATGGTCAAGTTAGAGGCACTGAGGTCAAGGGTGATGCAGGAGAACAAGCAGCATGTAAAATCAGTGAGGTGATTCAGTAAATTACCAAGGTGTTGAATTTTGTGTTGGTCTTAAGGTTTTAAAACCTTAAAAAAACCCCAAACAAAAAACCAAAAAAACCCAACCAAACAAAAAAACCCCCAAACCCCCCCCCCCACCAAACCTTTAAAACTGGTTCTGTTTATTTTACTCTTGGGAGTTTTCAGGGATTCCCAAGATATCTCTTGAGTGGTTGTGTGGGATAAAGGGAGAGATTTTTTAAGAACATATTTGCTTTCCTATATTGGACACAATCCTGAGTTTAAGTCTTCCAGGAGGCCTGAGTTTTTCCTTCACAAACCTTCTCCCTAAAATAGACTGTGTGTGGAAGATGAGTTTCTGTCAACATTTGATCTTCAAAAATCCATTCAAGAGCAACCTTAGTTGAAATCCCATTCTACCTGTCTTATCCAGAGTGCTGGCAGGACTTTCCTAGGTCTTTTGCAGCCTCTGTGCTGGTTTTCCACCTTCATTCAGTTTTCACCCCAGTTAAGCCCGAGAGGAACCTTAACAGGGCTGGTCTCTCTCCCTCTTTGTCACAGCATTGCAGTGTTTCTCTAGTAATATGTATGATACCATTCTCATCATGTCAGGAACCAAATATTTCTATAAAATGTGTTGGAAATGAAAACTCTCTTTATTGTCAATGTAAAAATATGCTGAAGAAATGCATGACTGAACAGACAAATATGAGGAGCTACTGGGAAGTTTAATATTGGAGATACTCTGTGTTGACTGACAGTAGTATAAATGGCAAACAGACCCCTGCAAACATTTACTGTCATTACTCATCAGTGCTTAGATTCTTATGAGAAAAGAAGTCAAGAACAGTGCTACAGAGCAGTAAGAAATCATTTCAAGTGTCTCCCAAGCTCTTTCCTCTGTCTAATAGGACAGGAGATATCTCCAGATCCCTTTCTAAACACGCTTCAAAGACAGCATGAACCAATCTGTACTAGAAAAGCCTCATTCTTGCTACAGGTAGAGGGGAGTTTTAATAGCATCATGATTATTATTCCATCTAAATCAATAGATGAAGTTTCTATTTTGTTAAAGAAAAAGTGACTGTGGCTGCTGGGGCAGTGGGAAGGGAGAGAGATGCATATTGGACTAATAGCTAAATGTATGAAAAGACATAAAGGTCTAAAAATCAGATAGGCTTATTTGAAAGTACAAACCCCAAATCCTCTGCTTACCCTTCTAGTCATCAAAGGTTTGTGTTTGATTGTGTTGCAGTGTTGTTTGCCAGTCATCCTTAGCCCGAACTGCAGTGTCCTTTGTTTTGGCACCTGTGGACAACTGAATATTTAGGTCAGAAGGAAAAGATCTTTTGGGGACATCCCTCAAGATGTGTCTATAATTTGGTAGAGGTATTCAGAATGCACTTACTACAAACTTTCAATGTGAGCTGATCACCTGAACCCCTGAATAGCTTTTGATCCTAATGCATTTAATGCCTCAGGGGGAGGAAAAGGCACTCTAGATGTCAACCTCCAAAAAAATTCATTGTAATTGATGCAACACCCTCAATTTCCTTGTTCTCATTTGAGTTTCAGTTCAACTTTAGAAGTCTAAAATTTCCATGAGGCACTGAGGGTGCATCCAGAAGACTTAGATTTTCATGATTAGCAGCTTCCTGAGAAGAGCGAGATGGGGAGCTGAGGACTTGCAAACCAAGCACGAAACTGAAACCCATATATCTGACACTCTAGAGGAATATTTTAGTCTTTAGTTCTTGTGTAAGAGAGTGGGTATCATTTTTGCAAGTCATCTTGTGAAAGAAATGTATTCCCCTGTTGTTACTATTGCTATATTTATTAGTGTAAGAGGTTAAAGCTTAATTCATGACTCCTGGGTTTAGGGAGGTGAATCCTACAGCCCAGACAAGTATCAAGTACCTGATGGTGATGAGATTTAGGGCACCTGCCACCTCGGTGTTTCATTTTGACTAATTTTATTGACCTCTGCTTTGTGAACCAACTCTTCTGAGGAGTCTATAATTCATGCAACCAGTTTAGATACTTACCCAAGTCACTGGTCTACTTTAAGGGCTAAAATCCCTAAAACTGGGTGCTGTCAAACCAGGTATTGCATTGCCCATTGTTGCTTTGTAGATAATTCCCAAGACTTCAAATTACTATTTGAAATCATAGAAGCAGAAGAAAAACTAAAAATTAAATAGCACCTATGAGCTCTTCCGGTCTGATTCAAGAGTATTCTGCAGTAGCTGTTGCAGTCTTCTAGAGTGCCACTTCAAATGGGCTCCTTGTTGGACAAGCAAAAAGGAGGATTGCTGATCTTGTAACGTGATTTTGTTTGTTAGGAAAGCCCACTTTGGAGGGGGGGGAGGTGAGGGAAAGGATAAAGAGTTTCCTCAAAGCATTGCAGCTCTGTCAAATGCAATGTTATCCCAGTAATGATTGTTACGCCTAATAGTCATGGACAGCAACTTCATTCATCCTAGAAAGTACACAAAGGAAAGAAGCGCTGCAGTCTCCACGATGCAACGCTTCCTCTGTTAAATTTGCCATGGATGGTTGGATTCATCAGTTTTCATGCATCTTTGACTGATACATCATGCTGGATGCTTTAGGCAAACACACACTAATTAGTAGAACAAATAGAAAACCCTGAGGATGCCCATGCTTAATGACATTGCCCACATTCTAAACTGTCTCTACGACAAATTACTCATTTCACGGCTGAAGGCAGTGCAAGTTAATTTATCTGTATCAGTTGTTAAGTTGAAGCATTCACTTTTAACAAGATGCTGTATTGCACCTTTCAAGGAAATTTTACTACACTTTAGCTTTTGAATGAAAAAAGAAACTAGAAGTCACAGACCAGACCAGTTCAGGAATTAAGAGATATAAAGTTTATTGCAAGTTTAGAGCAAATAGATGCTGATGAATTAGTTACCACATTAAACCTTCCAAAATCTGAAAGGGACTTGAAATTATATCCTTTGAGGAGTGTTGAGTTAGAACACAAAACTCTGGCTGAAGACAAGGTGGATTGTGGAAAAGCCTGTGTGGTTCCTGTTGTGAATGCTTTAGTCAGGTAACTGCTTTTCAATCGATCTCAGCAAGAGAAATGAGAAGTCAAATATGGAGAATGGATCAAATTCACAGTGTGAACTGTGTCTTATACCAGTTGGCTTCAGTTGTCTTGTCCATTTCAGTTGTGTATTGGTTTGCTTCTCTTCACTGATAAATTTGGCTGAAGAACATAGATAAAGCAAACCTTGTTTCCATAAAATGAATGGGATGAAGATCATGGTCAAATGAGATCCGAGAAGCTATGGTGTTACTGAACTGTAGTCACTTAATTACCCCAATGAACTTTGGGTCTTTGGAATCATGTAAAAAAATTTTCTGCATAGCTGTGTCAACTCAAAGCTTCAGCAGCAAAACCAGGCCCGGGTGGCGGGTCAATTTGTCCTCGTACTGGAAGGGGAACAGTGAAGGGAGCAGACTGAGTGAAGGCAGATGACCTGGCATATTCCATGAGAAAGTCAGGATTACTCATTCTCCCTCAATCAGCACAGATGAGAGGAACAGAAAAAAGCAATCTGTGCTGGAAAGACTGCTTATTGTCCCATAGTCAAATTCTTTTGTCAGCAGCAGAAGTCTTCAGTCAGCCAGGCTCTCCAATAGCAATGTAGGTGGTACCCCAGCCACTGCTGTAGGTGCCTTAGGCGTGTGCTTAAGAATTGCATGTTACCAGTCAGTGTGGTTAGCATTGCTTGACTGCCACCTCTTCACAGGTATGTGTAGAGACATTGTCAGTAGCTCCCTGATTGCAATAAAAGCTAAAATCTCATCCAACTGTTAAATTAATCTTTACTGAATGCTTGTTTTGAGGTTGTGACAGTCTGTGTTCCTTTATAAACAAGCAACACAAAGACTAAAGTATAAATAAGCTTACAGGAGCAAAGCTCTTGATAGGTAACCTTTCAGTAAGTAAAAAGTTCAGCATTCTCATAGTGACCTTGAAGAAACACCTTTATTTGGCACATAACATGAGGTTGTTTCTAATCAACTTCCAAGGGTAATTTTGGAACCCACACATTTGAAAATCTGATGCTAGCAAATGCCTTGGTAGGCTCTAGGAGGATTTCAAAGTGCTTGCTTTTTCTCAGACTTCCTTGGAAGTTGTGCTTAAATGCTGCTGTATTCATGAATCTGCTACAGTCTTGGAGAAAGTGTTTAGAAAGGGGTTTCTGCCCTCTTGTGCATCTGGCATCCTGAAAGTATTCATGTCCTGCTTGAAGACCTTTTTGACTTTTTCCTCCATTTACAAAGTAGTGGAGGGAAGGAGAGAGAGTGAAGCATTTTGGCATTAGAACCCTGCAGTTAAGGACCACCGGGGTCTATGTTCACTTTTCTTTCTTTACCACGGCTCTAATCTTGTTTTGTGGATTTAGATAAGTCATTCAGTGTCATTGTGCCTCAGTGTGCCTTGTCTAAAGGCAAAATAATGAGCCTTGCTTTCTCCTGTTTGCATCTGCTGGGGTTTTCCCGAGTGTTGGATCAGACCTCCCACGTTCTCTCAGGTGAGCTGTGCTCACAGCTGTTGTGAGTGCACTTACATAGCCTGCCTCTCGGACATGCACAGTTGCTGGCTGGTGTAGAAATGACTCTCACGTCCCTGGAACATCCACCTCCCCATCTCTCCTGCCTGGTACCCGAGAAGCTGCAGCCGATGCTCCTCGCTTGTCAGGCGAGCAGCGAGCAAGGGGCTGTCTTGGTCCATCTGCGCTGGTTTAGTTGGCAACGTTTATCATGTCTGATGGTTTGGAGAAAGATGGGGATGTGGAGAGGTGTCGGGAAATTCTTTGAGCCTTGTTATCCCTACAGTAACTATAGACTTTGTCAGGAAGACGGGTGATTAATATCAGGTCTTTGGGCTCAGCCCCAGCGGCAGCAGCTCCGCGCTGGGTGTCTGGGAGACAGCAGCGTCCCCGTCTCCGCTCTTTCACCAAACCTTGTGAATTCCCTCGGCTAAGTAAACACCACCGAACTGCTAATCACACGCTCTGAAACAAAACAGCACTTCACTTCGGGATCTGGGCAAGATCAGACTTCCCTCCCCTCCTTTCCCCTCCCCTCCCTCTCTGCCCCCTCCCTGCTTTTCCCCTCCCTCTCCTCGCAGCCGCCGAGCCGGTCCCTCCGATCCGACCTGGCAGGCTCACGCTGGGGGCCGCTGCCGGCTGGGGCTGCCCGAGACCGCGCTGTCCTACTCTGCCGTGTCTTGCCCTGCCTTGTCCTGCCTTGTCTTGTCCTGCCCTGCCGGCCCCCGGCCCGGCTCCCCTCGCCGCCCCGCTCCCGGGCACCGCCGCCCCGGCGAGAAAAGTTGCGCGGAGCGCTGAGGATGGGAGCGCATCTGCAGCCGCTGGCCCTGCGGCTCCTGGCGCTGACTTTCCCCTTGGTGGCGAAGGGTTTTTCTGACGAAACGTTGGAGAAAGCCGCGAAATCCGAGGGATATTGCAGTCGGATCCTGCGAGCCCAAGGCACCAGGAGGGAAGGGTACAATGAATTCAGCCTCAGGGTGGAGGGCGATCCAGAATTTTACAAGCCTGGGAACAGTTACCGGGGTAAGTTGGACATCTTCTGCATCCCATGCTGACGATAATGGCCAAGATAAGTGGCTCTGAAACTGTAACGTGTCTCTCTCTGTCATCTCTGGATGCCTCTTGGCGTGTATGTGTGTGACTGTGTGGGTTAAGACAGGGTAATATGCTCCCACGCATTACTTTATTGGGGATGCTTTCATGACAAGTGAGAGGGAGTTGGATTTCAGTGTATCACTTTACTCCCAAACATCCCTCATTACGAGGAATTTCCTTTCCTTTATGAATCCCCTCTACCGGCTCAGCGCTAGCACAAGATCACAAGTTGCTGTGATACAAACGGCGCTCTTCCTCCGTTTACCTACTAATATGGGATTTCTTCCTATCCCTGCAAATATAGCAGTGCATAGGAGAAGCTTTAGGATTGGGCAGGAAGGAGGGGAAGCTCGGGGGTGATTGTGCTTGCCCTGAAATATGAATGCTAATATAATGAGTTAGCATATGGGCAAACAGTGATGCAGCGTGCTGCCAACTTCCCACATTTTCCACTTACGTTTATCCCACCTTTTTTTTTTTATTTTTTTTTTAATTTTTTTTTTCTGGGTAAATGAACAGATGGTTCAGACAGGAAAGAGGCAGAGACAGTGCTAATGACCACTGTAAATAAGAGATGGAGGCATTCGTTCTTCCCTGAGCATGTCACATACAATTCTTAGAAAGAAATCCAAAGCACATTTCAGTGTATTTTTCTAATTAATAGACAAAGGCAGATTTTGGTCACTTTCCCTGCCTCGCTATATAATGCCTTTGGAAATAAAACTTCTTGAAATGTACTGTTACCCTTGTGTTTTAAAAGCACTTTGAAAAGAATTTGGACGTTTTTAGGTTCCATAACTAGTCTACTTTGTAGGCATCACTTTGGAAAAAAAAAAAAATTTGGGAGATTGTTCCAAGTGCTTCTTTTGACCTTTCTCAGATTCAGGATAAAGAGCACTGTTTTCTAATTGCATGAACATGGGACTCTTAGTATAGATATGGAGAAAAAAGTGCACATAATGTAACCACTGTGTTTTCTCAGAGGTTGAAAAATATATCTGCAGCAGTGATTTACCTGTTTTGAACATCGGTCTGTAACTATGCATGATTTTTACTTGATTTTTTTTTTCCCCTCAAAAATTATTTTATTTTAACCTAGTGTGAGGAAACACACATTTCCCACAAATTAGTTAGTTGTTCCAAGCATTATGATTAGTACCTTCAGTCTGAAAGATTTCATGTAGCATGTCAGTTTGATACATCTACTAAGCAGGACAAAGATGTATCAAGTTCTTTGGTAGTGACAAATGTGAACGTTCTTTAAAAGTTTTGTAATTCACTTCTGTAAAAGCGTTACTGGGTGTTTTCAGTCGTCTACCAAAGAACTTTTTGTTGCCTGGAAATGTAGAAAGAATGAAACTCCCAGATGAATTAGCAGAACTAATTTTTGGGAGATGTTAGGTCTTGGCATTAGGAACTCAATAAAGTCACATTAGGATAGCATAGCCTCTTGGAAGTGAGAAAATTAGAGCTAACGGAAAGAAGTTCAACTGTAGAACAAAACATGTGCATACATTTCTGATCCTTTAGGCTGAAGTATTCAGGTGGCACATTAGCCTGTGCAGATAGTGCTTTAAGGACACTTCCTGAATGGTTGAAAGAACATAAATAAATGTTACAGAAACATTTACATTATCTATGACAGTACTTAAAACTAACAGCATGCAGAAGGTTCAAAGGTATTTCTGCAGTACAACTGGAACTTTATTACTGTTTTGTACAAAAGGTAGAAAATCTAAGTCATGATTTAAAAAAAAAAAGATGGCAGGTCTGTGAGGGTTTTATTTATTTATTTAAATATCTAAATTACTGTATATGTAACATGGCAAAAGACTTGCACAATCTGCTTTGCATTTGAGCCAAATATGCATGTTTCCATGGCCCCTGATTGATTTAATGTAGTCTGGTTCCTTGGCACATTCCCTAGTGGGCTCTTGGAATAAAAAAGTATTTTCAAGGTAGATAATACAGGAATTGACTATACATGCAAATGCTGTACTCCTCAAAGTGACAGTATAGGGTCATCCACTTATCTTCATGAAGGTCTTTTTCATGGGTTGATGTAACACTGACATAAGACCCTCCAGCTGCAATGACTGGGGGAAATATCTCAGCACTCTTGCAGTGTGGGAATCAGACCAGAGTTCATAGCTGAGCTGCCATTTGTTTTGGAGAAGTTTTTATGGCTCTTCTGCAGTTATTCACCTTTAAATCAGTCAGAATCTTTGTCCTAAGGGGAAATCCTGGGTGGATCTCTGTGTATGGGTCTGTGAAGCCTTGGTTTTCTGACTCTGGAGCTGGGACAGAGAACAATGGCCCAGAGCACTGCATAACCCATGTGAGAGGGTATGCACATCCCCTGGTCTGCAGGCACTGGCAGCATAAATAAGGGCACATTCTCCTGTCTCATAATAAAAATGAGGCAGCAGCAGGGCTGAGGAGCCATCCTCCTTTCCTCCTCCATGTCTAACAAAGTGACAATGTCTATGGTCTTGGTGGTGTCCCACAGGGGAAGTGGCATGACTGATTCCTGTCACCTTATTTAGGTCTGTGAGTTGCCTTATCTGCCTGGTGGTTCAGTCCCTGATGTTGTCTGTCCCCTTGTGAAGCTGGCAGCCAAATACATTGGGCTGGGCAGGTCTTCCTGTAGTGCCAGGTTTGTGTGCACACCATCCTGGACTCAAGGTCCTCTCCTACCTGCGGATTAACTTCAACCTTGATGGAAATGCTCCTGTTTCCACTGAAGGTCAAAGTTAACATTGCATTCAAAGGCACAAATGAGCCTAAGTTTAGACAGTGTTACAGAGTAATGATCCGTGAAAACACTCACCCTTAGCTTTGTTGATTGTGGAGTTAGACCAATGACTGCATGAGGTTTCCATGAAAAATGAGGCAAGTTTAATCCTACCAAAATATGAAGAGAGTACTATGCCCATCTCATGTGCTAATGTGCAGTGGACGTACTTTCCACCATAGTATCATGAAGTTGTTGTTTTGAAGAAAAAAAGGAAGATTTGACTAGTTATAACCTATAGATACACATTCTCTGTGGATGTTGTTACTGTTTTTAATGGAATTTCCAATTATAGGTCAGTTCACTCAGTTTTCGAGGAAAGGCTCATTTAATGTGACACACTTCATTGCGTTGGTTTGGGGACTTCTAAGGAATGTTGGGTCTTTTTCTTTCCATTTCTTTCTTCCACTCAACGTGCAAACACTTTTCTATACTTTACAAATAAGCACTTGTGCTGTAGCTATTTTAGCCATTCTTGTGTTTCACAAAATAAAGGTAAAAGTAGATATTGGAAGTGTATTTGTTGGTACTTGTGCAATGTACAGTACAGGATGTGGAAAGTCAGATTTCCTGCCTGAAACCCAAGACGCAATTGCTTTTATCACCCCACCTTTAGCTTGGGACACTGGGGAAAGGAGCAAGTTGAAGGTGTGTTCCAAAGTACAACTTGTAAGGCAATTAGGTATTTGCTGGAGGGGATGGAAACAGACAAAAGTAACTGCTGATTTGTTATCTTCCCTTTAAAGTAAAATCCTTAACTTTGAGGCTGCACTGATCTTAACTGATCTTTACAGGAAGTTCATATTTTTCAGTGAACATTAATTAGTGTGAATGCAGTGTGAGCAATACTCAGCTGTTGTTTAAAATGGCAGAGTTTAGCCCAAGAAGAACTCTCAGCTCTTATGCAACAAGGAGCCACTCTCTTGTGAAAACCAGATGTGGTCTGACAGCTTCTCACTGCTGCCCGTGCAGTTGGAGCTTCTGCTATGCTGGAACACTCAGACCAGAGCCAATGACTACAGAACCATCACCAGAAGGCGGCTCTACATTAAGGAGTGCTTGGAATAAATCCTTGTGCTGTGATGTTATCTCAGCATACTGATAGTTCAGACAGCTGACACAAACCTTTTCAGCTCAAGTGCTAACCTATGTTCTGGCCTAACTCAGGGGTGACCAAAGCACACATCCCTCTTGGTATCCTGGAGCTGAGGTCACACACACACTAAGATCCCATGAGCCCACTCTGCTTCTGTGGGTCTTTACCCTCCTGCCCCTCACTTGTATCTGTGCGTCCCCAGCGGCGGCAGAAGCGCCCCTGGGGCTGCCCGGAGCGGCTGCTCGGGGACTGCACCCAGCTGAACTCTCCACTTGGGTTGGCTTGTTTTCCTTTCCAGCTGGATGTGTTCCCTAGTCCATCTGAGAGCACAGCTGCCTGGATGTGGCTGGTGTGTGAGCAGTGCAGGCTGGGGGAGGGTGGGATCACTCCTGTTGGAGGAAGCATGGATTTATTCTGGGTTTAAATGATTGCAACCACAGCATGAGCATTGCTAACCCCAGGCATCCAAGAACTATGAATCAAGCTTTGGAATTACCTTCCTTCTCCCCGCCCCCCNCAGATCTCCTCTGTTTTAGAGATGGATATTTGTTTAGAACATTAATAATTTTGAAAACAGGTTTGATCTGTAAATTTGCGAGGAAAATGATGGAAACAGTTGAGTCAGTTCACAGCTGGATTCTCTGTTTGCTTGCATATGTATTTAAGTATTTCTAGGGTAAGTTTTTACTCCTAGTGATTCAGAATTTTGAATTGCAAATGATATAGAAAAATCTGTTGCATGTACAAGACGTTTATGGCAGTTAATTTCTAAGAATTAGTGTTCAAATGAGAGTAATATGTTTGCCCTTGTTGAGTTCACCAGTGTGCTGTTCTCAGTTACTGCAACTGAGGGGCTGGCTGTGAGTTTTCATTTAGGTACAACTGCAGAAGTTTGCAAAATTGGACTAATCATACTAATTATTGAACAGATAATGAACTACTGAATTGGTGGTGGTGTGCTACTACTCTGTTTCTATATGTGAAATGTGACATTTTCTTTCTCCCTCAAAATTATGATGTTTAACCTCATAATAAAGTTCCATAGAATGAATATTATTGAAAGCCTTGAGAGCTGGGGACTTGCTATTATGCCAGTCACTACTTTAGATTTGTATAGGTGTTTGCAGGTGTACAGGTCTAAGCATGGCACTCTCAAAAGGTTGAAAATTGAAATGAGTTTCTCAAATCTTCCGCCCCCCCCATATAACCAGGAAAGTTATGTATTTGTACAGACATTGTGATTTTTAGACCCAAGTAGAGCTGCAAAACGCTAGAAATTGTCAAATAGCCTCTTGTGTATTTTTTCCACTACAGACATTCTAGATCAAAGAGCTCTCCATATGTTCCAAGTAAACTCTGCGCATATTTCAAAATCCTTACCTTTTGAGGGTATTTTTAATTTTTAGCAATGTGACTCAACCCCACATGGCCTATTTGTGTGAGAGGGAGTCTCTTCTGGGTACTCTTGTAGGGAACAGCCCTGGAAGTTGCACTTTGCTCATGAAAACTGTGTGTGGTCTTCAGTTTTAATTGTGCCAGTCAGGGTTGGAGAGTGGAGCACAAGCAATGTTGCCAGCAGTACGCTTAAAGTAAAAGCCACTTAAAAGTATTCACAGTTCAATTTTATATCTCTTTTCCTTTAATTCAAGAAGAATTTCCCCCTGAAATTTACCCCTGTGTTAGAAAAGCATTCTCATAAGTTGTTGAAAAGGGGTTGGCAATTTCAAAAGTCCTACCTCAAAGCTGTCTTTCTGAAAGTGTTCAAAAGAGCCATGGCTGACGTAACTGGAGTGTTATGTCTGTGCTCAGATGCTGATGATGGCAAACAGAAATCTTGCACTAGCAGAAAATGGGGAATTTAATCCTGATGCTGAACATGATAAAATCAGATTAGTCAGTGTGATGTTATGTGTTTCATCTTGGTGGATCCAACTCTGCCTTCCTTGTCAGGACAGGTGTGTGAAGAATGGTGTTTGCAGATATCTGGGGTGGTTTGGAGTCAGAGCTGGCAGCACAGAGGTCAGTTTTAGCCATCAGTTAAACTCTGTGTTTTGTTTTACCCTGATTAGAAAGCACAGGAAGGATAGTTAAAGATCCACTATTTCCACTAGCTGGAGTGCTGTGTTGAATGTAGCTGAGCTGGAGCAGGCAATGTGGTGGTCTCCCATTACAGATCCTTGTCTGTGCTCAGAACAGGGCAAAAGCTGAATTTAAATATTTAGGAAATGCTTCCTTACATTTAAAACCCAACCAACCAACACACCAAAAAAAAAAACCCCAAAAAACCCAAAACAAAAAGCCAAAAACCCCCCCAAAAAACCAAAGAATAAAAGGCCTTAATATGTGTATCCCCACCCCCCAAACCAACAACAAAATAACCCTCTGCGCATTTGAGCAGATCATCAATCTGCTTTAGAAGGGAAGCATGGGTAAAAGAAAAAAAAGCTGAGATATTTCACTTCATGCCAGTGTTTTCAAGTTTATGTGGAAACTTGGACCAAATATTTTGTGTTCTGGTTGGCTTGGCTCCACGTTGTTAGTGCTCTGGCTTTAGTTAATACCTACTGAAAGCACACACCTTTCAAGCTGTGAAGTGATTTGCAAGTGGCTGATTTCATAATTAATATTATGTTTTCATTATTTCTCTGTTCATTGTATCTTAGTGACACTTTCTGCTGCCACTCCTGCCTACTTTCGAGGGTTCACATTGATCGCCCTCAAGGAAGGAAAAGAAGGTGACAAAGAGGAAGACCATGCAGGAAGTTTCCAGGTGAGAGGACTTTCCCTGACCTACCACTCTTGCAATCTCTCTTACTGTATGCTTGGCTCAAAGGGAGATTTTATATGCAAACAGAATAAGTAAGTATATACAAGTGAGCAGAAACATTTGTGGATGTTGACATGGGAACAACATAGCATATTTTGTATTCCATGCCACCTGTTCAAGGGATCAAGGCTGTGGTGCCTTGACTTCAGCTTGCCTTCCCACGTTCTTACAGTTGGAAAGGAGCATCAGTTCCTTGAACTGGAGCCTGGGACACCTGAACATGTTATGCAAAATGAATATGAAAATTGTTCTATTCACAATTTGCTTTCTGCGTTTCTTTTCCTCGATGTTTTTGTCCATTCAGATGTAGATTCTGACTCTGAGAAGTGTTTTCCATAGTTGTAATGACTGTTTTATCAGTCGTATATTAGATTCTGCTATTTATTTATGCTCAGTAGTACTTTACTTAATGAACACATTCAGTGGGATGAAATGTTTATCATTATTAAAAGGATTAGGATCCAGAGTGATGATTCACAAAATGGTATTGTCAGCTACTTCAGGATCATATTTCATGAAGGGAATTCTGGAAATGGAGATTATACATCTTATTTTAAAGAGGGTAGAAATTATGTAGGTAGGTTTGATTCTCAGACGAGGTATTGTTTGCTATTTGACTTTCCAAGCTTATAAATATTGTTGAATGATACTGAGTATAATTTACAGGATATGTACTGACATTGACATGTAATTTTAATAATGATATCTAGATAGAAGCTTTCACTTGCCTGAAAGAAGCATTTCTAGATTTTCAGGGGAAATAGTCCGAAGTTCTAATGTAGGTGATCTACAAGAAGACAGAAATCAACTTCTCTGCCTGAAGCTTCTTCTGTATTTTTGTATATAGCAAATATGATGTGCAAACACAGTAACTAATTGCCGTTTTCCTGTTGAGTTTACTTAGAGGCCTCTGTCCAGTTTTCATACATTTTTAAAGAAAATCTAGAATAAGTGAGAACTTATTTGATGTTGGAATAACTCCATCTCCCTTAAAATGAAATAATTTCCTAATGTTATTTTGGAGAAATCTTTTTAGTACAGACTCTTTATTAAACTGTTTTTTTTTTTTTTTTTAAAAAGAATAAGCTAGCATTGAAGGATCAGCTACTCTTAAGAAGTAGAAATGGTGGTGCTTCATCTATTTTAAAAGTAACTTGCTTCATTTCAGTTGTTAATGTCTATGGCTGTGGCTAATGTGAAAAAAATTGGCCTGAGTTTTGCCTTTATGTCTAATTTGCAGTGAGAAACTCACTAAGCTTTGCTGAAGCACAGAGGAATTTTGAAGTTATCAGAGTGGGAAGCAAATGGAAATGCTGCATAGATACAAGAAAAAAGCCCAATGGATCTCAGTCGAGGGAAGGTTGTTTAATTAGCTTTATTGTATGGATTGCAATCTGAGCTCAGTGTTCTAATTTTGCAGGTGGGAGTTTCAAAGTTTATGCATAACTAAATTTGTATATCTGTGGAACAAATAGTGCTTGCTGTGCTCATCCCACATTAACACAATTAGCTGAAGTTTATTCAGATGGTGTCTTCCTGTTCTGCCTCTCTGGATACAGACTGTAAGAGTCTTATTTAAGTACCCAGGATATACAAGGGATATATTTATTTATATCCCTTGTGTCATGGCTAGGTGAGAGTAACCAGAGAAAAAGAGAGATTTAGTTCAAGGTTTTGCACTGTGTTTCTGCTGTAAAGTGAAGATCCTCAGGGTGGCTAAACAGCTGCACAGAGTAAGAAAAAACCCTGTGTGTACAGTAACTTGCATGCCACTTGCAGTTGTGTTTTTCCTGTGCTCAGATGGAGCAAATGTTACTCAATGACTTACCCAGTGGAACAGAACCTGGTGAACCACAGAACCACTCCTTAATAGTGACAAGAGACTAAATGTTGCTTCTGGACTACAGGCAAAAGCCTCTACCTTCGTGAGGAGAAATAGATGCTGTTCAAACAGTAGTCAGAACAAAGCCCTGCTTGAAGCAAGTGCTTCATTCACATTAGAAAATTTTGCCAGGATAGGAGAATGAAAGTAGACCAAGCAAGACATGCTTTCCCTCCATGGCTTGGAAGCTGTAAAACACCTGCCTTTCAAGCCTGTGATTGCCACTTCCACATTGTGAGGTGTGAGTTACAATGTCTTTCATGGAGAGAACATAAATCTACTCTCTGTCCTCAGGGCAAGGTCCCATTGGAGCTGAGGCTTCTGTTTTGCACGGCGCTTGAGTGTTAGGCTGCTCAGCAGGTGGAGTGCCTCAAAGTACTGCAGAGGAGCACGTGGTAGAGCAGCAAGGTGGTAAATAAAGACCAACACCCGACTTTTTGACACGGACACGGTAGGCTTAGGCTGGGAAAACAGTGGTTACAGGGGTCACATCCAGGCAAGGCTGGACCTGCAGCGAGTAGCTGCCGAGCTGGCTCTGCAGGGGCTCTGCTCTGCCTTTTACAGCCTCCTCATGGCTCATTTGCTCCTGTATGACTCTGCAAGTCAGCAGGTACGGCCAGTCTTCATTAATCATCAAGCTGCAGGGTCCCGATCCTATAAACACCACAGCTGTTAAAATTCTTGGTTGGACAGGTATTTGTTTTTTTGCACCCTTTTTGGTTAACACTCTACCTGCCATGAAGTTGAGGCATTTAGAGAAGTATGGTTTGGACTCCACCATCCTAAATCTGTTTTCCTCTGAGACAACTGAGACTTTAAAATCTGATTTTACTGTTGTTTGTTTATTTAATGCAGCCAAAACCCTCTTTTTCTGTGTCCTTGTAGTACACACAGGGCACAATTCAGCTTTAAAATAAATCACATTGTCTCCCACAAACACTCAAACATATGTTAAATAGCTAAATTAAATATGGCTGGGGAATTCAAGATGCCAGATTCAGTCAGAAGTTTGGGGGAATGTAATGATAGGACTCTTACTTATGCCAGTGGTAATTATACAACTCAGGCACTCTGCTCTTCAGCTTTGGGTATCCTGTCCCACCGGCCTCTTTACACGAGGCATTCCCAACTGTTGTCATGCAGACTGCTGATCTTTCTCTTTTGTAATGTTTAGCAACAGTCTGCAAATTGTTTCGAAGGCAGATTATACTCGAGGGCAACAATCAGGCACTGGCTGACTATCGAACACCATCTATGCAGGCCATTTTCATCAACATATGTATGCAATGTAATAGATGTAGCCTGATAAATAATCTAGAAGAATAGAAATGTAGCGCTGAACCTCATCTCATCTGTCTTCCTCATTCTCCGAGGAAGGATAAATAGTCCGAGAAAATTCTTGATGGATGTTTTGTGAATCTGTTCTGGGGTGTTTGACAACAACAACAAATTCTTCTCTCCAAGTGGCCCATTTAAACTCTTCAATATATCATATTTTATAGAAAATTTAAGGACAACTGTGTAGAGCTCTTACTAACATGTAAACTGAGACTTCACTAATAGTGGTCATATTGCTCTCTTATGAGATTGTCTTCCTAAATTTAGAATTGTCGTGATATCTTAAGAAGCAGATATTCTGAAGTTTCCTTTATTGTCCCTCCAATTCCACACGTTCTTTACCTGTTCCTTATTTTAGTTGTAGGGCATCTTCTTTCAATATTGCTATTTCTGCAGTCAAACTGAGATTTTAATCTTATGTTCCTCAGAATTGTACACCATAATCAGTCTGGACCCTCAGCATGAAATCACATAGCATTTTGATCCAGTAATCCTTTGGAGTGCCCTTGTCTCCATGCAGAATCCTCTAAGTGTGTGCAACTTGCCTTTGTTGCAGGAGCATCTGAATATTATACAGGAGGTGCATGATAAAGTTCTAAATCCTTTCCTGCAGGTGTTGCTGCCTTTGTTGAGATTCCTTACTTTCTGTCTTTAGGGTTTATTCTTTTTAAGAGTAGAGCTTAATTCAATTTATCAAGGAAGTTTTGAACTACAATCCTGTCCTTCAAAAGTCTCTTCTTACAAAAATTTGTGGTATTTGTGAATATGCTTGATAATTAAACACTTCATTTAAAATATTTTGTGCAGGTGTGACCTGCTTTTCTCATGTACAGTGGTAAACTGACTGACAAAGACTTGAGATTAGACACTTCTTTATATTGCCTTGGCACAATCAGTTGTTAGGTTATGTCAGCTACTTTTTGTACGGTTTACCGTTAAAAGCCTTTATCGTAGTAGTGTTCCTGGAGCTGTCCTCCTGACTTTTTTAGCTCTAGAACGAATCAAGAAATTCTTAGTTAAGGTCACGGAATTTAGTGAGCCACTGGTGTGAAAACAATGCAAGAAGGCAAGCAGGTGTAGCAGTAGTAGGAGTGAAGGTTTTAATAAAAGTGTGGCTTTTATGAAGAGATGTGAAGTAGAAAACATTTAAGGAAAACTGGAATAGTAGTCAGCTAATTAAGATAAGTGGTTCTTTCTCCTTCTCAAGGTTTACACTGAAACAATAGCCCAAACATTGCCTTTGTTTTTGAACACCCTCCGACTGTGACCCTTTCTTTGGATGCTGTTTGGTTGACTGATGTGCTTAGCAAGGCATTTAGATTAAAAGGTGGTTTTACAACCTCTTCGAAAAGCAGTTCCTCAAGTACTATGTTCCAGCATTTTATAGGAATCTTGCAGCTACTTGAGCAGCTGATACAGTGCATTTTGAAAGAAGCAGTCTAAAGGCATTTAGTCTTGTCAAATGACTTATTTCTTGTATCTATAAGCAAGGTTGTTTATAGTTTTTAAAAGAATTAATGGCTGCGGTTTAGTCAGCTTTTTGTATTAAAAATTAAGCTGGACCTGATGTTGCTTTTGGCCTGTATGTTTGGGGGTTTAACCTTGTGTACCAATATAAACTCATCAGGTTATTTATTAAGTAGCTTATTCTGAGGTGTGTGAAATGGTGCAGTTTTGTTTAACAACTGTTTGGAACTTTCAAGTATTTTACACATGTTTGCATGCTCTGCATTCCCTTTCCCAGCAACTCATCACTGAAACAGACTGTCATCTTACTGCATGAAAGCATATGGAAGGTAATGATCCAAAGGTGTAATTACAGGAGTATGTTAAATATTAAAGGAATCAGAATATGCCAGGTATATAAATTGAAGGGAGAAGGTGGACATGAATTGAGTCTGTAAAATTTAAGTCTTCTGGTTCTTTTGCATTTGCAAGAGTAATCCTGGTTTTTCTTTCTGTAAGAATCATTGTAAATATTATTCTAGGCATAAAAGAAATACATTTTATAATGGTAAACCGAGCTCTGGTTGACTTTTCCTGTAGTGTGGAACTGATTGGTATTGGTGAAAACCTTCACATGTTTTTCTAGAACTCTGAGTTCTGCATAATGATACTCAGGGATAAAATCTGAGATAAAAAAAACAAACCAAACCACCACCAAAAGAAAACCCAACCCAAAAAGTATCTGTCAATGCCAGCTCTAGCATTGACTGGAGCATGTGAACACTTTGAATGAGATTAAATAGAAATATCTCTGATATACCAGAGAAACTGCAACCTGAACCACTCATTGGCAAAAAAGTGCCTCAGGAGGTAGTTATGCCTTGCTTCGGAATGCCAAAGATAATATAAGAGAGTGAGGAGCACCAGGAACTTGGAGAACAGAAAAAGCTCTGATAGTCATTATTTGCTACTGATGAAGCTGTAGAAAAACCAAACTAGATTCCAAATATGTAGGATTTTTTGCATCCTTCCTCTATATTTGTTGTTCTGATTTCAGCTTGTTCTATGGATGAGGAAAAAATTTTTACACGCTAACATTTTCCAGATTTTGCATATACCAAATTTCAGGTGGTCACACCTTGGGAACTTCTGCAACTCATTGTGCCAGAGCTACAGCATCTTTTAGACTTAATGATTCAAACCACAAATTTTCTCTGCCAGAATCAGAAAGCAGAAGAAATTTCTGAATACTGTTTTGCTATTCTTGTATTACAGTGGTACTTTGGTGTACTAGATAACATGTGGTCAAAGAGGAAACAAATATGAAATTGTACCTGCTTGCAATGGAATTTGGGTCACCACTGAACAAAAAAGGTGTGTGGTTTCTTAGCCTGGGCTCACTCTTCTGTCGACAAGTTGCTTATCTCAACTCTGCCAATTTTCCTGTAGCTTCCTGGTTTATCTTGTAAGAGGGAAGGAGCCAAGGGATCTTCTGGGAAAGCCCCCTGAGCAGTGAGGGGCTCAGCCTCTTCCACCGTGGATGCTGGGGGAGCAGAGTCAGCAGGCACCAGGCAGGGGAAGACCAGACATAAGGAATGCAGCTGGGCTATGTTTGCCCACAGAAGGCTATGCAGTCTACACTATAGGAGGTTTTGAAAAATTACCTGGATACAAGTGTTTCTACTTCTGGCAATAGGATTTGATCCCTGAAATTTATGACCAGCTGCCGTCACATACGTGGTCTCTGTTGCAGTCACAGCCCAGTACAGTTAGAGTCAGTCTGTAGTGTGAGACGTCCACAAACACTCATATATGGGTGCTTGAATCAATCTGAACAAGTTCATAACCACTGATTTCATACTGAAAAACTCACCCGTATGTACCTTACTGCTAAAGATTCATACTCTGAGGGCTCAAAGCAGAGGCCTCTTTCCTCCAGCCCCTCTTTAACATAGGGTGTGCTCACAATGATGGAAGACTGTGTGGCACTGAATCCCTCTCAGCCACCTTAGTTTTAAATATGCTGGAGTGTCTTTCCCAAGGATTTTCTTGCTATGTTGTTGCCATCACTTTTAAAACTTGTTATATTGTTGTTAATTTTAGTTAATTTGGCTTCAGTTTTTCTTCTGCCATTTTTTTTCTTTGCCCTTTCTCTGTCTCTGCTTGGCTATGGACAAGATAATCTAGCTTCTGGCCATGTAATAATTAGTCCTCTTTGTTCATTTTAATCTTATTTATTCTCTTTTCTTTATTTTTTCAATGTTTGCTGGGGAAATGCTTTTCCTTGAGAATGACTTCAAACTATGATTGTGTCATTGTAAGAACTTGTGTTTTTGGAAAGGGTTATGCCTAAACAAATATTTAATTTGTTGACGATTCAAGTTGTGTTTTCAGAAAATACAGCCAAAGCACAAACCAAAGAAACCCTATAAAACCCCTAAAACAAAAAAAAAAAACCAGGAAGCAAGTCTTGAGATAGGTTAGCTGAAATTCCAGACTCCTTTTCAGATCCAAGACTTGTCAGAGTCCGGTTATCTCCAGTGTGACTTCTGCCCTGCTCTGCAGACTGCCAATGGACGCAGAGCCAAACTGCGTCATGGCAGAACATCACAACTGCCTGATTAAATCTCCTGTTAAAGGAGAATGTCTATTAGTTTATACTGTTCCTTGGGTTATCATTACACTGCAAGGCTTCCTGCTTCTGAGAAGCTTCCAAAGAGACTCATTAGAGAATTTTTTCTTGGAATCTGGCACCGACACTTAACAAATCAATCCTCAAGAGAGGAAACTACACTGGAAGCGCTGTCCATTTCTGCCTTGGAGACTCCAGTTTGCTCTTCTGACACATCAAAGTCCCATTCTGGGCCTTTTGGAGCTTAGGATCACTTGATGCTTTTTGAGGGTTCTCTTTTAATGTCTCTTTTCCAGTCCTGTGGCCAATTTTGCATTTGCAATTGTTTCATTGAGAGCCAAAATCTGGATCTTGGAAGTGCAGATCCTGTTAACTCTGCTTTGTTAATTGGTAAAAGCTGCATGTTCTTCCCCAGACAGTGTTTAAGAGGACATATCTATCTCAGTGACTCTGAAGGGTTTTATTTCATATATCCCTTTTCTCCAGCTCAGGTAATCTGCCTAAGTCATTGTTATTCCACTCTCAGTCTTTCTTCAGATGGTGACACCTGGACCATGTGAAATGTTAGGAAAGACATTTAACCCCTCTGGCAACAGTCAGATGCTTTACAGTTACCATATGGCAGATGTCATGGGTTATAACTCTAACTGTTGGGTTAGCTATAGGCTCCAGGTTCACTGAAACATCTATTCAGCATCTCTTTCTGCACTCATAATGTTGTTATCAGGCTTTCCTTCCTTGATTTCCTTTCTAGTAATATAATAGTAGCCTATTATTTACCAGATTCATCTAAGGCACTCACCAATTATTCTGGTTTCTTTGTATCTCTGCTGAAAAAGATCGGTGCTCTTATCACCTTAGCTCCTATCACTGTTCTTTAACGCTCCAAGAATTGCCTCTTTGTGGTTATTTGCCGTTCTGAAACATCAGGAGACCTTCAGCATGTCAGTTCCAATCATTGGGACCTTAGAGCGAGGGTTTGTTCTTTGCACTTTCACTTCACATCAGGTTAGAAGGTGTTTATCAGGTGTTCCCTACTGATCTGGACTTCAGCTATCACTGCCTGCAATCTTTGCTCTGATAGCTATGGATCTGGTCATCCATGCTGCCCCCATAAGGACACAGGGCTTTAAAAGGAAGGGTTATTCTGGGGAAATGTGTGTATTCCTACTCTCCTCTCCAAATGAGGACTGTCAGCTACCAGCCTCCAATGATTAGGCTATGGACATATGGAATTGTGTCTGCACTTGAGAGTCTTTTCTCATAAGGTGTTTTCTTTTCTCATTAAGTGACTTGGGGTGGTGGAGGAAAAGGGGAGAAAGGTGAGTGAAGGTGATGAAAAAGTCTGAGGCTCAACTTGGCAACTTCTCCACATTATGTGGGCATTTCTACTATAAGAAAATCCTGTTGTTGGTCCTCTGAACTTTTGAATCTACACAGATGCCAGTAGATAGTTTCCCAATTAAATGGTGATCTTTCTCCCTACCCTCCCCCCCACCCCCTTCGTCTTTTTCCCTCCACTGTGTTGAGAGATTCTGGTGACTTAGAAACAGAACAGCTCTTTTAAATCCAGCAGTTTGCCTACCTGACTTGTTCATGAACTGCCACTGTAGAAAAAAAACAATCCTTCCTCCAGACTTCATAGTCAAGTAAGGCAAGTCATGCTCAACTCCTTGCTGAATCAGTTGCTGCTGGACTAAATGCACTGCTTGTTGTGCCTGCTGTCTTGAGAACTACTTTCTGATTTCAGAAGGCAATTTTGCCTTATCCAAGTGACAATATATGTAGATTCTGTTATTCTAGGCTGCATGTGTACGCTTGTCAGACCTTGCTGTGGACTACCTGGCCAGTCCTCCTCTACAACTGTTCCCTTACTAATGATTGTAGGGACCTCAGTGTTTGCCAAGGGATACTGTTTCAACTTCCACTGCTGCCCTGAAAAGTTGCAATTGATTCTTCTCCTTGCTGGGATGGCTCTTTCTCATGGCCTGACAACCCAGGATCATTAGTCATCTGACCACAGTGTGTACTTCACAATGATACAAGACCTGTTCAGGAAATGACCGTTTTGTTTCTGTTGCAGTCAATGTGGTTGCCTTTCTGTGCTTTGTCCTAATGTACCTTCACAATCATTTCCCTTCATGCAGCGATGAATGGAAAATCATAATGTTGTCCTCAGAATGATGAGTAAGGACTCATGCAACTGTAAAACATGCCCTCCCATCCTAATCACACCAGTATGTCAGTGCTAGTCTTTACTCGAGAGACTAGGCAGACGTGTTTCTGATCAGGATGCTTTATTTTTTCTTTGGTCTCTTTTCTCTGAGAACTCCACGATAAGGTTGAAATGTAACTGAAAAGTTTTCTTTCCCTGACCACGTTGAGAGTATTTGAAAGTCCTAGACCAAAAAGCCATGTAATATTGCTGTTTCTTTCGTACTTACTCTCACAGAACTTGCCTCGTGCAACATGATGCTGGATTGCTTGAGTGTAAAGTAACCTCCTTAATCCCTGGTTTGTGAAGGATGTCTTCAGGATCTCTTCATATGTATGGACCAAACTCAGTCATCAGAATTCCTTCTGGTCTGTCATCCCGCATCCTGTTTTTTTTCAGTCACTTGCTCCCCACCTCAACCTAGTGATCACTTGAATGGTGTGTCCCTTCATTAGCATAAATCCCTGACAGAGAGGTTTGGAGTGCTCAGTTGCTACACAACTACAGTTTTTGAAAGGCCTCCTGAGGCACTGTCTCAGTGACCAGTTCCACCAGTGACGTTTGTATCCAGTTATGTCTGTTCTTCTGGGACCTGCTGTGCACTGGTGTGGCCTCACCTTGAATATTGTGTGCAGTTTTAGTCACTGCAATGTAAGAAAGTTATTAAACCATTACAGAGCATCCAAAGGAGCACAATGAAGATGCTCAAGGGCCTTGAGGGGAAACTGTGTGAGGAGCAGCTGAGGGTACTTGGTATGTTCAGCTGGAGAAGAGGAGACTGAGGGGAGACCTCATTGTCACAACTTCCTCATGAGGGAAAGAAGAGGGGCAGGCACTGATCTCTGGGGTGACCAGTGACAGGACTAGAGGAAATGGTCTGAAGTCGTGTCAGGGGAGGTTTATATTAGAACAAGGTTCTTCCCCCAGAGGGGGGTTGGGCACTGCACAGGGTTCCCAGGGACATGGTCACAGCACCAAGCCTGACAGAGTTTAAGAAGTGTTTGGACAATTCTCTCAGGCACATGGTGTTACTCTTGGAGATGGTCCTGTTCAGGGCTAAGAGTTGGACTCGATGATGCTTGTGGGTCCCTTCCAGCTGGGCGTATTCTGCAATTCTGTGACCTTTCTGTTAAGCACTTGCATTTATCCCAGTCTCTCCCCTGCATCTTAATCTGTGTGGACTTCCTGACTATGGCCATTACTGTGATAAGAATAATGTTTTTCTGGGTGGTTTCTCATCTGCTAAATTTTTCTCTGACAGAACTGCCCTGGTACCAGTGCGGTACTGTCACCTTAATCAGCAGACACAGCCAGAAGATCTGGCTTTCCCTTCAAGCAGGAGATAAGGTTGTCTCTGCCTCTCACCCCTTGTCTGACTTGCCCCCCTTGCTCTGTGACCTTCCTCAATATGAGCAGCAGTCTTGTCCTCTACACTGTCTGATCCAGGCCCTTCCTTCAGCCTCTCATTTTTGGGTGTCTCTAGCAGGGGAACACCAGAGAACAGCTGTAGGTAGATATGACCTCACCACAGACCACTTCTGAGTCAGGTTGTTTCTCCAGCCATGGTATGGATGTTCTCATTTGGGATAGCATCAGGACAGCTATTTATAGGACTGACTTGCAGGAGCTTCTCCTACTAATCAAGTACTACAAATTTAAGGCTATCTCTAGAAATAGTGTACCACTTGCCACTACAGTTATGTAATTTTGTTTTGTGAAGTCATTCTTTACTCTAAGTAGTTGTGCTTCTGGAAGGACCTCTTACTAAGAATCGCCCGTGGTGGAAATCAGCATATGAACAGTCATTGAAAGTGGACAGAAAAGTTACTTGTAATTATGTTCCTCAGAGGTAGATTGCATTTTTATTTTTAACTGTTTGTCTTAAACCATCCCCCTTCTGCTCTCTTGTCTCCAGTTTGAGTTGCTGTGAGAAAAACTGAAAATCATGTCTCAGGATGTAATGGTACCCTAAACATACTTCAAAAGCAGAATTTTTTGGCTTAGGTGCTTTTGGTTTCAATGGATATAGACAAGTGATTACCTAGTGAATGCCAACATAGGCAAGACATTTCAACAAGCCATTATTACTGGTAATCTGTTTAACTTTTGATGCAAAAAATATCCCAAGCAATGTTTGCTGGACAATTATTTTGTATTTCTTATGTATAGTTACTTTTGTTTATTAAAAAAGCATAGAAATTAATGTTCACATGAAAATAAATCAGGAATAATAAAGAAAATCCCAATCCAGTTGCACAAAAGCTGACGTTTGGCTCTTGAGAATGCTTTTCATAGTACTCAGTAATTAGAAAGGGAAATTCCCTGCTGGTACAGAGCTACCATTTTGTTCCCAGTTCCCTGCATTGTTGCTGGGGGTAGGGTTATTATGCAATCTCTGGCAAGCTCATCCCACCAGACTACTTACTCATTTGTAGGCTGTAGGTGTAAATTGAAAAGGCTTCATCTTGCTTCTGTTTACTTCACAGATTGAACTGGGCTCCAATTATTCTCCTCTGTGTGAACTGAGGCACAGTTGTTGCTCTTGCCTCTTTTGGCTCCTTGTGGGTGGGCACAGTTCATTTGAACCTGCATTTCTTTTCAAAAGAAACATTTAAAAGAATAAGGGTGTAAGAAGTAGCTTTAGTACTTGCTATTCTATAACTTTCATGATTATATATCTCAATACAGTCAGTAGTGTAGTAGAGGTTCCTTAGGGCATTGCCAGTGTTGATTCATTATTTGTCAGGCACACATCAGGGTTTTGTTCTCTTGGAGCTCATTTGATAGTTTTTTTTCTTTTTTTAATTCCTACTTTCAATTGTATGAGTAAAGCTGACTCTGCCTGTATGGGAAGCTTAATTATACCTGATTTTGGTTGGTTTAGCCTGTTTATCACAAACTTACTTTATTACACCTACTGTTTTTAAACATGAGGAACAGAGAGAAGGAGAGAGAAGGGACATAAAGTGGCAAACAAATAATGATAGTGGAGAAATACTTTACACTGTAATCTTTCTTTAGCAATAGGTCACTTTCAGTGGAAAATTAATCACCTATTTTATACCATTAAGTGAAGAATGCTTCCTCGAAGCTTCAGGGGGATATTTTAAATGGTTGCTAAAGGCAGCAGTTTGCCTCTTTTTGCTGTCTTTTCACTCTGGCCCTTCCTTACATGATAGTGGGGACCCCAGATGCTGGACTACAGCAAAAACCTCCAGTTAGTAAGTCACCCCTCCACTAATACTTCCTGTTAAGAAAATCTGCCACACATAGTGACAAATCCCAGATTAAGATAATAATAAATGTTTTCTGCATTAGCTGCATGCATAGGGCCAGTGGGGTTTTTTGACTGTATTAAGTTTCTCTTCTTCCTTTAGATTCTTTCAGTAACCTAGTTTTATTGTCCAGAAAGGTTACACAAAGTGCTTATGTGAGTTAGAATTGGGTTATGATATATTTAGGCCCTGGGATTATATAATAGCCTTAGCTTCAAACACCGTATGTTCCAAACAGCAACTCGGAACTTCTTCTTAGACATTGGGTAAGATTTCCCTAAAAGATGGAAAAAGCCCTGTATGCTGCCTCCTCAAAACTCTCTGCAGATGCTATTTTTTTCTTTCAGCTAGTGAGATTCTCCTTTGATTACAATACTTGCAAAATGTATTAAACCCCCGTTGTAAACAACCAGCTTTGTATGTGGTGCAGATGTTACACAACTGGCAGCTTTCACAGGGAGAGTGTTGTGTACATCACAATGTGCTCTTAGGTTTCTAAACCCATTTGCCCTCTGAACTGCTGACCGTGAGGGAGAATTTGGCATTTCTTCTTTGGAAGAACAAGCCTGACACAACCTATGTGAAAGCTGCTTCTGGAGCATGACCATTTCTGTTCATTTTTGACATCTAAATACACGATGTACACTAAAAACTTAGTTGATGCAGGAGCCAAATAAGGAAAACTTACATAAATGTGGGAAGGAGCATTGTAAGGTTAAAAACATGCTAAACATATAAAGGCAGGATCAAATGCTGAACTCTTTGCTGTTAAGGTGCTTGACTCTTGATATGTACCTCTTGAATTTTGAGAAATTATGACTACATTTTTTCCCAAGTAAATTTACTGAATCTTGATTTTTTTGTTGTCAGTTCTGTGCTTTCATTTGTATTTGTGGATATAATACAGCTTTCAAATGTGCTTTACATTTTTTTTCCTTTGAAGAAGACTTCAAAGTTTTTACATGTGTTAAGTTCCATAAAGATTTTTTTCTAGAATGTGAATTTATGGTATCCACTTTACAGAAGAGTAAATGTGGAAGGAACTTGCTCAAGATCACATATGACTCTTGAGCCACTACTAAACTTCAGGAGTTCTGCTCTTCACATACAGTGTTTGCCTCCCAAGTCAGGAATGTTTAAGCAGTCATTTGTCTTCTTGCACGTAAATACTGCCCATGCATAAAATAACAAATGGTTGTAAAATGTATAACATTCCAACAGTAACTGTAAAATATAACACAGGATTTTTAAAAAATGGGAACAGAGTCTAATTCTATCTATATGGTGGGAACCCCAAAAAAAAAAAAATTCCACTAATAATAGTTGTTGTTATGGCGTGTATCAAAGAGATAAGCAAATCTTTCCTACTACAGGACTGCAGTGACAAAAGCCCTCCAAATATTCTCTTAGCACTCTGGGTTTAGTCACTTAAACAAATAAATGTGTTTGGAGTCGTATTATGTTTTAGTTCTTCCTGTTGCTGGCACGAACTCAGAAACAGCAACATTTGCATGTATTTTGGATTACTAAACTGGATGGTGTAATTCCTACTGTGCTCTGTAAAAAATGGAAGAGTGCATTAAAAAAAAAGGCAATAAGCGTCTCATCTACTAAATATGATTTCTGGTCTTTAATTGTGGTACTTGTCTAATTACATCATTCATATTATAGAGATTAGCTGTCATTTATTGAGTGTTGGTATTTTCTGCAAATTAGATTTTCCTTTACCTGTAGTTGAATTTCTGACCATCAAAAGTTTTTTTCCTTTTTTGAGCCACAGGGTTTTGTTTAATCTTTCTTTGCTAAAATTGTTTTTCAGTTGCATACCTTACAGAATTGGTCTCTCAAGTTCTTGTGCAAAATTTGTATAAATAGTCTGCAAAAGATTAAAAAAGCACAGAAAAAGAACAGATCCAAAGTGCTGACTTTGAACTTTATGCGTCTTTCCATTGAAGTTTATTGAGAATAATTCAGAATAAGATTGACACTCTCAAATGTCTCTGACCAAACCCTGGGGTGACTGATTGTCCATAACTGCTGAGGCAGATTTCCTATATCACCAAAATTCAGCTTTTGGAGTGAAAGATGGCATGAGGCTCCTCATGAATAAGAGCTGACCTGCAGGGCAATATTTAGTTTCTGCCATGAAAATATGACTTATTTCTAGTGCTTCCATGCTCGTGTTCTGCAAATGCTTAGATAGACAGGTTAGACTATTTATGTCACTTAGGCTGAAATTCCCAGGTAAAAACTTGCACAGTTATATACTTCAGATTCTTACATGGGAATGAAGAAGAAAGGGGCAGCTGTTTATATTCCTAAACACCAACACTTCATCAGTTTGGGAAGGTGGTATTGTCTGGACTTGGTGCTGCTCTTTATAAGTGTTTCAGAGAGAAGAACAGTGGAAAAATGAAGTCATGTGACTGAAAGAAGCTTTGTTCAAGGTTGGAAAAACTGCTTCTAGCAGATTGTGTAGTAAAAAAACCACAAGGAAGTGCAAAGGCACACTTTTTAACACAAAAATTAGGAAACAGAAATTCATTGACTGCACACCTTACACAGAACAGTGTAGGTTGTGAGGGACCTTGAGAGATCAGTAGTTCATGGGAGAGGGAGACTAAATCAGGTTATCTAGACCTTGTCCAGGCACTCCTTGAAAACCCCCAGTGATGAGTTTAACACATTCCTGTGGAGGTTGTTCATCTGATTGATTGTTCTCACTGTAAAGAATATTTTTTTCGTAGAATCATAGTCCATGCTGAGTTGGAAGGGACCCCCCAAAGAAAATGTACTTACCATCCTCTTGGTCTGTGGTTGCATATATTGAATTTCTAGTTGCCCTAATGAAATTTCAAATAAAACAACTTTATACTCCTGAAAAACACATTCATTGGAATTAAATCCCTTTGAGATTGAGATAAAGCTGTTTCTAATGATTTTTTTTTTGTATTGTCACATGCATATATGATAAGATGGGAGTACGATTTTTTTAATTGGAAAGTCCATTCACGGTCCCAAATTGACACACATGAAGAAAACTTATATTTCAAAATTGTGACAGTGCAGTAAACCTTAGATTTTTATTTTGCATGCAGCTTGGCATGCTGATGGAGTCAGGACACGTTCCACTTCCTTCTTCAGACCCCTAATTGCTTCTCCTGTGATGGACCAGGGCAGAGCTGTTTGAAGAGAGCCCACCAAGCTCTTCAAAAGAAATCTGCCCCCAAGATTTCTTTTCCCCAAACTATGGCTTTCCTGCTCTCTGAGTGCTGAGTATCTTTGTGAAGCAGAATCTTCTCATATTGAAAGGGAGAAGCATAACTTTTTATTTCTTGGAAACTCTTCAGCAAGCAGGTTTAATTTGCTGAAAGGATGCTCAAAGTAATATGAAATTGTACTTTATAGAAAACTTTGGGCATAGTGGCAGACAGGGGAATTGTTCATGGATAGAGTGTGATCTGTGATGCCCTCTAAGTAAGGAAAGAATCTGACAATCCGTGCATTAGTAGTTCATCAACATATCAAAAGTAAGAGGAGCCATAGCCTGGGTTATTATCTCTTGACTCTGTCTGGCATTCAGACACACACTCACATGCACACAAATTGTGGGGTGGCTTTATAATTGCTCACAACTACTGTCAGTGCTGCCAGAAACTCTTCCTGACTTCCTGCAGCTCTTCTGTACAAACAGTATTCCTGATACGACAGTTGATGCAAATTGTTCAAAAGATTTGTGAGGGTTTTTTTTAAGGAGATAAATGCCTTAAGTTTATCTGCACAAAGCCTGGAGTTCCAAATCACCAGTGTTTTTGCTGTAAGTGTGGTTTTAGCAGTGGATTAAGTCTCTCAGAAATAGATTATGTTCTGTACACAGTCATCTGAGGGCTAAGAGAATTTGTGTGGAATCTGCTTGCAGTAGGTTGGGGTGTGTATTTTGGCACTGAGACACTCAGGAGGAACATGAATAGCACGTGTGCCAGAGCTGCTGATGCTTCAAAGCTCCAGCACCACGCAGGACAATAATGCTATTAAAAATATGTATTTTCTGTAATCCCTAAATCCCTTCTTAAGTGAGGAGCTCCGAGTGAGGTAGCTATTCTTGGCACTATAGTCATAATGCTGAGTAGTGTAATATTTTCTGAAATGAAGGTTAAATGAAAAGCCTGAACAAACTAAGCAAGTGAGAAGTGCTGATCCGGTAAAATGTGCAGACTCACATTTTCCTTTGTATTTCAAATGACCTTCATCAGTCTGGTGTAGCTAAGAGCAGAAGAGGCATTTCCTTTGTACTTTACCACCAAATGTTATATTGTATTGCAGAAAAATATCACCTGTATAATAATATTATTATTGATTGCATTAGTAAAGAAGCCCCAGCTAGCAACCCATGTTGCTCTCTGTACTCACAAAGTCATAATTAGAAAAGGTTCTTTTTGGCTGGCAATTAACACCCTGACAAATGGAAAAGAGAGAGTAGTTGAGGAGGAAGGGCAGGCTGTTATCATCGCTCTGCAGGAGCACCTGACACAGAAAGGTGCTGTCAGTGGAAGAGCTATGTATGTTGTTTGACTAGCCACTATAAAATTTCTTCCTTATCAGATGTTTTATGTGTCTCCTCAAATTTAACATTCCCCTTTCTTCGACCAACTGGTTTTGCAACTGTGTTCTTATCTGGGATTTTGTTCCTGAAATAAAAATGGCAGTACCTGAGTTTTAAATTGACTCGACAAAGAACCTGGGGTTCCTTGCCACAGACATGTAAATGAGAAGTGCCCGTGTGAGCAGAAGATAAGGTCCATGTCTTCTGTGTGAGTCCCCAGAAAATATTTCTTTGGCACTGAGATTACTTATGTATTGCTCATGATGGTGCTCAAGATGTTGGTAATATACAGTTATGGCAACATGAAGAATGATAATCTTATCAAGAGATAATAATGTTATTATCTTCAAATGGAAGATGAACCTCAGTGGTATCATTTAGCACAGACTCCACAAAAATAGTGAAATGCAATAATTAGTAAGTAACAAGTCTCACCTCATCCACACCATTAGTTCTGATATCAAGGTCAGATTTTCTAGACTGCTCTTAGCTAAACTTTCAGAAACTGATGATAAAAGTAGTGGATTTAGGATTAGATTATGGCTTCTCTCAAGTACTGTTTCATTGCAAACATGAGTGTCAGGTTTTTTTGGTATTTGAAATTCTTACCTGTGTGAGTGCTTAAAGCTGATTTTTAGGGTGAACAGAAATTCTGGACCACTGAATTTGAAACATGTCATTGACTGCACTTGAAGGTGACCAGAGGTCTTTATTATTATCTATTAGGCACAGTGAAGGCATGTTCTGTCGAGCATTTATAGATGGCATTTTTGCACACAGAATTATGGGCATTGACAGAAGCAAAGCTACATGGGCTCAGGCAGATAGAGGCAGTTGCTGCAGAAATTGAACAAAACCTTCCTACTAGTATAAAAACTTTCATATAGTTTTGATAAATTAAGAACGTGCTGGCAAGATTTTAATTTGCATTTAGCAAAAATGAGAATGCTGAGTTCTGCTCACAGCACAGGCAGTCCTTCAGCTTTGCACACACATGTCCATAAACATGATTATATTTTAGCCTGGATTCAGCCCTAGCAGACACTGAGCACTCTGCATCTGTCTTTTTAATGGCCTTAGCACCAGACCTGGAAATTGATTTAGGAGCATATTTATAAATCTTTGCTTTGTGCTGAGACAGAAAGAATCTGAATGAAGTCTTTTCTGTATGGATTTGGAAAATGTGGGGGTGTGAAATACGTTTTAGGTATTGTTAGAGTTTAGTTTAAGTGCATGTGTTTCTGCATTTGTGAGTGGCCCCCTGTGCCAACCAGGGATTGTGTGTAAATCTACTTATCTGTCTGTCTACCTGCCTACCTAGAAAAATGTGTGTGTATGTTTGTGTGCTGCAGTAACACAACCAAAGTGCTTCTTAAACAGAAGTTCTTGACGGAGACCTGCTGTATGAGACTGTCTTGCTGAGCCCTAATTCAACACACAAGACAAAACCCAATGCCAGATCTGGGGAGGAAGCTCAGAGGGCTGTTTTGTCCCTTTTCAAACAGGGGCATTTGTCTGTAAGGGTCAGAAATAAATGCAGAAAAAGTTTTTTTAATTTTTAGTTGAACAGTTTAGAAAGTTCTAAGTTAGCATTCTTAGAACTGATGCAAATCTCAGTCCTGCACTAGCAAACCAATGCTAGAAGGAATTCTTAACTTTCTGGGGAAATGTTTTGGTCCTCTGTCTCTGCAGAAAGAAACTGGTATATTGACCATGGAATGTATCCATTTTCACAATTTTTTTTTTTTGTTGGGAAGACTTTTCATTCAGATATAATTTCCAGTCAGAAGTGGAGGTCCATTATGATAGGCAAAACAATTTCAGCATGGATGGGGAAAGAAGATTTTGGGTATCTGATTCATTAGAACAAATATTATGTGAGGGAGTTTTGTAGCTTGAAAATGTGCTTCTCCATGCAGCAACAGCTTGATTTCAGTCTCTTCCTCTTGAGTCCCTCTGCTTTGTAAATCCATATAAACACTTCACTAGACCAGCAGGGAAGAGGCTGGCTTTGTAACTTGGGGGGAAAGTCATCAAAATAAACAGAGCAGAGATTTGAACGCACATCAGTGCTTTCCTTACCTGCCTGTCAAGGCAGTTTTTCCCCTTGGTTCAGTGTCTGCATGAAGTCAAACAGTTCAGAAAGGAGACTGGCTGAAGGTTGCTCATTTTGTGAAATCTCACACTAGTGGTGAACTGCGTGGTTCAGGATGGATTTATGAACCTCATCTTCTATACCAGAGTGTTTGATGCTGGTCCCAAGGCACACTCTAAATACAGTGTCCCTCAGTTTTTGCAAGATAAGTAAGTAAATAAGGTTTGTCGTCTTATCCCAGTGTGCAGCCAAATGAAAATATAAATATTCTTTAGAACTATTGATATTTCCCTTTAAATTAATTGTCCCTCAATCCCTGGAAATGCTGAAAAAGCACTCTTGTGTAAAAGATGCAGTTGTCAAACTACAGCTTTGCCAGGTTTGTTTTTGTTCTGCTTCCTGGGTTCTGTGGGCATCAATGCCCCAAGCGGCAAGATCTTTGGCTGTTCTTTCTACAAAAAGGATTGTTACACAGGGAACCACCTCAGCTTTATGACTTCCATGAATTTACCTGGCTTCAATTCTAGTTGATTCTCTAAGCCACTTGTCCATTTAATTTGAGCTATTGGCACATCACAGAGCAGGCTGAAGATCTGGAATCTTATATCTAATCTCCTCCCAAAGAACTTCTGCTTATGAGGTCTGGGACCAATCTGAGGTGTGACAAGCTGTAAAGGATAATAAGGATGTTTTCATAGAGCATTTAATATATTGCTTTCAAAAAGGAGCCCAATGTCTATATCTGTACTTCACAATTGAGGAGCAGACTGCACTAAAGTGATTTGAGAAAGGTATCTCGGCAATACAAGTCACGTCTCCCACTCAACTGTTTTATCCACATTGCCTTACTTTATATTACCCTTTTTTATGAGGCTGCATAAACATTTATTTCTTTACACAGCTTTCCAATGTCTTTTATCTATCCAGAAGTCAGATTAAAGCACGTTCTTTAATATGAGGTAGCTAATTGCACTATATAGAAGTAGATCAGATGGAGTGGAATACACTTAGCAGTTCACAGCAGTTTTCTCTCCTTCCAAAGAAGTGTGTATATTATAGACTTGAAGGAAGGGTCCTAACAGTACAGGCTGCACAAAAAATATACAAAATCCTTTAACTTTCACTGCTTTCAAGTGATGTTATCTAGAAATTATTGATTGTGGGATTGATTTCTATACAATGTCCCATTCAGCAATTAATGTTTCTCCCCAGCTGAAGCCCTCAAGACATCATCTATCAAGAGGTTTTTTTTTCCCTGTGAAAACTTTTTACTAGATTGGAATAGTGGCTATTTTTTTCCCAAACAAATCATGTTCAACCTAACACTGAGTATAAATAATCTCTCTGTGGAGGTATTCCACAGTGAATCCTGCATGTATCTTTGTTAAGTTTATTGTGGTTATAGTCTTATCTGGTATGAGGGGGTTAGTTTTGAAGTTTCGGAAGAACTGTTTGCACTCTGATCTCTCCATTGCAAGGAAGAGAGAAATGAGAAATCCATGAGGGCCCGTGAGAACCCTAAGTGGCTGTGCTCCATTTTTATTTTTTTTTTTTTTTCAATATTGGATTTTATTTTCTATAGCTGCTATTTTGGGTTGGTCTCGGCTCCCATGTGAGGAACTGGCTAGAGGACTGCTCTGGCAGCACTGCCTGCCTTGATCTGTGTCCCCAACTTCAGGAGTCTTACTCTTAACCTTAGGGCTGTAATGGGACAGCTCTACTTCCTAATCCTTACAACAGAGTTTTGGAAGTAAAATTTCATTTTCATTTCACAGTTGTAAAATTTACCCTTTCTTTCATCTGTTGTTTCATCTTTCCTAATTTAAATTATATTTAGACCATAAAGCCCCCCTCCCCCCACCATTTCATAGAAAAGCAAATTCATCCCTTTTGCTACTGCCTGAATATAATTAAAAAACCCTGTAACCCACAAATAATGTGTTTGAATTGGTCAGCACAGAGTCTGACCTCAGTAAATTTACTCTAGATTTAGGTCTAATTTAATTAAATAATACATCAAAGTGAGCTAAAAGTCCTGTTTCTTTGAAACTGAAATTTTCAATCTTTCCCAGAATCCTCAGACATTATTTCAGATGTTGCAAAAGGAGCTGTGTAGGCTGGACACAAAGCAATGAGAATCAAGTTAAGCCATTTGTCATGCAAAGCACAGACTGACTCGTTGCTTTTGTACAAAGCATCACACGAAGTTCCTTTCCACAATTTACTTGTGCTGGTGTCCCTGATGCTGTGACTCATTTGCATGCTCTGATGCTTCTGCCAGGGTACTCTCTTTGGCAAGAGCCAACTAGTGCACTTGGAATCTTTATGTGCCAAGGTGTGAAAAGAAAGTTCAGCCTTCAAAATAAGTCCTGGTTTCTGGTTAGTGCATAGTTTGAATGCGTTAAGAAACCAGGATATTTGAAAGGATTTCAAAAGATGTTACTATTTTAAAAGATTTTGTCCTTTCCTGGATGGAACTTAGTGTTTACAAACTGCTTTTTAAACATCAAATGAGAGAATTTTCCTTATTCAAAGTAGCTGCTTCTAACAGAAAGTTATGAATGGAAGCCAATGAGATTTGTTGCTGTGAGAACAATGACAGCTTTCTGTGCCTAATATAGTTTCTCTGTTAGGGATTATAAAAGTAATGTTATTTGGGAAAAGCTGGATTATTAGTCAGAAAAACTCTAGTAATATAATCTGATAAAGTACCTTGAATTAATGTACCAAACTGTTTTCATAGAGATGTTAGTGTTGAAGTCAAGGAAAAACTTCATAGGAAACCAAGATGAAATTTTGGACCTTAAGCCAATTCTTAGTGACTACTTAGATGAAAACTATCTCAGTTCACCACAATAAGTGTTCATTCATCTCTTGAGTTTCTCAGACAACTTAAATGGCCATTTTCCATTTACAAGCATAAGCCTTCAGCATGAACTTTATAATTCAGCATGTTACAACACTGATAAAGTTAATTAAGAATGGTTCAGAAGCAAGAAAAATATGAACTATAACATTATATGTTTACTAAATGCTGTCAAATTGCTGCTATCTGTTTCTGTCGATTTACATATCTTTTCATCCATATTAAATGAAGAAGAGAAGCAACAGCTGCTTTGTTGAGTTTCCATGGCAGTCTCAGGCAGGCCAGGCTATTCAGTGTAAAAGCTGACAGAGCTGGATCTTCAGTGCATTTCAGGATCTTGTCACACTGAACTGCTTTCTTCCTCCTCTTGTTTGAGGTGTACCTTAGACTAGACCCTGCTGCCTGCCCTGCAGTAGGCACAGCATAACTCTTAGGTTTGTTTAGGCTGAACAGCAACATGCAGCAGATTCCTGATAGCGAAACATTTGGGACACTTTAATGCATAAGATTGTCATACAGGATTATCTCAGTAGCTTTTTTCCTTTTGGGCATCCAATGCAGCCTTTTTTTTGCGATGAAAACATTATTCTGATTGTTTGTTTTGAAGAAGAGAGGGACAGATGGGCCGAATTCAAATACTTTTCTTTAGAACATCTCTCACACAAACATTTGGTTTGGTGTTTGTTTTTATGTCTTGTTGTGGGCTTGGGGTTCTGGTTTGAGTTTTTTTATTTCTTGGAAGACGATTTATAAATCCTTGTTCTTTTTCCTCTGCTTTCCCTACTGTACTTCAAAGACTTGATCTGACTGCTTAGCAGCATACTACTTTGTGGAACTGGAAGGGGCATTTCCCCTCCCTCTCCTCCTTCCCCCATGGTTCCTGCTACCTTGTGACTGAGATGAAAAACAAGCTGGTAGATGGAGAAGCACAGAATTTATCTAGTGCATTTCATCTTTTACTTGATGAAGTCTGTTCTCAGGTAATGACTGCACAACTAAATTTGGTTTCCAATTGCAACATTGTGCATTATGTCCATAAAGGTTGTGCTAGAGGTTACCAGAACATAGTGGTGATCTACAAGTGTGTGTTAGCAATGCCTTTCTTCTCCAGATTTGCACTGTTCATGTTCCCACGAGTGGCTGGTTATCGGCTCCAGCCTTCTGGTGCATTGCTGAGGATGGCAAACCTTGCTGAGCCCAGCAGTGCTCAGGGCTTCTACGTGGCTTTCAGTCATAGTCTGCACCAAGACTGATCACTGACACTGCCTTAAACTTCCCACTTCTGATTCTTCTGATTCTGAGCACAGGCTCTGAAAGAAATAATGTGTCCTTTTGTCAAAGAATATGGTTATATGAAGCATACCTTTCAGGTAGATTTTTTTAATCTGACTTTGTACATCATTAGTTTTACGTTCCATATAATAAGCTCTGTTCTAGATTAGTACCTAAAGGCCAAATATTATTACAGTTATGTAGACCTAATGTTCTTTTTATAATTAGAAAGTTTCCTTCAAGGAGAAGACAGTTGTGCAACACTCTGGAAGTCATAATTTACATCAGCTCTTCTAAAGAAGAAAACTCACAAAGACACTTATCTTGTGAACTTTGAGTTGTATTCTTTTTTTTTTTTTTTNGAATGCAGCTGTTTCAGTGGGTGGAAAGTGATGATGTGTCCACAGAAGAAGAAATGGTGCCGTAGATCCGAGCCAGTGGCTTTGACTAGGAAGTGGACACAAGCCAGTAGAGGATTTTTGTAACTTTATCTTCTTCTGTACTTGATACTGATCCCTTTCTTTGTGATGCATAGCACTTTGAATTTTCTTTTAAAAAGAATTTAAATACTGATATAAATTTAATGTTAGAGAGGATAACTGCCCTGTAGATTTGAGTAACAGTTTATAGAAATCAGAAACAGATAGCAAGCTCTGTCGCTCAGCATAAAATGTTCGAATTCTGAGAAAACCACTTGCTCCTCTGTTTAGCAACTAAGCAGTTATCCAGTCCTGCTTTCTAGGAGCACTCAAAAGTTGTCCTCAACCTCATCAATGTTTGGAATATGCAAAGAATGCAAGACTGAACTTGGAGCTGGTAAATTTTCCCATGTAGTATCCTTACTCTCATGCTTGTAGATTTACCGAAGTTCACCCAAATTTTACTTGCTGGGACACTTGTTCAGATCCCAGATTACTCCAAGAATCTTAATGAGGTTTTACACTAGTTTCCCTGAAGGAATAAATGGACCCAGTAATATTACAATTGAGCAACCTCCCCTCCCAACCCAGAAAAACAAAACAGAATATTAAAACTTAATGTCATTGCATTTGTGGATTTGAAAGAATTAATCACACAGAGATCCCTCTCTCTGAGGCCTCAGACTCTTTGGCCAGGTGTTTGTTGTTTTTTTTTTGGGATTTGTGTCCAACATGTGGTTAATTTGCTGGCCCACTGCTGAGAATGTAAGGCTTCCCATTACAGATAACCTGGGGTTTAGAAGTTATAATTTTGCAAATGCTACATTTTAATCTGCGTGCCTTTGCCCTGCCAATTCCTTCCTTCACGCTTGTGGTCTGACTTGATTCCAGAAATAAAATCAGGATTGTATTATGTATCTCTTTTTTTCCCCCACAGCTGGCCAGGGTACTATGGCTTTTCTCCTGTGTTACATGTGAGTGTAATCATAGCATCCACCACCCTAAAATGCCATGTCATTTGTTAATCCTGCTTATTAATCAGGAACTCTTTTTTATTACTTCTAGGAACTTTTTATAAAGAATTGAACTTCCATGGTTATGGGGGAAAAAAAGAAAAACAAACCAAACATCTTTTTAACAAATGTGTTTGAGATAGGTTTATATTTATCTGAAATCCTAGAATCTGGGAAATTCTCAGTTTTGTAACGTATCATAAAATAACTTTAATCATCTCAAATCAACAGGCATTTGAGCCTTTCCAACTAATTTAGGGGAGTTGCACTGTATTCTGTCAACACTAGGAGTCTTTATTAAGAAAGCTTCAGTCTAATTTTTCTTCAAAGGAATACTTTTTGGAAGACATTATTTTATGGTCAAGTTTTTCCAGTAGACACTTATTGCATAAGTCTTCTGCTTTGATGGTTAGTGATGCAGGAAATCGTGATGTAGCCTTGAGGCCCAGACATTTCCTGTTCTCCCAGGATTATGTTCTGCAGTGCAACCAGAACTTTTGAATTTCTTCATTATAGGCATTTTTATTCCTGGAGAAAACACTTTAAGTGGCAGGAAATGAGTAGGCAAAAGGAGTACAAAATACGTCTGCACTACCATGTTCATTTGTTGCAACTGGGAAAGGGCATGGACATGCACCAGAATATAAACAGGCATTTCAGGTTCTGCTCTTGCAATGATCAAAAGTTTGACTTGTGATAACTACTCACAGTTGCTCGCACCTCCTTCCACAAGTGTTAGTTGTTGGATTTGGTTCTGGTGTTCCTTGTGATTCCATTCACTGTTGGATGGAAAAGCAGCACTGATTCACCTGGAGATAAGAATTTACTTAACATGCAAATGCATCCTGGTTGGATCTCCAGTGATGGTTGCTGAGGGAATGACCTTCAGTGATGTAAGAGTAACAAAGTTCTTATTAACTGAAAATAGCAACTCTGAACTCAGAGTGCATGGGTTTGCTTCAGTTGGGTTCCTCAAGAAACCTTCATTGATGGACTGTGTGTCAGACAAGAGCTGAACTAGATGTAGAAATTTGTTATTGTTTAAGAGCTTGTATCTGATCAGTTGTATTCATACTCACCTGTAATTATGTAATCTTGACCTGAATGGAACATACTTTAAAGCTTTTATCTGAGGACGTGAATTATACTAGAGCAGCATTTTACATCTGACAAGAGAACATGCAGCTCATGCAATTTGCACAGTAATTTGCAATATTTCTGTTTTTGTAGAAAAGTTGACCTTTTTAAGAACTTTCTGATGGCCTTCTAAGAGCCTTTTCAATGAGAATTATCATGCTTTTGTATAACCTGTGGTAGCATTTGACTGTGGATGAGATGGTATAAAATCACCCATTCTTCTCCAAGAGCTTCCACCAAAATTGGGTTGTGAATGAGAATGAATTACTGAGATATGGATAAAAGGTCAATTGATATAGTCCTGAAATAGTTGAGACAACCTTTCTGAGTGATAAACAGACAGTTTTATTTCTTTATTTTACTGTTTCAAGAGTAAAGCAGACAGAATAAACACAGCTGATAACAGAGACAGAATTGTAGATTGGGGATTTCTCAATGCTGAAGTGAAATGCATTCATTTGTATCCAGTGGAAGTAGAAACTTGCAGTCAGTTTAAGCCTGCACTAGATCCCATGCTGCCACTGCCTCATGTTAATTAAAGCCCAGCAAATGTGGGCATTGTGTTTGGTTACACAGATCCCACGGAGCGTTAAAAAGCTTGAGGAATATTAATGGCTTTAAATTTAAAGCTCATTAACCACTGCCCTATTGACCAGCTAAATAGAGTTTCTCAGCACTCCTCTGGGCCCGTGCTGCTTCCTTCTGCCATGGAAATACAGAAATGGTTGTTGGCTTAGCTAAAAATATTTGGGAATGCTGGCAGTATCACTGGGCAAGTTAAACAGCTTGCCTGCTCACTAAAGCACATCTGGTGCAACCATAGATATTGCTACTATTTTAGAATGTAAAGTGGTAATTTTTTTCTCAAAAAACTTCTGTTTATTGGCAGGTGATTTTTTTTTTTTAATTTAAATAGTTGTTCAGTAGGAGTATGGATGTGTGTTATTAGAACCTGAATTCTGAAGAAGCACTTTCAGAGCTGAATACTCTCGTAAATTGATAGATGCAGCTTCTTTCTCCAAATGGGGAGGTTTGGAATTCATTGCCTGAATCTTGACCCAATGTAGTGTGAATTGCAGCCTCATCAAGTGAAAGGGGACCAATGGGCAATTTTGAAGAGGAATTTTGCAATATCACAGCATTGCCTGTTTTCAAATAAAATTTATCAGTTTCTGAGGAAACTTCTTTGAGATCTGATGAACAGAAGGCTTAAAGTACAATCCACGAAGCACATATGTAGTGAGAAAGCTATTTTGTCACTACACCTTTGAGTAAAATACTTGCAACACCACTTCCAAATCAGCCTCTGTGGTTTCTGACTGAAACTTTTCTGTTGAACATCCATCAACCAAAAAACCAAAAATGTTTGCAGTTTGGGCTAAATAATGAGCTCTGATATTACCTCTTTTGACCTGGAGAGTATTCTGATACCTTAAGAATAATAGTTTAAACAAATGTTAGTTTAAAAAGAAGATAAAGAGTGAATTGAAAACTCTTCTTCTCTAGCATGTTCAATCTGTCCTAACCAGTTGAATGTCACAGTATAAAATAAAATACATTTTGAAATTATAAATATTTCATTATTTTCAATTCATTAATATTTACAGGAAGCTCTAGTAATCAGAATCTACAGAAAAGGTTATTTGCAGCCATGCTCAGAAAGGTCTGGATCCTCTATACCTAGAACAGAATTACTCTTCTGCTTTTATCTTGTGAGCTTTTTGTTTTCAATTCAGTGAGCAATCTGCATATTATAAATAAATTTACTGAAGCAGTGCTGAGCTAAGCAGAGTTATTACAGATATTCCACTCAAAGAAAACCCGAGCTGGCAACACAGACTTGAGAGACACTGGTTTTGTGTGTCCTTAGCTTCTCACATTCTTCTCTTGACACTTCCCCAGATCATAGATGAAGAAGAGACACAGTTCATGAGCAATTGTCCTGTTGCTGTGACTGAGAGCACACCTCGAAGGAGGACACGCATTCAGGTGTTCTGGACGGCTCCTCCCACGGGGACAGGCTGTGTGATTCTGAAGTAAGTATTTTAAGGCATATTAAACTAACTATTAAGGGCAAATTCAGTTAATAAGTCTAGTATTTATTGGATTGAGAACAAATGGAGTTCTTAGATTCTTTTTTCTCCTTGACATACTTGATGAAGTTTAGTTGTACTTGCACGGTGAAATGTTACCAATCTAAAGCTGAAATATTCAAAAGTGACACCAGGACTTGAAGCATTGAATCAGTAACTGTATTTGAACTTGGTGGGCTGTTGGTTTCACATGAAAATAATAATAAAAAACCCTTAATTTTTAAGGTCAAAATTGCATCCACTTGACTGAGACTTGGATAAAAGTCGTGATCTTAGTTGAGATGGAAAACAGGAACATTCTGCAGAGTTGGGATTTTCTAAATGGACCTTTGCCAGTAAAATCGGATCTATCTGTTTAGAGATTTCATTTTAGAGCTAGTGATCATTTACTGATGTTTTATTACACACTAGCATGTGTATTCATGCTTTTTGAGCAATAGACAAAGATAATACCGTGTAGGTGCACTTTGCTTTAGGGTCACTCTTTGGTCTGTGGAACTGTGAGGAGTGTCAGAGAAACATTGTCCTGTCTCTTAAGACTTTGCTTGGTGTCTTTAATAGGACAGATTGGTCAAATATGCATGGACAATTGGGATTTCTTTACTTGCTTTGAATCCATGTCTGAGAGGAGCCTTTGAAATGGCTAAGGTTTGCCCTGCAGCAGAAGACCAAAGAATTTCAAAGAGACTTATCAGTGCTGGGGATGCCTTCAGTGACACAAACCACTTTTAGGCTTTTCAGGAAATGCTATCACAAAGGTTGTGCTGAAGGTAGTCCAAACCAATTCAGGACAATGTGTTATTAAACTTGCAATAGATTTCTGCACGGGCTGTGTAATTGCCACCAGCAGAAATGGTCCATGGCTGCTTTCCTCTCACTATGGGTTTCACTCCTTTTGCTGAGGGGCACAAGGTAGACAACCTCCTTCTCCACATCTGTATGGGTGATCCAGTCCCAGATGTGACACTGGCTACAGAACAGTCTCAAATCTTTGGCAGTGCCCTTGTACTTGCTGCTGCTTCAGTAAAATCATTTTGTTTAACAATCACCTGGTTTACTGTGTACTAAAGCAGTTCAAGAGTACACTTACAGCCTTTTCTTAAGCTCAGCACAGGTGAGTGTACATCAGGCTGCAGTAAACCTGCTGCTAGCTGCATGGCAAGACAAGTTGGGTTGTAAGTTTAGAGATGGAATTTTTCCAGAGTTCCTTTGGCAAACAAGAAGATTCCTTGAGTGTTGCTAAGCTGTTTATCAGTAAAGCTCCTTGGTCTTCCCCTCAGGATTGCCCCCTCTTAGCTGCATGATAAATACTGCTTGAGGTGCTCACTACTTAAGTAAAGTAATAATAAGGTGATGATGTTTTATAAAGCCTTTTGAAGAGACAAGATTTCAACTGTAATCCAGTAGCAATACGCAACAACACAAGAATTGCCATTAGGAAAATAAATTAACCCAGGCCCATACTTCAGTCACTGAAACTTAAATATCTGTGGCTGAAGTTGGTTCAGGGGTCTGCTAGGGTCCTGTCGGCAAAGGAATGCAGTAAAGTACCACCAGCTGCAGGATCTTGCTAAGTGTTCCCTCTCCTCTCTGCTGGTCAGGTCATGCTGCATGTTTGACACATCTCTTTCTGTGAAGTATTTGCATTCTTGCAGGAAAGTCAAGAAAGAGTCCAGAATGCAGTTCTGATGTCCTGCACATGAAAGTATGAATTCTCACTGCCTCAACAAATGTGCAGTGACTCGGTGGTTTACAACCTTCTCAGGCTGCTGGTTGTCCATCAGCAGTGTCAATGAAACACTGATGTACCAGTACTGTTAGATTAGCTGACTGGCACCAGTTCCCATAAACTGTTTAGGAAGCTAAAAAAGCATCTTGGAAATGTAGTTTTCATGGGGAAAGGAAAATTTTGATGTTAGGACCACCAATTTACAGTTTGTTGTGGGCACCTTTGGTGTGTATGTGCTGCTGAAAAGTGAAAGGAAATTGTTCTTTCCAGTAAAAATTATGTGAAAAGTACAATCTTCCTCACCATTGACCTCAGAGGGTAAGTATCCTCTTCCTTCCCGAGGACAGTTCAAAAAAAGAATGGAGCAGTGACCATTACTAAGAGTTACTGATGCCAGAAGTGAACATATTAATGTGGCAGTTGTTTGTAATGCAGCACACTCCTCAGTAGCACCTTCACAGCGCTCACTGATGACCTTTTGGCATTAGTGACATTTGCATTTTCTCATTTGTATGTAAAGCTTTGATGGCATCTGAACTAGTGTGCAGTCAGCATTCTTTATAAACCTTCCTTATGCTCAGCTCCAGTAGAATAGCAGAACAGACATGTTGAATGCAATTGTCATAATTATTCTGTATGATAAAAGCAAAAGTCTAAAAGCAGCTAATATTTTGAATAGTTAAGTCCAAATTCACCATGGAAAAATTCTGAAACCTTGAACTTTAGAAGAAACAAACCTTCTGTGTTTTTCTTTCTTTCATATATGATGGGTGTGCAAGTATTTTTTTGATTTTTTTTTTTTTTATTATCAACACATATCCGTTTCAATCCATGGATAGTATTTGGAGCCTGTTCTGAATCATAAAAATATAACTTTTCACTATGTCCTTGTCTACTGACTTCACTATGTAGAAAAGTTAAACATAGCTGATCCATAAAAACTTATTCCAGTTTTAGTGCCAAATCATGGGGCTTTTCTAGGTTTACAGTAGTGTAATTAAGTATCAGAAGCTTCCGGGAAGTTTTTCCTGAACTAGTGCAGAAGTTTGGGAACAGCTGTTTTTCTTCAGTTTGTGAAGTCTGATACCTTTGATAGAAACACTTGATTGCTCAGATTTGGCTGGTAGTCTTCCCAGTGCTTTCTGGGCATGTGATCAATTTGGGTGTGCAAAATATATAAAATGACACAGACAAATGGTCATCTGTAGTCCTAGGGCTCAGGAAGGGATGCAAAATCATTTGGCATGAGCACATGCTGGCTTTCTGGTGGACTACAAGGTACAAAGTTTAGGAGAATAAATGTATTTGAATTTGACTTATTATCACTACCTTGCTTTCTAAAACTTCTCTTTCGGTGTGAAAACTTAGAATTGGGAGGGGGGAAAAAAAAAGAAAAAAAGGAAATGGATTAACATATGATGTTGGACTGTAATTGCTTCGTTGAGAATAACTCATCCATTCTCTTCATTCCTGCTAAGTGATGACAGTGAAATACCTTAAAGGTTGAAATCCTTCCAACCTCTGCTGAAACTGCCTGTGCTGAATGTGCTCCCAGGATGCAAACAATATCTGAGGCTTCTGGTAGCCACACACTTAAGCCTGTGCTTGACTTGCACTGAAGACACAAGATAAAAGGCTTTGCTTGTTGCACACTGCTGGGGAGACCCTCAAGCTTTAAGCCCTTTTCCACTCACCTGATGCAAACTCAGAACACTGTGCAGCTAAATCCAATTGCAGGAAGGTACAGAGACTCTCCAACAAAGCAGTTCTTAAAATTATTTCTGCACATGGATGGACTGGGGAAACATCCCATTGCTTTGGGGAGGGGCCCAGACTCTGCAAGACAACTTTAAGCAGCTTGATTTTTAGAAAGACCTAATGTGAATGGAATTCCTTGTCGTCTGTCACACAGCCCCATCACAGCACTGGGTACTTGATTAGAAAGTTTTGCTGTGTGGGATGAAGTCCTTAAAGCTAAATCAGCAGCCTGCACTTGGCTCATGCTTTGCAGTAAGGATTCACTTGGCAGCCTCAGCATCTGTGCTAGCTGCAGAAGTTACCCAAGTGTCAGCATGAGTAGGACAGTGCTCAGAACTCTGTCTTTCTTGCATCTCTGGTTCTGGTGATCTATTTGACCCTTCCAAGTAATCATGCTGTGTGCAGTCTACTTGTTTTCGTGTTCACAGTGCAACATCCTTCTATCCCTGTTTTCTTTCCCTTGGGCCACATATCAGCACAGGCAAACCAGGTGGCTTCCTTCATCCTCTGATAAAAGCTTCTGTTCTAAAGCTTATTCCCTAGATTTCTGAGCTCTTCAGAACATATCAGCTTCCCAGCATCTTTGAAAACCTACTGTTAAAACTTTCTTGAAAGATGTTTAGGTTTATTTTTGTGATGTGCAATTTATATAAAAATATAAAAATAGAGCAGTGGCAGAGCCTGGTGGTGTTTGTGTCATCACATGGAAGTAGAGAAATTTTTTGGGGTTTGAACCCTGTCTTGGTCAATCTATTTTAATATTTTGTTAAAGTGAGTAAAATATGTTATAACTTAAAAAAAAACCAAAAGAAAAGAACTTTTTTCAGCATATAGACTGTCGTGTTTGGTTTGGCATATTCTACTTTGAATACAAAGTGGAACAGCACATATTTTTGTTTGTTTGTTTTTGGTTTTTGTTTGTTTTTGTGGGTTTTTTTGTTTTGTTTTTTTTTTAACCTGACAGTTAATATTCAGAGTCTGCTTAATTCTGTAAAAAGAAAAAAACTACTAATGGAGATTTATCTTGTTTAACAAGGTAAGTTTGAAACATGAATTTCAAATAGTGATTTTATGCCATTGACAAAAAGAGGACAAGTGTTTTTTGCAAGTTTCTTAGCAGAGATAGAGAATCACCTCTTTTAGATCACTTTGAGCCCCGAAGTTCCATATTTGTCTCAGCTGAGTGTGGTACTGAACAGGTGGGTAAAAAGTTGACCTGCAATTGATGGGAAATGTAGTACAAACAGTTTTCTGCAAGCCCTTTAGAATTCTGCAATAAAGTACAAGAGTGAAGAAAATTTTGTAAATTGTCTTAGCTTGTTATATATTAAAATTTCATGGTAGAGAGAACCTTGCCAATATCCAAATCGAGTAAATATGCCAGGTGGTGTAGATCTCATGAAGAGTCAAGTACTGAGGGATGGTAATTATAAATTCCTCCTTTAGAATTTGGTGATTTTCACTGAGTCTGAGATTAATTGCTAAATGTCATAAAGGATGGCCACATGCAGATAAGTTATATTCCATTTACCACTTAGAAGAGAAAGCACAGTTCTCTAATTGGTTCATGAAATAATTGAGTTCTCAGGAAACTCGTGCCTTGTGTGGTAAATGTAGCAAAAGTTGTTGCTGACAAGTTATTTATTTTTGTTACACATATACTTAAACAAACAAATTAAAATCTGGTCTCTGTAAACACTACATTACCATTACTACTTGCAGAAATCCACTGTATTCATCATAGTGTGTCTGCTGTTTGTTTCTGGAAATGTGTTCTGAGCCATCTCTAGGGAAATATTTTATAATTTTTGAAGGAAAGTGTGGAACTTACTGTTTTTCTGAATATGTAGCTGACTTCATGAATTTATTTACCTTGCGTCTTGTTTGTATTTAATCAGAGAGTGGAGGAATTTTAAAGAATTACTGTCTTCCAAAGGAAAACTATGATAGATGTAGTGTATGTAAAGTATGTACTGGCAAAATCTTTTAGACAGCTGTGCTGTTGTAGTGAAGATGTCATCCCTACAAGGACAACTTCAATTCAGTCCATGGGTCTAGGCCTTGGGTACAGCACTCAGTTTTCAACTTCCATGTGGATTTTGACAGTCTTTGTTCTCAAGCCTCAAAGCTCTGAGTGCAAATGGACTCCAGTAAGGGCTTTTTGAATATTTACTTTTTGATTTCTTGTAATTTCAAGCACTATGTTCATTCAGGTCACTTGGCATGTCACTCTGAGTGAACACTATGCCGAAAGGGGATGCTGGAGAGACTCAAAGAAGGCCCAAATGTTCCCAAAACATCACGAGTTCATAACTATGTGCACATCCTGAAACTGTCTTTTTGTGCAGCCAAATCTCTTCTCTACAATCAAAACTCAAGATGAGATCCATGGTCCAGAAACACAGTACAGAACATCTGGACAAAACCCAAACCCCACAAGAGCAACTCTGGGGTGTGTAAATGAAACTATGACCAACTCCTTAACACTGCATTAAGAGGAGTGTTTGTCTTAAATGCCAACATGAGATGGTCAGAATAAAAATGCATTTCAGAATCAATCTCATGCTAAAAGTGTCTATATGATGACTCTCACTAAAACACCGTTGCACAAAGTTGTTCCCATAAGAAAGAAGGTGCAGTTGTCAATGACCTTCAGTGTGGGTCTGCATTACTCAGACTCCTTTCCATGGGTGGAAATTACAGTGTATCTGAAACTCTTCCCACTCATATAAAAACAATATCTGATAGATGATCACAGAGTTGAACTTCAAATATTTTTCTAGAATTTTTTTTGATATTTATTTGATTAAAACAGATCTCAGGTCTTTTTCCATAGGCTTATTTGGTATTTTCATTAAATGCTTTAGGTGGAATGCATTCTTTAAGTGCATCCTTTTTGTGACAAAACGTGAAATATGATGATCTTACATATTCTTTTAGGATTCCTAAATACTTGTGGGTTGTATTCTTGAAGGGGATTCACAGATTTATACTTATTGAAACATCACAGTGTTTTGAAGCAGATGAGCAGTAGCTCATAGTGCATAGTTGAAGAACTGTGAGCAGCTCACTACAGAACTATGCCTCTAAATATTCAAAGTATAAAAACTAACAAAAACAAACCCTCCCTGCGTGTTTGAACTGGATATTAAATTTGTTATTCAGTCTTTTCCATTTTATCCTTTCAGTCTTCCTGTGTGATTATCCATATAATTCATGTCAAGAATTTTGCCTGCCTGTATATTAAAATACTAAGAGTGGAGCAATTGAGCACCGTTGTAAAGCATTTATCAACAGCTTTCCATTGTGACTAAACACGATGACCAAGGAAAAACAAGGGACACTCTGCCTTCCTTGCCTAAAAAGATAACGATCTGCTTATGGAACAGTAGAAGATAACCCTTCTCATATTGTAAATAGCTGTATAGATTTTTCCCAGTAGAATTAATGAGTCTTCTGCATGCAGAGAAATTATTACAATTTCTGTATTAATAGTTAAAAAAAAAAAAGGCAACTTAACCATCACCCAATAACAGTGGTACTTGCTGAACTTCATTTTTTTGACAGAGGCAATAGCACTATAGCTTAATATTTCATGGTGCCTAGCTTAAATGCAATATTTTATATAGACACTTTGTGTATTCCTACACAATTAAGATAGCAGACTAAGATATCCCTATACATCCTAACAGTCCATAGAACAAATACAACCTTTGATATGTAGAAAATGTACAATTTTCCATATGCAATTCTTTGGATGCTTCCATTTGAGGAGTTGTAATAGAGATGTGCCCAGGTTTAAATGGCATGGGACATAGATTGGAAGTGAGCAGATTTGGGTCTGCTCCTGTCCTTCACACAGCTCAACTCATTTCTCATTGTCTCTTTTTTTCTCAAGAGCAACCAGAGGTCAGTGACTCTATAAACCACTGCAAGATGGGAAAGCTTGTGTGTTAGTATTGCACTGCTGTGGTTCCTTAAAAGTAATTGAAATGTTTTCCTCATCCATCAATTTAAAAAAACCTAAAAGAACAAATAGGACAAAAGCTTAAGAAACTCACAGCCCTATAATTTCATTTTATAGGTAAACATCCCCCCAAAAGCTTCCTTGTATTAGAAGAAGGGAAAGAATTGCAATGCAGAAGAATTACTTTATGCGTTTCTGTACAGCTCCTATATCTATTCAAGCTCTAATATTAGATGTAAAAATGCTTATTTGCATTTCAATATATACTGCATCAGCCCCCTGGATCTACTGACAAATCTACATTTAAAACAAACATCTGTTTCATTTTCTTGCAGATTTATATTGTTTCTTGAACTTCACAATGGGAGCGCAGGAATTTGGAAAGTGTTATAAATGGATTTTCTTGTAATGTTGTGTTCTTCTAAATAATCTTTTTTTATTGCACAATTAATACAATAATCCTATAAAATCTAGTTAGATTCATTCATATGCTGTTTTGTTTGCAAAGGCACAGTGCTGCAAAGCAGCTTAATTGTTTTCCTACTCAATGGGGTTTACTACTTGAGGAGTGCAAAGCAATAGAAAAACAATGAGAATCAAGAGTAAGAAGGATGGTGGTCTCTCCTCTAGTGACAGGGGGAGGAAGTTATGGCCTTATTAGGAAAGATAATATTTTTAACTATTTCGCACTATATCTTGAAAATGCCTATGAAAATTTCATCTTTAAAAAAAATGAATCAGTGTTATTGCACATTTTGTGGTAAACTGGAGTAAGGGGCAGTTACTTTCATTGACCCATACAGTTGTTATTTTTCACAAATGTGTTTTTGTAAAACAAGATGTTTTGCAAAAAATAGAAAGTTAATTCAGGCATTAGAAAAGTCCAGTATACTTTATGAGAAATCACTGGTATCAGTTCTCTTTTTAATCATCACTGTGTTTTCTCCAGCCTTTATGGGGAAACACTTCAAGAAGAATTGAATATTAAGGTTAACAGTGGACACAAGCATGGAACTGATCAGAAGTCACCTCTATTCTCATTTGTTTCTTTAGAAAAATACACGGGATATTTAAAACTTTCTATTTCTTAACAATTATACATGCTGAATTTCTTGGTCCTTCTAGAGTCTCAACACTGTTCTAGGGACACTTGTGTGTTTAAATTGTGCACTTGAAAAAGTCATATGAAGTAACAAGTGAGGCAGCAAGTGCTTTCTAGTATTTCTACTTTCTCATCCAAAACTTGTAGATAAAGGAATCCACAAGTGATGTTGGAAAGGACTTCAGAGAACTGCCCAAGTTTTTACTGTCTGACAGCAATATGCCAGGAGGATGTACTATGCCTGAGCTTCCCTGCCCACCTCTTCTGCTCGAAGGTGGAACCTTGGTGATGCCCATGAGGAACTGGTGCCAGCACTTTCCCGTCACTGCTAAAATGACTCCTCCAAAGACCCTTATTATACAGAGGTGCTGTGACCCTCTTTTCAAGCCACACCTTCTCTCCTATGGGCTACCCAACCCCAGCTCCCTCAGTCTAGGTATCTGCTCTTAAAGCCTTGTCTGGACTTTGCCCAGTTGACCCATCTCCTTGGATTGTGGTTGCCAAAGCTGGGCACTGTTACCCTACAGATGCTTCATGGGACTTCCACTGTAACAGGTGCAAGTTTCCCTAAGGGAGTAGCATTTACTTGTGTTCAAGGTCTGATCCACTGGGCTTCCTTTATCCTGCCATCAAATACCTCAATACAAAGGCATTTTCTTTTCTTTGTGCATAGAATAACTCTTATATAAAACTAGAACTTTAGGCCTTTGATTATTTAATTACAGCTTAATAGTGTCTGCAGTCAGCAACTTGTTTTGTCATTCAAACTATTAACAGAAATATTGGTGTATGCATAATCATGTTTAACTTGAAACTCTGCAGTGAGGTCCAGCTCAGTTCTAAACATATGAAAAAGCAAATTACTTTGTTTAAAAAAGATAATCTTTCTAAAAACCTCCTGTCATCCATTCCTGATGTAATAAATATGTAAGCATTTTAAGAAACATGTTTAAATGTCTGCTAGTTTGATGTATCTGTGTATTTACAGATCAAAAAAGATGTATGAAAAATCAAGAAAATATTCTTCAATAATTTCTTTATCTACAAAATTGATATCAGAGAAGGATAAATCCTCAATGAATTATTAAATGTTTTTATATATCCTAGAAGAAAATGCAAAGAAAAAATTTAAGACATGTAAGGAGTGAAGTTCTCTGAAGTATCTTACACTAAAATCTGATTTTGTCTGTTTGGGTTTTTTTTGCTCCCATTAAGTGGGGAAACAGAACAGTAAACTCTGATTTCTTTCCAGCAAAGTCTCTAGTAGAGTCTGTATTTTCATAAATTTCAAGTAATGGGATAGAAAAAGAAAACACAACTTCGTAATTTACTTGTTGTTTGCTGTTAGTAAATGAAAATCTTTGTTAATTTAGGCGCCTGACAGCTGTAAAGCATTTGCCATTCGGCAGCAGCTGTCAGTAACACTCCAGCTTGTTTTGCAAACAGATGTTTAATTTGACTTCAAGATCACTGAGGGGGAAACAGAGAGAAAAAAGTAATAGAAATAATGATGATAACCATAATTTAAGTTTCTCTCAAAACATACAGCAGAGTCACTATTGAAGACACCCGAAGTGTTGTCATTTTTTATTACTGAATGTTTTAAATCAGTTTTTTTGTAACTGCATGAACTGAAATTATGCACAGTAACTCACATTAAGGAACTGATCTGTCTTATGTCAGAGGCTGAAGGTGTTATTTCAATATAGTATGATGCATTTTTAAAATATGTATTTTATGCATGAATCAAAATGTCATACTATTTGTGCAGTTTACAGATAAAGATGTTTCTGTCTCTGTATTAAAGCCAGGACACCCGTGGGCCCACTGTCAGACAAACCTCATGTTTGCTGTGGTGTGGCAGTATTTTCGTTTCAGATCAATAACTGTGAAGGGCAAGTTGAGTACAGTGATGATGAAAGGAGGTAATTAAAGCTAAACAGCATAATGGGGTTAACTTTTAGTTAAAATTTTAATTTTTTAAAGTTTTTCTTTAATTTAGTGGTTTTATTCCATATATACCCAGTGATTAGGAGGCTTTCATAGGCAGTGCTGTTAGAGGATCTTGACAAGATCCTACATGATTCAAAATGTCCCTTGACCTAGACAAAGAAGTGGACATTAGCAGTGAATGATCTTGATCCCACAACATTTTGGCTATTCTTACATGTCACAAAATCTAATTTAAATTAATCATAAATGTGGCACAACTTGCTGGTCATTTGCTCCTTCATATTACAGTCTGCTCAGGTACTTCAGGTTTATATTCTATATAAGTAAACCTGCAGTCAGACTAAAGAAGTTTTATTGGATGGATCATTTAGTATAAAGTTGTCAATATTAGCAAATTTTTTCTTGAATTCTGATGTAAACATTTGTTGAAGTGCCTTCATGCCCACAGAGATGTGGAACTGATCTGCAGAGCGCATTTTACACTTCAGGTTTCAAGCACAGATATATCATATTATGAAAGGCCAATGGCTGAATTAACAGTGTGTTGGATTCTGACCATCCTTACTTATATTGACTAGTATTTCAATTCTCATGCAAATTTATATTTATTAACTTGAGATTCTCTAAGAGTGACATATAATATCAATAAGGATCTTAGAACCTGAACACTGTGTTTTGCTTCATTCTCTCTTTCATATGAAACACCACAAAATTGTTTATGATTTGTTTCCTTACAGAATCATCTGTTTGTATATTTTTAGTTCTTTAGAAATTATGAAAGGCAAAAACAAGCAGAAAAGGAATTGTTCTTTGTACAGACTGACTGTGGAACTGATGCTGTCTTTCTAGTTTTCCTGGTTTGACAGTCTTTCTCGCTACCTGGATTGACAATATTTTAATGCGGTTGTGAAAGGATTGAAATCCTAAATTCTGCCAATAATTGGGTGGGTCATTCCTTTCTTTTCCTGGTAGTTACTAAGGACCCACTTTTTCTGTCGTTTCTCGTTCATTAGACATGCATTAAGTATCTTTGCTATCTGAACAGCAGCAGCCTGAACGCTTCCTGTGTTGCATTCCCCGAGAAATGGATTTGTTGCTCCATTAGTTCACTGCACCAGTAGAATGTCATTTAAAGCCTTGCAATGCACCAGAAAGCACACTTGATTTCTTTAAAGGTTTCTGGGCTTTCAGGTGCTGCAGAAAGGATGGGTTTACAGGCACAGGGGCCTGGGTCTAGGGAAGCAATCAGCTCTGTTCGTTAGGAGTATAATGAGCTTGATGCTCGCTCCCTACACAGGGTATGCAGTCTCATGACACCCTGGCTATGTCCCAACTCAGTGAAATTTTACAGATTACCTGTGGTTTCTCCCTGTAGATTTCTCTGAAAGTTCAATATACACTTGTTTTATGCATAGGAAAAAGGATGTGCTCTCTTATGGTGCAATTGCCTTGCCATTGTTTGCTGAAGTAGATATATGGTAAGACAAGGAACTCATATAGAAAATATAAAATGTTCCACACTGCAGAGTTGACATCACGTATTGAGGTGCCGCCATTTCATGACTGTTCATAAAGAAATTGTTTTATTCATCAGATTTAATTTAGATAACAAAATACTAATGAACAGGTATTTACCTAATTTCTCTGAACTAATCGTGGCCAAAACATTGTCTTCAATACAGTGAAGAAGCACAAATAGCACATCATTCTTTCAATTTTTATAATAGTGATCTGCATTTCTGCCACACACAGTTCTACTCACAAAGTAGTAACTTTGTTCAAGCAAGTAAGTAAAATAAAACCAAACCCATAAAGAGGAGGCAAATTTGACAGGTACTTGGCTATGTGTTGTCTGCATTGTCTTTTGGCTCAGTGAGAATAAAGTTTTGAATGCTGTCCTTATAGTTTTCTACTTGTCCAGTGGCTACTCATGCATCACAAGAAATTCAGGCTGTGATTGTCTCCTGATGAAGTGAAACTGAAGTTGGTAATGGATTTCAGTAGGAGGTCAGTCAGGTCTCACTAGAGTGTCATCTCACAATCAACTGCAGCATAAGGTTTCAGAACACATCTGAGTTTACAAAAAACCCTCAATATGAGCATGTCTGATAATTGTATGTTTTTAATATTCAAAGTATGTAATTTTTTCCTGTCTCTTTTTCTGTGGGAATGTTTGGGGGGAATAGCTCCCTGCTACAATAAATAAGTCATGTATGTGACTTATTATGTGACTTATGTTTTTGTCTTGAAGATCAAATTTGTTTTCCTTGTTCCTTCAGTTTTGAAATCTAAACCAACTATTGGAAAGGTTTAAATTGCACTGCTTGGCTATCAGTCTCAAAAGCATAATGGATTCACCTATTTCCCATTCAGGTATCTGAAGGAGCAGCCCTGCTTGTCTCCAAGTGTCTCAACCCTTGCTCTATTTCCTCCTGTAGCTCTAATCACACTTGGTGTATCTCAGTTATCCGCATTAAAACTTCTCCATATTGAAGTTTCTAATGAAGTTAAGAATCTAATTAACTTCACTTTTGTTCCAAATAAAACTTGATAGGGCTGAATTCCAGTTCCTAGTCTATGCCTGCTTCTCAAAGCTGCCAATACGACGGGTAATTTATCATCCTAATCCCTTTCATTACTACTTACTACTGTTCACAATGCTCCTTTAATAGTCTCATTCATGTGCTCTCCTTGTCCTGATGATTGAGAGAGATACAGACTGTGGAGCTCTTGCTTAATCTCTGGTCCTTTAAGCACAGCTATAATCAAATGCTGACCCTTATCCGGATCAACAAGACTTCAGAACCCCCACTGAGGCAAAAGGTTCCTTGATACTCTTGGGTTTGTTTCCTCTGCCTGATGCTGTATTTTGTGGTGCAGAAAATGCTTAAAACCACCACGAAATGGAATCATACATTTCCCAGGAGTTGCATTGCCCCAGATTGATTTGGGGGGCAATGTATACATTCTATACATAACCAATCCACAGACTGACAATCTACTGCTCCAGCAAAGACATACTGACTAGACTTTGTTCTTTCCCTTCCTATAAATGGCTTGGACAATTTTTGATCCATTTCCTGTTTGTGTGTCCTTCAACACTGGTATTTCCTTGGCCCTGAGAGTATTTTTCTGTTGTTCATGTAGTGTGTTTTCTCCATTCTTTTTCCATGGTGTGGTTGCTCTGTTGTAGCAAAACTGCTCTCAGTGCCACTGGTATTGGCAGCTAATCAGGCACAAGAAGGTTGTATGAATTCTGGCATTTTTAGACCAGAAGCCAGAAGAGCAAGGCTGCCCCTTCTGTACAGGCTCCATGCCTTTGCATTCTCTGAAAATCTATGTACCAAAATTTTGCAACAATATGTGCTTCAAATTTTTTCAAACTTCAAATTTTTTCTGCAACTGTTTTATTCAGCCAGGACAATTGTATGAACCAGAGGCACTAACACTGTTCTTAGCCGCGAACTTGTTGCAGCAGATGTTGAATAAAGAGTAGGAGGAGAAGCTTGGTGAAAACCTCTCTAATGATGTAGAATAATTTAATGCATTAATTTGATCTTTCTTTGATAATTACATGTTGCATGAGCAGGGTGCTCTCTCAGCTATTTCTCAAACACAATTTGAATGTGCCTTCTTCCCAAGTACTGCCCCTTCAGAATGAGAAAAGTGAAAAAGTCACTGATGCCAACCCTCTTGCCTTTATTGATCCTTTATTCTCTTTCAATCCCTGCCCTCATGTCACTCAGCCTGAGCAGCCAGTACCTCCTGGCGGCATGTTCAGTTGGCTGTGCAGCCTCAGCAGCCAGTGAGAGCTCAGAACAGCTCAGGCAGGTGAGATGCAGTTCTTACAGGTATTAATTCTTGACACATGAAATGTTGTGTCTCAGCTGCACTTAAGAACTGACAAGTCTCTTCTGATGGCTCCAGTTCCAGTGGATTTGTGGTGTCAGGCTTTACCTCAAGTACTAAAGGTACTGCATCAAAAACTTCCTGAGGCAAGCACATTCATAATATTGAGGTTTCTTAAGCAGTATTAAGTATCTTAATATCAAATTAAGGTTTATTAGTTTCAGTGATGTTAATTTGTTCTGTTAATTGTGGTGCTTTCACCTTCTGGCTCCTGTCAATTGAAATGAGGTGAAGATTTTTCTAGATTTGAAAACATCAGACATTTTATTCCAATTTAGAGTCCTCCTACTGACTACCTAGTAATCAGTACTTTACTGGTGGGTGGATGTTGTTAGGATGTTGCTCTTGACATAGAAATTTTTGTCTGTACAAGCAAATAATTTACTCATAAAACATAACTTCAGCATATTGCTAGTTGGCAACTTGAATAAAAGCTAATTGGAGAATAATAGCTCTGTTATCTTTGGTTTTAGCTTCAAAATCTTTTACTTCTCAAATAATATTAAAGATTTAGAACGATTTTTCTGAAGCTTTAGAAGAATTTTTTCCTAGCCTCATTTTCTGGGCACTCATGGTCATGTTTAAATTTTACTTCTTTTGCCTTTTTTTTTTTGCCTTTTTTTTTTTTTTTTTTTTTTTAATACAGTGTACAAAAAAGTGTTGTTTAGGTTTTTTCAATCCTCCCAACCTGGAGTGAGAAAAGGTGATTCAAGAGGGGACGGCAATACTGTTAGGACATAAAGATTAAATGAAACGCTGTAAAAGGGCAAATATACTTTTTACTGTTCTCAGCTGTCCACACTTGCTGCTCAATAATGGTAAATTCGACAGAGGTCAAGCAGTGATAACAAGAAATTGGGGACTGGTGGAGGAAGAGCAGCACATGTGGAGGGTTTGAAATGTGGCCCTTGCCTGTGTGGTTTGTCTTCTGCCAAATCCTGCGTATTTCTTCCATCTACTGTACAAAACTGCTCCTTGGAATGGCACAACAAATCCTCCAGCCACCCAGTCCTATCCCTGGCTTTTCCTTGCAATGTAATTTATAATGCTTGACTATGAAATTCTGGGAGATGGGTCCTGCTACAAACAATGGTGACGTTCAGAATCCCTGGTCAAGATACAGCCCATGGGAAAATTTCTCAGGAGTCCTGGACATTCATTGTTTCATCTTATTTTCCTTTGGTGACTATTTTTTTTTTGGTAAGTGGTACACGTCAGAAATCATTTTGACAAGAAGAGTTTTTATTCTGAAGACTTTAGATCTAACATTTATGTCTTGTGGCGATTCAAGCAAAGAACAGAGCTATTTTCTGAGGAAAAATGTAAGATAGCATCATGTATAATGGTGTCTTCCCTTTTTTTTTTGTGTTGTATTTTATATGATGGCCAAATTAGTCCTGAAGTCAGTGAGCTCCCATGTAGATGTGTGATGGTAGGCCTGAGGATGACATGAAGGACACCAAAAGGATTCTGAAACTAAAGCAAATTTTTAAGACAAGTTTAGAGCACTTTGCTTTTTCTGTGGGGCTTCTCTGAATTACTTTGTCTGAGAGTGTATGTGAAATGTTGAAAAATATAACTGAAGAAGGACATTCTCCTGTTTGTGTGTGCACTGATTTTTTGGAAGTGAACATCTTTTATTGTTTTTCATGTGATTAGTCTATTAGTCTATCCCTGTGTAGGGATGCAAATGTGGAATTTGAAACATTGATAAACTTTGTATTCATATCAAATATCATATCCAGGTGGTTTGTTCAAACTATGTGAACAACACACAAATGAACAAGACCAACAAAATGCCAATAAAAAAATGCACTTTCTGTGTTAGCTTTCAGTTAGATCAAGAAAGAACTAATTTACTGCAAATTCTTAGTAGTATTGACCCTTCTCAGTGCTGGCTGATGACAGACTTAGATCCTGATGTAGATGGAGCCTGTCCTTGGGTGAAACAGCACACTTTGCTGATTGAAAATTAGTTTGAAGAGTGTAGTTTTTTAAATACAGCACCAGTGTAAAAACTGCTGGACATCTATTGGCTAGAGGATTGTATATGCTTTCAGATGAATTTGTGTTTGTTTTTAATGGAAGTCTCCTAAATATTAGAAAAAGAAGTAAATAGTGTTGGTAAACATCTGGGAGCTTGTGCATTTCCTGACATTGTAAGTGCTTGTCAGAGACACAGGGCTGACTTTTTTCTAAGACAACACAGAAAGAAAGAAAAGGAGAACATCCTAAATAATACATTAGAATTATGAAATCCACTGGTATCAGCAAAATTACAGTAGATGTAAGTGTGTGGTTTTCACCTCACTTTCTTGTGCTAAACTAGATGGTACATTTAGTAATTCTCTCTCTCCAAAAGACAGCAAAACCAAAAGAGCAAATAACCTTATCCTATTAATTGTTCTCAGTAGCTTGCTGGGGTAGTGTAATTAAATCAGTAAGATGTGGAATAAATAAAGAAAGCCATTTTGGTATCTGGGAGGGCAGGACAAGGTTAACCCATAGGTAATACAGAGCAGAAAATTTCTTATCTGCAGTCTAGTTCTTTGTTATTATTTCTCAATATCCAAGTAAATCTTAGGGTATCCTCACCTGCTCTGAAAAAAACCTGTTTTCTTAAAATGTAACTCTAATATTGTACTTAATGGTTTTGAAGTAAACTGAAAAAATGTCATAGGAACAATTCTTACAAATCCTCTTCCTTACTCCTTTTGTCACATCATTACACCTACAGAGGTAACTTAAAATAAGAATATTTCTGTTCATGCTAGAATTTGACGAAAGTAGTAAGGAAGATGATCTAAAGCTATTTCTATGGCAGAAAGCAAGAAGAAGAACCCCCAAACTAACTTCTCTGTTTCTGGTATGAATTGGAGCATTCCCAAGGCTGGCCTGGATTTTTCTGGTTTATGACATTTCCTGTTTGTTCCAATTCCACATGCAATTTGTGTGTCTTTCCTAGAGCTTTTCACAGGAGAATGTCCAAGTTTTGTGGAACCGTGCTGAAGAGGGACTTTCTTATTCCATGGAAGCCTTTCAAGGCAGTCTTTTCACGCTGCCCTCAGATGTGTTCTGACCAACCTTAGGCAGGACAGACTCTGGCCTTCTGTGTCCAAACTCCAACATTCTGGAGGAGTATTGCCAAAACAAATATCACAGAAGCAACTAGGTGTTCCTTCTTTTTGCTGTGGGAAGTTCAAAGCAGAATAATAAGTGACACTTTTAGGATAAATTGTTTATTTGGTTTTCTGAAACAAAAGCAGGTGCTGCTCGGTTTATACATGCCTGTAACTTACCACTTTGTTCCTTAGTTTGGTGATGGAAAACCTTCAGCACATATCCTGAAGCATCACTTCAAAGAAACAGAGAAACAAATGGATTTTTGGAATTATGGGGGATTTTTGTTGTTGTTGTTTGTTTGTTTTGTTTTGTTTTTGTTTTGTTTTGTTTTTTTGTTTTGTTTTGTTTTTGTTCATTCATAGTTTTCTGATAGAGAAAGAAACAATAAGAAACAAGAAATTGAAGATCCTCCTGTATTTATTAACATGTGGGGGAAAACAATTGAATAGCCCCTTCCCATTAAGTGCATCCAGCCCTGGATGTTTGCAGTGGTGGGAAGGATTTATGCAGACTAAAGAGAGGTGCACCTTGTGCAATTTCTTACAAGTTTTCTTATCTCTGTAAAAGTTAGCCATTCTATTTTTAGCTGTTTCCGTAAGCCTCAAAATCAAAGGAAAGAATGTTTAGTCCAAAGATTAGAATTCTAATAGAAAACATAAAAATTATGGCAAAAAATTATAGGGGAACAAAAGGTAGTAGTAAGAGCTGTCAAATACAAGGATCAGATGTTTTTGTCTGTCTTCAGTCTTGAAGCTACTTATTAGAAAAATTAATATTTTAAAATTATTACTGAGTGTTTGTAAAGCTGTGTGCCTGCTTTTGATATTCATGCAGCTATCTAAGGTACCAATCCTAATCCATTTGGAATCAGTAACAAAACTCCCATTTAAATTATTGGCTCCCTATGTAATTTCAAACACAGCTGAAGAGACAATGACTCAGAAAGCTGCAAAGCTTTTGTTATTAGAAAAGGAACTGTTCTTTTGACATTTCACAGTGACAAGCTAACTGCAGCAAAAAGAATAATACAAGTACACTTCAGGCTTCAAACAGTCTTTGTATTTTATTTCTAAAATAACTAAAAACTGCTTCTCAAGTTAAGAACTCATAATGTCTTTGTTATCTATAGAATTGAGATCTTTATCAAACCCTGATTTCTTTTTTGTTTGGATTAGGATCATGGAATAATTTAGGTTGGAAGGGAATTCTGGAACTGATTTAGCCTGCTTGAAGTAGGTGTTATTACATTAGTCAGGTTGTTACATCAGTAGGTGGCCAAGGCATGGATCTCATCCAGGTTTAAATATCTCTGGGAGTGGAGTTTGCACAGACTGCCTGAGCAGCTCATTCCACTTTGATCACTTTGACCATCCCTGTGGTGAGAGAGATTTTCTTGTGCTCCACTTGTCTGTTGCCTTGCATCCTGCCACCTTGCACTTCTGACAAGCATGTGCCTCTAGGTCTTCTGCCTCTTTTCCACAGGTGAAGGCAACAAGCAATAAGATCTTTGCTTTGCATTTTCTTCAGACTGAGTGAGCCCAGATTTCTCAAGTTCTGCTCAGGCATCATGTGCTTCATTGCTCTAACCATCTTGGTGGCCCTTCACTGGAGTTTTCTTAGAAAGGCAATGTCTGTCTTCAAACAGATAGCCCAAAACTGGCTGTAATATGCCAGATGTGGTCTCATGAGTGCCACATGGAGGGGGAGAACCCTGCTATACTTTTGCTGAAAGGAGGCTGTGGCTGTCTTGGTGCCAAAGGTCAGTGTGTCCACCAGGAGCCCCAAGGCCTTTCCTGTAAAGCTGCTCTCTGATTAGCAGGTGCCCTGTACTGGACTCTCATAACCACATTGTTCTATCCCATGTGCCAGACTTTGCCTTTTACTGGGATTCATGCCAACCCATTTCTCAGACCTGTTGGTAATTTGCCTGTCTAAATAGTAGTCTTACCCTCCAGCATGTCACCTGCCCTCCTGGATTAGTGTCTTTTACAGACCTGAGGTTGCATTCCACCCCCCTCACCCAGGACATCAGTAAAGGTGCTACTGGCCCTGCTAACCTGCTAGTGTATGAGTCATGGAAGCATGTTGACAAGGGGTGAGTTGTGAATGCATATGTATTTCAGCTCAGTTTGCTGCTACTTTAATCCTACAGGACTTTCCCAATTTCCTAGTACAGTGTTTCAAAAGCCATGATTGATGGTGATGTATCAAAAATTGTACGTGTTTCACTGAGTCTGCATGAAAACACTGGTTCTCAGTTGCAATGTATCTTCTAAAAGGTCCTTAAAATAGGCTTTGGTTTTCAGGGTGAAGGCTGGAAAACTAAGGTAGAATGCCACTGTCACAGGCTGGCCATTGGGCTCTTATTTTTCCTAATTATTGTTCTGGTAGTTATGCTTGTTGGTTTTTATCCCCTATTTCTTGTTAGAAGCCCTGAAAAAGGTTTCTCACAAAATACTCATTCTGCTTCCCACATACTTGGTCAGTCTCTTCTGCCTCCATTTAAGTTGTCCCATGACAGTTCCTATATTAATAAAAGAAATGTCACTAACTCTAGGTTTCATTCACTTTCTGTTACTTGCCATGGGCTCATATTTATCCCTAGTTTAAACACTCCCTTATAAAGATGAGGCCTAAGTGTTCTCTTGTACCAAGGGCTGTCAGATCATGCCCTTGCTTTTAGTAAAAGTCACTTTGCTGAGAACTGTTTCATGCTGTTTTTTTCCACAGCCTTAGTTGGTTGCCTGTATTGCTCTTTACTACATGTTTTTGGGGATGCCTGCCCTCATAATGACATCAGGTTGTAGTTTCTACACCCTTTTCAATTTGATTTAGCTTTAGGAGGTTCACAAAACCCATTTTTTCTCGTGGGTAAAAAGAAGGACTCCTTTCTTACTCTGGTCTTGCACCTTGGTAAATAAAGCACAGTAAAATTGCATCTTAGTTTTGATAATTTTATGGGTGGGTTGTAGTAGAAGGAAGGTTACATGGCTGTAACAACATGTCTAAGCATACAATCTCCTTCCCACTTGAGCTGCCATGAGTGAGGAATAATTCTAGTGAGATTTAGATAATTATTTAACTAAAGCTGGGGAAAGAAGAGAAACTGGCCCTTGCTATTTAGAGCTTTAAATAGACGTGATGGTCTCCAATGTTCTTAGAAGAACGCACACGACTGCTGGCAAACAAAGGAGAGTGCCTGCTCTCAAAGCATGTTGTCAGGAAACTCTCTGCCCGTAGAACATCTCTGAATTTAACCAAAACCAGTTTTCTTATAGAAAGATGATAAAGTTGTTATGGGAATTAATTTCTGTAATTAAAAATGGTCGGAGAAGCCAGTTAAAGTTTATTTAGGACTGAATATATCCATCCCTCTCAGCTGAGGCACTGAGGCACTAAGACTTATAAATTTATTTTTCTCAACTCCAAACCTTAATGAAATATTCTAGATTTAGTTAATTTTAAAGTGGCTTACCTTTTGGAATCTTTGAATTGTTTTTAAAGACTTTACCTTATGCTAGCTCTCTTTCTAACTTCTGTTTTACATGATGTTTGCACCGAATTGCTGTCATATATCAAAAGCACTTACCTCTTTAGAATGCCATGTTATTTCCTATGAACAGCTGCTTAATTTAGCTGTGCTATTTTTCTGAAATTGAATATGACTTCAGTATTTTAATATATGATTTGATTGGAATATTGGATATTCTGTTGACTGTCATGCATCTCAAGAGCACAGATCCATGCCATGATCACTTCATTAAAGATAACCGCATTTAAAGTTTCTGCAAAATGTGATGAAATTCAAATGCAAGCTGAAATAAAAATGTATCTGTAGTCCTGAATTGTGTATATGTATTGTCAATACAATTTTTAGGAGTCCAGTTTCCTCTCCTTTTCCTATTTTATTATGTGTTTCTTTTTTCCTTTAAGGAATAAGCATATTTCAAACCTTTTCTTTTCTTCCCCCTTTACAGAGCCAGTATTGTGCAGAAACGCATCATTTATTTTCAAGATGAGGGTTCTCTCACCAAAAAAATCTGTGAACAAGGTAAGGGGAAGTAAAACATCTTTCTGAGCTCCTTGTCCCTGAAATGTTGAGGCCTTGAACAGATACATCCAGGTTCAACTTTGGGATCTTCCATTCAATTATGTTGGTCCTTATCACATATACTGTTCCTCACACAATCCTCCTTGCTTCCCACTAACTTGAATCCCTGCAGCTTTATACCTGGTCCTTGTATGATTCCCATTTGTCTCCAGGGCACTTATTTGTTGAATCCTGGGCAAATCCATCCTTTCCTAAACCTAAGCATTGCAGCTGGTTATTACGTCTTACTGGAAAACTCAGATGTTTTGGCTGTCCAGAAATGTCAAGCCTTTTGTGTTTTGAGATCAGCTGAGGTTTCATCCTTATCAGGTAACAACTAGAAACAATCCTGTTTCAAATTTGAAGATGACTGAAATAGTGCCTTATTTAAGAATGTACATTTGAATCATTGAATTCACTAATAAATATGGCCCAGGTATTTCAGAGTCCCAGTTTAGTCTAATAGGAAGCTGAAAAATAAACAACAAAAAAAGTGTGCTTAAATTTATTTCCTGGAGTATTTGTTGTGGCAGCTTCGCTGTCCTTTGAGTTGTAGCCATTTTCAATGGGTACTTTATTGTCTTTTCAGACTCTGCCTCAGAAGGTGTGACTGACAAACCAATTTTAGATTGCTGTGCCTGTGGAACTGCCAAATATAGGCTGACTTTTTATGGAAACTGGTCAGAAAAAACACATCCCAAAGACTTTCCACGTGAGTATCATTATTTAGCCTGTATCATACAGGGTTGGAGCTTGTTGTGTGATACAGCATGACTTATTGATAGCTCCGCAGTGTAAATTGTGATATGTATGGAATCCTGCTAACATCCAGTATTGACAATCAGTGGATCTCTCTGTGCTGTATATTACAAGTAAAGTCCATTGATTTGCCTGACATTTTGAGCTGAGGTGTTTATGAGATCCTATTTTTAAGATCTTTTTATGGTGAGAAAGGTTCCTTTTTTTCTTATTGAAAGTTTAGATTGGCTTATAATATACAGCTAGGAAATGAGATTTTAAGGGAAAGGCCACAAAGAATGGGCAACACACTAACATTTCAGCCAGCTAGTCTAGTCAGTTTGCTTCACTTAAAAGTCTTTTGAATGATTCCAGTTAGTTTTTGTGAGTTTTGAGTCTTGCTACCCAAGGACATTACTTATATATATATATATAACTTATAATATTCTGTCTTCTTTGTTGGTTTAATACACAGATGAAAACATCTTCTGAACTTTTCCTGTCTGGATGTTTAAGTTTCTGAATGACAGAATCAGTATTTTTGTTGTAAGTTTGCTTTTCACAGTTACTCAAGTAACTGCAAAAAGCTGAAGTTACAAAAATGTGTTATTATGCATTTGGTTTTTCATGACTGACTCCACAGTCTGTGGCAAGAAAGACTAGGAAACTATTTGAGAACATGAGTCACAGTTATGGGTCTTTAAACTTCATTATGTTGTCTGTGGCTGATGTTTATTATATAGACTTTTTATGCTGAATTTTAAAAAAAAATATTATTATTACTGTCACAGTGTCAGAATATCCTCCTGTAACTCAAATGTGGTTTGTACCAGCTCCCAGTTTGAACAGCCCAGGCACTATTGCTTACGCTGAGTCTCTCAGAGCATGTACATAGCATTGTTCAAATACTGTTGGTCAGCAGAATATGTGGGAGATAAAATAAGCAAACCCAGGAATGCTCCTTCAGGCTACTGGGTGATTTCTGTGTCTGCTGAGTGTGGCACTTCGTGTGCACTGTTTGTATGGGTTCAGCTGGTGGTTAGAGACAGGGCATGAGAAAGTGACTGAAAACTATGGAATGACTGGGACTTACTGATGCAACCCTGGGAGTAAACGGCCTTTTCTTTTACATTCAAGTCAGGGAACTCAAGAAGAGTGTGGGTGCATGATGGAAAATAAGCAAGCTGCAGTACTTCGCTGCAACAGCAGACTCTGCTGCCTGCCATCTTTCCTCAGTTACAAAGTGCTGAATGAAATTAGTACTTAAATTGGAAAAGTGAAAAAAAAAAATACACATTTGGAACATAAAGGATCAATCCCAGTAATAACAGCTAATAAAATTTTACATTGAAATTTCAGAAAGTTGAGGAAAAGGTCTCGTCCAGAAATAGTAATGTTAAAAATGAAAACCAGTCCATGACATTATTCTTGGAAAGGTTGAACTTGTGCAATAATTACATTAAAATAAGCTATTATTCATTATAGGCTGTGGTAAATCACTAAATATTTGCCAAGCCATCCCATAAAAAATTCTGCGCTATTCTCATACCATCAGTATGGCTGAAATAGAAAGCAGATCATAAAACTTATATTTTGCATCTTTTCTTTAACTTCTGACCTGCTTCCAAAAATTTCTAAAGAATATGTATTTTTTGCTTAGCTTTTCTCCAAAGAACAGGTTTTTTTTTTTCCAAATGCTATTATACAGAAATGTTTCTGGAAGGTACAGTCCAAAACTTTTGATTTTGGGAAATTGTTTTGAGATTTTTGAGGGTTCCATGGATTAGGAATAATTTAACATTTATTGTACCAGTGCAATTAAAATAGTTCTGTTCCATTGCATTTAAAAGCATATTGTCTGCTCAAGAGTTAGGAGATGTGCCCACTGTAGATCATTGCTTAAAATAAAACCACTGCCACACAATCTTGCTCCAAGTGTCCAACTGCAGTGACTGGAGAGAGGTGTGACACAGCTGTAGACAAGGGGCAAATACTAATTCTTAAAACAATTTTGCTTTTGTGAATTTGAAACTGGAAAAAAAATAAATGAAACTGATTTCCAAACTAAGGTTTAAATAAAATTGAGTATGCTTTTCAGGTAACTTTTGCAAGTTGCAACAACTCCTGATGGACTAATGTGAACTATTTCTTTTGATATTAAACCTAGCTGAGGGAAAACTATTTCCTATCACATTTTGCCTGACAGAAAGATTTGGATTTACATAAGCCTTATGGCTTAAAAACATTTATTGTCCCTGGGTATCATCCCTGTATGATAACAGAAATACTTCTGTTCTCCATCATGATTTGATGTGGCACATCAATGAAACGTGTCAGAGGATATATTCTCATGCTGTGATGGCTCCTTGACTTTCATGCAAAAATACACGTATAAGTGTATGAATTGAGAAACTACTCAAAACTACCAAAATGTAGTAAAATAACAACACTGGGAAGCTGTCAGATTTCTGTTTGCTGTCTTAAGACCTGGATAGTGATGTTGGATGCGAAATAGCTCTGGCCTTGTACTGCTCAGATTATCTCATGTAGAGAAATTTCTTTGATGCTTAGAGGAAAAGCTTAAGAAATATCAAGTGGTCTCTTTGTTCTCATAGGAAATAGAAGGGACAAAGTGAGGAGCAAAACATTTGCAAATGTAGCACAATTTTTGAGAAAAGTTTAGGGCAGATGTGGTCTACTCAAACAGCCTGTTTGGGCAAGCAGGTGGCCCGGGTACTTTCCCTGCAGAGCCAGCATCTTTAGGGTGTGGTGTTTGGTGGATGAGGCTGTGCTCTGATTGCAAAGGCATCAGATGTCCTTGTCCTGCTCAGGATAGAGAGGGAGAGAACCTTTGGAGCACGTGGGACATTTCATTATCCATTTTACTAAAGACTTAAAGGTACTCTGGTTCCTCTCAGTAGTGATACCTTTTTTTTGTAGGGACTATGTGGAACATCCTCTTTCAATAAGTTTCAGTGTCACTGTGTATCAGGGTGAGCTGCTGTCTGTGGTTTGGGAGACAGTCAGAGCTGTGTGCTGAGAGGAAAGAGGGGGCAAAACTGGTGGTGCCATCACTAGAGCTGAGTGACAGTATCTCTCTGTGGTTTGACAAGGTGCCACTGTATACTTAAGGAACAATTGCTAGATCTCAGATGAAGAAAGGGGGTTCTGTCTCTGTGGTTTCTTCAGCTGTTACCTGTGGAGGAGGCAAGGTTTAGCTTTGGTTTTGTCCATCTGGGGCTCAGTTAATCACGAGTATTAATTGATCCTGAAAACATTGGATCTGCTACAATTCAGAACTCAGTAAGTGTGTTTTGGTCCCACTTTAGGGCTAAGGAGCTTATATAGGGAGGTTCTCTTTGCTCTGTTGCTAGACCATCTCCCTCATCTGTCTATTCTGCTTCCTACACCTTTTTAGATTTCCCTCCTATCAGTGGCATTCATTTTATATTTCTAATCTATTTTCTACTCTTCCATGATTAGGTTCCTGCATCTGACTTTATACAATTCTCTACACTGTCTTTTTCAATTTCATTGTCCCGCCTTTCAGATCTTAAATTTGCATTCCTTTTATTTACTTCATTATTCATTTTTCATTCATTTATTCAGTTTCCAGCTGTTTATACTGCTACTCTCTACCTTTTGCATTGCCAAAAAAAAAAGTTAAATATTGTCTCACTCCATCATTCTGTCTCACTCATCATCTACAATCTTTGCATTGTTACCAGACTGTTCATGTGAGCAGTTCATTTTCTCATCCTTTTCCTTCTATCTTTGCACAATCTTATTTGACACTTAAGTGAATTCATTTTTATTTCCATGACTGTGGGACTTCTGTGACTCCTTATTTCCTCTCAGTCCTCTTCTCAATTCCATCCTACTTCTCTAGCATTTTTTCTTTAAGTTTTTATTTTGTGAGCAAGCAAACTCAGTGAATATAGAAGCATCAAAATTCATTTCTTTGCTACCTTCCTAAATTAAAGAGAATCCCTCTGAATGTCTGGGGTGGAGGTGAGGGAAGGTGATATGGTAAATGTATAATTTAAATATGCAGAAGTAGAAAAAACAGATATGTCAGTGCAAATAAGAGCAGTTCTTTACGAGTATTTCAGAAGTTTCTGGGGAGAAATAGTAGGCATTCATTTGCCCATAGAAAGCAAATGTTTCTCCCCTCTTTCAGCAGAAAGGTGCTGGAGGAAGTTTCTGACTGTAAGCCCTCTATAGCCCTGCACCTGATAATGTTTGGTGGTCACCAAGCTATAAACAAAAACCTGTAACAATTATTGACTGTGCAGTCGTGCTTATAGCTACCTTCTGGTGGTAACCTACTGTCACCACTCAAACACAGATCTAGTGGGCTCTTCCAAACCACTGGCTGTCAGGAAAGAAACAACTGGCTGTTAATCTGAGAGTGATCACTGAAGTCTTCCCCTGCAGGTTCCCTTCTCAAAAATATTTGACATAGAAATCTAAAACTAAAGGTTTCTTCAACTTCCTGAAGAAGTGTCAGATCTTTGGTGGAAAAAAAAAACAACCTACTAAACCTATCTATTCTGAGGGGCTACTTGATTAGGTGGAATATAATATTTCTTTCCACTTCTACCTGTGTTGTTATATCCAATAGTTACTGACCCTTTATGCTCAATTTCTGCAGGTCATTGGCTTGTTCTAAAGATGTGTTGTATTGATGTTATGGGAACCAACATCATGCAACACATGCAAAAGCTTGCTGCTGGTGAAGACTGGGGACTTCAAATCTTCAATAAAAATGAGGAATTATGCTTTGAGGCTGTCCTGATGGTTGTTTTGGTTTGATTTTTCCCCTGAAAGGACGCACCAACCACTGGTCGGCGATCATTGGCAGCTCTCACTCCAAGAACTACATCCTTTGGGAGTATGGAGGGTATGCCAGTGAAGGTGTCAAGCAAGTGGCAGAGTTGGGGTCCCCAGTAAAGATGGAAGAAGAAATTCGACAACAAGTAGGTGTATTTTAGTTCATACTTAAAAAAACGCTTCCTTTCTTGGCCTGTGAATGATTTGTGTCCGAATGTCATTATGCTGTCAAACCCCCTGCTAAGCAGAGAAGGAGCCCTGCCTGCCTTTCTAGGCTCATTCACACTCTGGCAGGAGATTTTTGTCTGTGAAAGGACAAATGAGTTGCAGCATTCTGAACTTAGAAAAGTTATGTGCTCTAAATATCTATGTGCATAAATCAGAGGTGGAAAAGTAAAACTCGTGTTTCCTGGCTTAATTGTGAAGACACAGATTTTGTTAAAGGAAAAGCTTGAAGATACAAGCAATATCCCTTATTCCTTTTTGAAGTGATGGTTTTAAGTTTATAGTGTGTTGTGGTATTTTTATTTTCTGGTAAGCATGTTATTTGTGGGTTTCTGTAGATTCATTCAAGTTAGAAATGTCCTTACAAGAGAGTGAGGTGATTTTGTTGATGAGCAGGAAAGCTTCACACAATGTGTTACTGATATTTGATGAATTGGGATTATGGTTGAAGGCCAGAAGAGTCTTTACAGTGTATCATCTTATAGAGGTTGCTTTAGCATAACAGAAATCAATCTTTCAATAGTTTATAGATGATTTTCATTTTTTTACATCAAATAACAAGCAATCAAATAAAATATAGCAGGACATCATGGCTAATATTAGGATGTCTTTGTTCCTTGATAGAAACTGAGCTTAGTAATAAGGCAGAAAGAATACAAATATTATTACAGATAACACACATTTATACTCACAGTATCATGTAGATGTATGCCTGGGGGTAAGGACATATCTAATATATAGTTAGGATTGTTCTACAGGGTATACAGCATAGAAATTGCCCCTAACGGTTTAACAACATGTGCAGGCACAACAAAAGGGAAAAAGCATTCAGTGAGGAAACTTGTCATGTGCCTGCTCTGCTCTGCCAGCCTTTAGCCTACTGTGAGAGGTGCCACCGAATGTTTCAGTGATACACGAAATTTTAGGGTATCCCTGGGATACTTTCTGCTTCTGTCAAATGAACTGAGTATTAAAGATTTCAGGACAGTTGGAGTTTTATAGAAGTTGTGTTGTTTCAATTATTCAATGCCCATTCTTTTTATGAGGTACACATTTTTAATCAAAAATAAGCAAAATAAATATTATGAGAATGGGCACTAGTACTTTACACTTCAATGCTGAACAGAAACATGTCTTAAAACAACAAATTACTGCTTACTGTTTACATGCAATTTGTGGAATAGGTTTTATGTTTTGCTTCCTGATGAATCACCTTGTTTTGTGTGTTATACAAATATATAAAGTGCTGTTTTCCTATTAATCATTAGTTATTCATCAGAAGTATGCTCTCCTTAATGATCTGTTTTTCAAAGAAAATAATCTATTCCTTAATTTTGAACACATATAAAAAACCCCTCTGTACCTTCTGTAATTTTTGCTACATTTGTTTGGATCTTTCCTGTACTTGATACTTCTGAGGAAGAAATTAGCAAAACTAAAAGCATTGTTTAAAATTATATTGTTGACTAATCATTCTTTCTCTGCATGTTGAAGAGACAGTATTTTGAGACCTTCAAGGTAACACTTAGATTGTATAGAGAGTTATATAGAGAGATACAAAAATAAATATTCAATTATATTGATATAAACTGTGTAAAACAACCTCAGACTGTTTTGCCCGTGAGAAAACCTGTATAACAAAAGGCTTTATGTAAGAAATTTCATTCCCACTTTTGTGATGTTTAAGTGTATATAATTGTGGCAAAAGAACAGCTGGTGTGTTGGACAAGAAACTCCCAAAGCTGAGAAAAAATAAAATAGAAACACCTTATAACTTAATATATGAAAGGGATATGGGAGGAATATGAACAGGAAAAACCAATTTCAATGTGAGGAGAAATGTGATGATTGATTCTCTCTTTAACCCATAACAAACTTTGGAACCTGGAAATAGAAAGTAAGCCTTGATCCTTTGCACTTTTACAGAGAAATAGCTGCATTTTATCCCAACAATAAGAGATAAACCCAGATGGATTAAAATTACGGCAGAGTATTCCATACAGCATATGTAACTTATAATTTTTGCTGCTTACTTGGGAAATCAAGATTTTCTCAGAGTAGGCCCAGATGAAATAAAGAAAATCAGATAGTGTCTTTGAACTAAAGAAGCTGATTTATTTGGACAGTCTTTGTGAGTACTTTATAAAAAGGAGCTTGGCACATCTGAGTAGTGATTAATCAGAGATTAAGTCTGCCCCTGAAGCAGCAGGAGCATGGGGAGAGCATGGGATGAAGTAGAGGTGCAGTGGTGAAAGGTCATGAGGGGTACTGGGAGAAGAGGCAGTGAATTTGGGAAGGAATGAAAATCAGGACTGTGCTTTCCAAGTGTGGGCTCTTTGTCACTAAGTGCCTCGCATTTGCAGAAAGGGGATGTATTTGTACACTGAATTCAAATCAGAGGTCCTTGTGACTTTCAAAGTCCATCAAATATGTAACTGGCTACAATTTCAGGGGCTGCTGAAGTCAGACATGAAATTAGTGAGTGCTGCAGTTAATTTCAGTGTTGGGATGTCTGATGGCATCATCGCTGCAACAATCCCCTGTTCTCCTCCTCAGACCATCCAAGCAATGAGCCAGTGTTTAACTGGATATTACCTACAACACTGCAGTGTATCATAAAATGCCATAGCATTTTTAGTGAGTTTATTTGACTTCTTACTTCTTTTTAACAGATGCTTAAGTTGCACTGATATTTTGAGGTAAAATTCTGCAACAAAGACAGCAGAGCTAGTAATGCCAGGAGCTAATTTGCTGACATTTAACATCAGGCAGCTTATTTATTTAGTTAGTCTTTTTAGTTGCACTTTGTCCCTTGCAATATCCTTACCTATCTTGAAATTTGACAACATTGTTTCCTTCCACACAAGTCCCAATGTACCTCAGAATCTATTTCCTTCTTTCCCATTTCTTATTCTACCTTCCTTTTTCCTATCTCCTGTCCTGCCAGCTTTCGGTTGTGTGTTGATGGGAGGATGCAGTTCATTAAAATCACACTCCAGGCAGCTTTGAGGTTTTTGAGAACACAGGAAAGGTGATGTCTGTGCTTGGTTCTGGTGCCTGGACTCAGAGAGGGCTGGGCTGTGGCCCTTGCCTGCAGCATGTTCCCAATGGGTAATGCAGGTCCTGCAGGGCCAGCCTGGGATTTGGGATTCTGCTCTGTGTCTGCTGTGCTTGGTAGGCAGTTACTTAGGTGAATACATAGCCATTTATGCACCCAGCATCTGTGTCATTGACATTATCCAAGGTTTTATTAAAGAGAAAAAATAAAATCTGTCTAATGATTTTTATGCTTTATTACCAAAAACATACTGTGTATGAAATGAAAAAAAAAAAAAAAGGTCTTTCCTTAAAGGAGCTTTTTAAAGAAGTGTCCTAACAATTATGTCATTAACTAAGGATTCTCAAGCGTGAACATTTCTGCTCCCCATAGGACAAACTGCTGCATCATCATCAGCTTTTCTTCTTGACTAGGCACCTTTGACTGCTCCGATTTGTGTTGTTACTGTAAAGAGCCTGTGTGGTATTTTTGCATGGATGATCCCGGGCACTGTAAACTTGCTTTGTCGTTTGTTTATCTGGGAGAACTTAAAGGAACTAATCAGCCTTTTGGTGAAACTATTTCTGGCAGCCTGAAAGGAAAGGCACAGCTCATAAGAGTTTTACTAAAACAATCTGTCAAGTGGTTGATGTGTACAATAGGATAATTCATGTGTTATACTTCAGGGGTTGTAAATGAACAAAGGCTGGAAGAGGAATTATGCGAGGAAAAGAATGTGCACTGACCTCGCATATCTCTGAAATATAGTCCACTTTCTCTTTGTTCTTTAGAAAGTCTGACACCTCCAGAACCTGTTATTTGATAAACTGCCCTGTCAGAAACAAAGACAGAATTTGAAAGGGAAATTTGCATCCAAATTGCACTTGCTGTGCTTAAACAAATGAACAAACAAGCAAGATAGTTGCAACAGAATCAGAAGGAATAAAGTGTAATGCCAAGTGTCATTTCCTGGGCAGATGAAACCAGCTTAAAACGTAGACATTGATTTAAATATCTCACACCTTAAGAGAAATACTTTGATTTTTTGTAATTATTTTAGGATAAATATTAAGTCATTTTGCCACAATTAGTTATTTATTTTTTTAAAATGGGATAAGTAATATTCTGTACCTTGTCACTTTTCCCAGGCAGTGCAGCTTACACTCTCTGCTTGTTCCCTCTGGACACATAGGTGACATTCTTTTGGGTTTGGTTTAATGCTCTCTGAAATGTCAGTAAGTGGGATGACTTTTTAGATTGTCTTCAGTGGCCTCAGATGAAAGCTGGCTGTGCCTCCAGACCTTTCAGAAGAGCAAGTTCTGCTTTCCAGGAAGATGCCAGTAAAGTTTTTGACACATGGTAATTTAAGTTACATGTATGAATTGAAGATGAAATGTGAAATAACAAAAGATTCTGTAGAATAAAGTATACAATTGTTATGACTCCAAACATTTATATGTTCTGGTTCAGATTTATTTTTTTAAAAAATAGATCCACATGATAAAAGAAAAAAGAAGAGAGGGTAAAAATTAAAGTAACATAATTGTTGGATTGATCTTGATTGATTTTTGTTTTTAATGGAGTAATGTAATTTCAGTATTTCAGTTGAATAGTTACCATTTGATTATCTGTTTTGTAACACAGTACTTTGTTCTTCCGCAGAAGAATGGGGTCATTAGGTTTTTCTGACTAACACTGGTAAATCACCTGAATTATAAAGAGGAATCTACAATACATTGATCACTTTTTGTTACAGTGCTGGGCAAATTATCGTATTTACTGAAACAAGCTCAAAATTTTGCTTTCTGAATCACCTGTTACCGTGTGCTTAGGGAAGTTAAAATTAACCAACCAGCCAAGGAGGTTCAACTCAGATGCACTTGTGCTTGACAGAACAGCTGGAAAATCTTCCTGAGCCCTCAAGCCTCCGAGGCCAAGACACCCCTAACAATGCCTGACAATAAGGCTACTTTGCACTTGGAAGCAGCAATTGTTGTCCAAGTAGTTTAGTATGTGTTTGTTTAAAGTAGCTAAAAAAATTAGGGACAACATGATGGCTTGACCTTCTTTGCAGGATATCGAAACATCTAGAGGGTCTTAGATTATTTTGCCACATATTACTATTATTTTTCCATGTATTACTATTGACAATTACTCCTACTACTGTTACCCATGGAAACCAGAAATTTGCCATCTGAGTTGTTTACCTTAACCAAACCTTCAGTGAGTGGCATCAACATGCCCACAGAGCCCCCTTCTCCTTAATCCCCAGGGAGGGCATTTTTTCCCATCCAGATTTTAGCATCTCCCTGTTAAAAACACAGGAAATATTAGTGTGGCCACAGAGAGCAAGATGGAAATCATGGCTGCTCTTCATCCCGAGTCCAAAAGCCCTTTGGGTTTCTGTGCAAAGCCCATAGACATTTTGAGTAGTTTTGGACTTGGTCTAACAGTGAAGTAGCAGAACACTGTCCCAGCATGCCTTCCACTTTAGTTACAGCCTGACAGCATGGCTTTAATGTGGTATTTATTCTAATTCTGGACAGATCAAGCTGCTTGATCATAAATTGGTATCTAGACCTCTGTTTGCTCAGTTAGACTCTACACTCTGTGGATACACCTCCATTGTGAATTATGGTACTTTTAATGCCTTTTGAAAATGCTAAGTGATAGATTTTTCATCCTTTCCTTTAGGAAGGTATACCTTGAATAATAATTTAAAATCCCTGGCATTTTGGTAATTAGAAGTTTTGAAATCCCTGTTTACTGCACTAAATTTCATAAAGTGTTTCTGCCAAAGAGAAATTGCTGTCTACTTATGTCATAAAGAGAAGCTTTATGTGCCACTAAATAACTCACACAACAGGATTCAGAACACCTTTTCTAGGGGAGCTTCCATCTTTAAATAAACCTCTGTTGGAAATTGTGATTAGGATGATTCAGTTTGTGTTATTTTCTTCAAGAAACACATGAACAAACAAAAATTGTTCATCCCAATTCCATTCTTTTTTGCACTTGATGGCAGTAGGAAACTGAAGTTGCATCCTGTGCCACTTTACACTTTGTGGCCATGTGATTAATGGCTGAGACCATGATACCAATGGAGGCCAAAAGACAACATTCATTTTGAAAAGGCACATGTTTAAAAGGTGGCCTTTTGCTCCCTGACAATTGTTGAAATGCAACTAAAAGTTTTAAATAATAATATTTGATTTTCTTTTATATCATCACTTATAAGGCAGATATTTAGAGGCCATGTCATTAAAAAAAAAAAAAAAAAAGCCAAAAAGGGAAAATCAACTTTTTTCCAGATACAACAGTAAGTAAATTGATTTTATACAAGCCCTTATCCTTCTGAAAAAAAGTGTGAAAAGCCTCAAATGTCAATTTCTTTCCTGAGTTTTCTTTCTGTATGCTTATATAAGCTAATGTAGTCATTCTATCAGAAAACTAGTATTTGGTTCCACTAGTTACTCTAATTGGAATTATATTGCAAAAGTTTTGCTGGCTTGTGCAACAGTTAAGCAATCATGTTTTAGGTTTTAAAATAACTAGACATATGAAAAGTTTCCTTTGAAGTGGCAAAAGGCACAAAACATTCAGCTCTGGAGGTAAAACAGGACCATGTCTCTTTTAATAAAAATTTGATTTCCATTTCAGTCAGAGAAACTATTGATGGAAATAGCCCTGCAAACACTGAAAAACATGTATTATTTGTACTAACCCTGAATAGCACTAAACACCTTTGGTTAGTCTAAAAGCCATTGAAGTTAATGACTCTTTCACCAAATTAAGCTCTGATGATTTGTTATTAAGTGGTGCATTATTTTCTGGGCCAAAACAGGAAAGATCCAAGACACTTTCAATACTTCATGCAGTCAGCCAATAAAAAGGAATAGGAAAATTTGTGCTTATTTGAGTACTCTGAAAATATCCCTGCACTAGTGACAAACTCTTAGTCATTAGAGCACAGTCACTCCACGTGTGGCTCTGTTTGGAGGATTGTGGGAGCTGGCAGATGCTGAACACATTTTGTGCAAAATGTCTTTTCTATTATTATGGTAATCTCCCTGGTTTAGAACACCAGGCAAAATATGATCTTGAAATTTTATTTAGCCTTTGTTCAAAACTTTTGTGAGACAGTGGCTCAGTTAGCAGTGTTTGTTAAAGTTTTGTCCAGTTGCTCTTTGCCAGATTTAGTAACAAGATCAGGGCAGACTCTGTAAATTTACTGGACACTCCCACCTGAGCAGAGCTGTAAATCTGGTTACCACTGCCCGTTTGGATTAGTGGGGCCATCATAAATCCACTGCTATCAGTTGTGTGCAGAGCTGGACCAGGTGCCTCAGTGTCATGGGGAAGTGATGGTCCTTTCTGTGCAAATCAGACACAGTTTTTGCCCTTGTGATGCAGAACTGTTGAACCACTGTAGTTTTGTCCTGTGGCGGATGTGTATTTCCCTTGTAGGAAGCAGCCTCTGCAATGAATGTGCCTGGTGTTGTCCTGCCATTGAGAGGACAGGTCTGTGCTACGCTTGGGTCAAACCTTCTGTCTCGACACCCTGGGGTGTATGTTGCATTGTGAGATATTTCTCCACCTACTTAAAATTAGAGAAGGCTTTTGGAAATTGTCAACACTGAGCAGACTGCTGCTAGGACATTGTTTCCTTACAAAATGACCTCACTTTGAGTCCTGCACACTTCGTGTAGGTGGTCTGTGCAAGTGAAGAATTGAAAGCTCCTCTCCCTTCCCATGCTGAACACCTTGTTGGCCAAGTCCTCCTTTCTTAACATGTTTTCTCCGAAGCCACCGACAATCTTCTGTCTCCTCTCATTCCTTGTTGGTTGAGGACTGCTCATTGTTGTGGTAATAGACAAGTAGAGATGATATTTGAAAAGTTAATTTTTTATTTTTTTTTAATTTTCTGTGCTTTTAACAGCCTTTACTGTTTGATACTCAAGAAGGCACCTTGATTTTTAAAACTCGGGGTTGTAAGCTCTAATCTTTTTAATGAATTCCAGAGGTTTCACACTTCTAGCTTTTATGGTGTTCTTTGAAGTTTTGCCCTCTGAATAATTACCCAGTAACTGATAAGAAATGGTTTACATGACCAAACAATGAGTTATGGTGTTAACAGTTAGCTCAACATTTAATTTCTCTTTCATTTACCTCAATTTGCCTTGCTGCCTATTTTCTTCTAATCATCAGAGACCCTACATTTCTCTTCTAAAACTGGAAGAAATACATCTTTCCAGTACAATCCAATAATCAGGTTCTCTTTCAGTAAAAAAAAAAAATCTTCAAATATTCTTTTTGCAGAAGACAAACCCTTCAAGAAAGGAAAAAAAAAAAAAGGTAGGCTTAAGTGAATGACTGGTCTTGTCAGTGGATTCTGATGCTTGGCCTTGTAGAAATGGGGCCTGCCAAAATTCCTACCCCTTTTTTTTAATACCTGTGATAGCTAAGGGGCCTATCAAAGCTTATGAAGATTTTTCTCTGCCTCTCTGATAGCTGCCTGGGTTGAAGTAAAGCAGTGCTAGAGGAGGAAAACTGTTGCTTCTGATAGATCCATTCATTTGGAGGGAATGCAATAATTTTAGCTCTCTAGCACACAGACATAAAAGTAACAAGAAATGTCATCTGTTTGAGACAATATGACTGGATTGCTAGACATTATTTGCTAATTTTAATATCTTAAAATATCTTGCCTCCTCATTTCCTGCAGTTAGATTTTATCATACTGTTCTGCTGTCACAGAATGATTACCATCCTGTAGCAGATTCATCCAGTGGAAAGATGTGATGAAATGACTTTCAAATTATTTTCTTTGATTCTACCTCTGTAGTATCTGTAAAACATGAGCATTTCAGTAGCACTGGTTCTTCTTGTGCTGCTAAATAATGAAGAACAAACTCCATCTGATAGCAGAAGCTCAGACTTTGGCCAGAGAAATCTGTCTTATTGCTTGCAACTCTTCTGGTTCAGGATGGCAGCTCTAAATCCTAACAAAGCACAGCAGATACATTTGAGGGCTGGGGCTCCCAGGAATGCTGTTGCTGCAACAGGAGCAGAATGTTAAGTAACTGTAGAAAAGGTAACTCCAATAATGTTGAGTTGGTTGACAGGCAGGTTGAGCAGGTGGGAGGCACAGCCCAAACTCCTGTTGACTTTGGCAGTCTGCTTTTTAAGGGTCAGACTACACCAAAAATTAAATTAGAGAAGAGTCGACCTCACTGAATACTTTCCTCCGCAGTGGTTTAACCTGTGATTAAAATGCAGTGCTGAATAGCCAGTGCCATTCAGCTGCCTATTAAGGAGGTGCTGCCAAGGCTAAACAGGGGCCTGAACTCTCATTAGCAGCATTTGTCAGGATCCACAGCATCTACCCTTGTTTCCTCTCTTGTTGCATTGTAAATATTGTTCAAAAGAAACAGCATGAAATATCAGCTGAATCTGGAGTCCTACCAGCTCATTTGACTTGCAAATGCTTAATTATTCAGACAAATTTTCAACATAAACAAAAAGTAAGGGAAAAAAACACAATTCCAATTCATCATTCTGGCATTAATTTTTTTTTTTTTTCATTTAGCAATCTCAGTTCAGAACTCTGTTACTCTGTTTGTATCAAAAGCTTATTTCCACCTAAACTCCTGCAAAACTCTTCAAAAAATACCTGATACAAATATCATACACGTTTCCAAAAAATATATGAGCGTTACTTGGCCTGTGTCCTCTTCTAAGATAAATACTTAAATAACTGGATCAGAGACACTGATTCCAAAATCTAGTTATTGCTGTTGATGGACAATGAATAGGCATGTTCAGGTTTTATGTTACATATGCATTAATATGTAATATATCAAACAGTCCAAGACACTGAATAGGGAGGATATTTATAAGTCTTTATTTAAAGTTTTAACTTTGTTTTCTTAGGTTGTTTTTTTAGTCTGACTCCAAAAGGACTCTAATGTGTAGTGCCTGTCAGTCAAAAACAGAAGTAGGAATACTTATTTTTAGCAGGGGAGAGGATTGTTGTTGACTAGTCTTTAGCTCAGGAAAGAATGACAAGGTTGCAGATTGTAGTTCACTTTGAAGTTCACCAGCCAAACACTCATGTAAAATAATATATGCATGAACTTAGGAACTGTACTACATAATGCAGCCTGAAACAGATCCCAGAGTCAACACAGGGCTGGGATGAAAATGTCTCTTCTTGCAATCAGTTGCTGGTTACAAACTCTCTAGAAGCCTTTTAAGATGATGTTTTTGGATCCTCCATCAGCCAGCTCTCCCCTTCCAACACGGCTCAACTCATTTCATTGTATTCCTGCTTCAGTCAGTGATATTCTCAAATAAATACCCTTACTCATAGCATGGGGGGAAGGTGTTCTGCTATTCCAGGAACATTCTGTGAAAAACAGAAGTTACTGGAAAGGAATCAATCAAGAGTAGAATGGAATATTTTTTACCTGCATTGCCATTCACCAGTATTTGATGGTAATATTTTAGCAAATGATATAAAATATTTGGCTCAGAGGTGGAGATATTGATAACTGAAACATTCTATAGAAAAGTCATTTTCAAATAATAATTTGGACATTTATGTAAGATATTAGCTTGTACTGCAACAAGTAAGTTGATGTTTTGCCAGGATAAACTCTGAGTACCTCAAATGCTTATTTTTATGTCTATTCGTGAGAAGAGGCCAGCCCCAAAACTGGAGTGGTCTCAGAGGTGCTTCAATGCTTTATACCTTACTGATAGAGTAAGTCATCTAGTTTGGACAAGTCAGTTTATTCCTCCTGTCATATTTTCTTTTACACAAGACTACTCAGTCTTAGGAAAAGACAAAAAAAATAACAAAGATGTCAGATAAGTTATTTTATTTACAAAACCTGAACGCATCTTAAAATTATTGTCTCTACTATGTTCCCCATAAGCTGATAATACCAATTTAGATGTTGAGGGTGCAATGATTTTTGCCCTTATGTCCTCTTTTTGTAACTGAATTTTAAAATAGTTTCAATACTTTTCATGCATTCCATACTTACAAAATATCTGATTTTAGTATTGACATAGAAAACAGAACTCTTTAAAATCCTATTTTTGAATTCCATTGAAATATGGGAAGGATAAAGAGTTTATTAAGCATTTTTTAATTATAGACTGAAAGTCCACTTGGGCTACATAGTTAATGAAGTTACTTTGATACACAAACCAGACCAATTACTGATATTAGTTGCAGATTTGAGGGTTTCTTTAAGAGTGTCTGACAGACAAATACTCCTCTGAACTAAACAACAATTGAGAAAGTGTGAGTGCATTTCTGCCTCATGACATTTTAAATTGCGTGATATGAGATGGAATGTTATTGCTCTTATTTGGATAGAAATTCCTGCATTAGTTTACATGGAGTGGTGGTGGAAGAGAATGATGATTTCTGGAAGAATCAAATTTTCAGCACACATTAATCAGAACTGAAAATTTTCATTTCAAGTATGTTTATTAATCTGTTAACCATACCTACCCTTTTTTTTCAGTTTGAGAAAGGATTCTTGATATAAGAGTAAGTGGAATGAAAATAGGAGAAATGTCCAGTCATGGGTTTGCCCACAAAGAAAGAAATTATAACTTTGGTGTTGTTTTGGCTTTGCTTTGTTTGTTGTTTGTTTTTGGGTTTTTTTTGTGGTTTGGGGGTGTTTGTTTGGTTTTTGGTTTGGTTTTGGTTTGGTTTTCGTTTTTTTGAAATCTATAATGGATGTAATCTTTATTTGGCTTTGTACTCAAGGCTGGGGTCTACCAAATGATGGGTTTTTATTTATGTTGAACTTAGTAAGAGGAAGAAGCTGTGCCTTGGGCAGGAGGTTGAAGACCAACCCTTGTACTTCTAACAAAAGCAATGTATGTTGTAGCTAAAATTTAAACATTTGTTAATCTCTCAAGTCATGTATGACTCTAATACAATCTGACTCACATCTACAGACTCTTTACCTCTTGTTCTTTACATCCATGTGTCAAAACATCAAAAATGCACATTTTTTTTAGAGTTCTTCCATGAAAGTCAGGTCAGTTCAAGCACTTGGCTCCATCATCTCTGTGACTCCATCCTCACAGGCTCAGCTTCTCACAGCCTCTTTCAGAACACGGGTGATTTTCTGCTTTCATTCCTTCAGAAGCTGAGAATGGGCCTCTAAAAGCAGTTTTCCAAAGCTGTGCAGTGCATTCACTATGGGACTCAGTTTTTTAAAATAAAAACGAAAGGAATAAATAGATCTTTGTCATCATTGGCTTTCAAGTAATATATACAAAGGGGAATTTGTGTGTGTGTACAAGTGTGTATCATAAATAAGAACATATGTGGCTGTATAATATATATAGTTTTATGTTTAGATATGAGAAAACTGTTGATAATAATTTTCTTCTCCATGTAAACTACATCAAAAGTCTGTAAATTACATATGTAATAAGAGACTTATCCACTATCTAAAATTTGCTTGAGCATCACTAGCTTTTCCACTTTCTCATTTCATCAAGGGGCAAAGGTGTCATTGATTAATATACAGCCATGAATAGGGGCAGTCTACTCTCTTAAACATGAGGTGCATGCACCTCCCCAGTCTTTATGTTAAGAAAGGCATCCAGAAGTTTTTAAAAAGGTCTGTTGCATGTGCAGCCAAGGTCTGTTGCTGTGTCTTCATTTCTCCTTGGCTTAAAAATGCTATAATACTCCAAATAAATAAAATCTCTTGGTTATTTAAACTATATAACAACACTTATGAAACAGCTTGTGTTGATGGAAAAATGAAAATTGAAATTTCTTTTTAGGTGTGGGAATTTGAATCCCACACACAGACCTTCTTAGAATTGTAGTACAGGGGCCTTTTCATTTTGCAAATGGAAACGCAATTTTTCTACATCCCATATAAATTCACTTTAGTAATCACTCCCTAAAATTAAGGTTTAAAAATTCGCTATGTTATTAGTCAAATAAAAATGTTTCATTTGACTTATACAGGCAATGAAATACCCACAGTAGACACCCATTCATAATATGAAAAAGCTGTCAGTAAATTATCTGCCAACTGCCACTTTGGATATTTCCTGTTTCTTTTTCTTCTCCTAAAACGTTGGGCAGAATTAGTGCACACGTGCAATCATGCCGAGCTTTTTCTTCCCCTCTCTTTTTTGCTCTGCCCTTTCCACATGTGTTTGTAGACAAGAGGGAAGAGGAGTCAGGAAAGAACAGGTAACCTTCCTCACTTTCACTGGAGAAATGTTGCATTCTAGAATATCATCCAATGGTATTTATTGCAGAATTTTGATTTCAGTTGCAGAACTCTCAAAGTTGAAGTCTCTGTGTTTCGCTGTGTGCATTTCCCAGTCTGTTGTGCTCCCAGCCTTGTACTCCCACGTATTGCTGCCTGTAGTGATGGATTTGTGTGATGTTCAAGATGGTGTGATCAGACACAAGCAACTCAGTGAGTTCAGAAAGCCCAAGACCTGAGGTTTTGTAGGCATCCTTTTGAAGTGGGTGTTTTAAAAATTACTACTTATATTTTGTATATGTGCACACGAGTGTAGGCGAATATATATTCTGTTCGTCCTGAATTTTACATCAGCTCAGCAGTGTCAAAGGCAGATTACTCCTTCATTATTCATTTCATATCAATGGTATTCATGTTTTTAAATTCATTCAGAAGCCTGCCTGTGTGAGCCAGTGCACCTTGGCACACTTGAGACTCATCTGCCTGGGCTAACCTTTGGATGTAAGGAATGGTTTAACAGACAGTAGTTGTGTTGCATTAACTCCCCAGGTGGAAACTTGTTCTGGAGAGGTGGCTTCCCTATTAAGCATTTTAACTTAATAGTGTTCCAACTTAATAGTGTTCCAACAGCAGACAAAGGAAGAAAACTGCATACAAGAATCCCAGTGCAGAGTAAGAGTTCTCACAGGTGATTTGCTCTTCAGTAGCTCCCTGGGGCTTTTGCCGTCAAATTTCAAGTACAAGAAAGATGGAGAGAGAGACTATTTGCAAGAGAGCATGTAGTGACAGGACAGGGGAGAATGGCTTCCAACTGAGAGCAGATTTAGATTAGATATTAGGAAGAAATTCTTTATTGTCAGGGTGGTGAGGCACTGGAAGATGCTACCCAGAGAAGCTGTGGCTGCCCTATCCCGAGGCCAGGATGGGCAGGGCTTGCAGCAGCCTTGATGTAGTGGAAGATGTTCTTGCCCATGGCAGAGGAGTTAGAGCTGAGTGATCTTCAAGGTCCCTTTAAAGCCAAATCATTCCATGGAGATAAACACTCAGAGTTCCCAGTCCTGAGAGTTACTGAGTAAAGCCATCTTTCCCTGGATTACTGTATGTGGTATCAGTGCTCATTAGAGTCAGTTGAAAGGCTCCTCATCACTTTAATGGGACTTGAGTCAGTCCTCCAGGTCTTCACATCTGGGGTCCTCAGCTGGCTGCAGGCTCAGTGATTCCACTTGGAAAGTTCTGTAAACTTTCCTCTTGAAACTCATGTGTGGGTTTGGGGCATACAGATCTTTTGGGCTGTGTCATTTCACCTGACAGGGCGGGGGTCTAAATAAGAATTATTTAAGAAGCAAAAACATGCTTATGTAAAATTCAGACCTGCATTTCAGAGTAAAATTCCAGGGGAGACAAGTATCCACTTCTATATGGGATGGATAGTATGTCTGTAGTTAAGCAGGGGGAGAGTTTATTTATATGTCTTTCTTTACTTATCTTGTTTCTTTGACAAACAAAAATTAGTGGCTGTCTGCTTTGTGGAATCACATCTGTATTTCTGCAATACCTTAGGGAGAAATGCCACTCTGTTGTCAGCACTTTTGCAACAATGTTAAGGAAAGTAGATGGAAAAATTCACTTTCACTGGCAAAAATTCGGAGAAAGCCTACTGTGTTCCACAGATCTACAGTTGTTTGAAATGCTTCCCTTCTCAAAAGTTAATTATGTGATTGCTGCATTACTTAAGAGCTGAGAAGAACATATCTATAATGAGCAGAATCTGAATAGATTTTTAATGCATCTTTTTTAGCTCTCCCTGTGGCTAGGAGTGCTTATTGAAATGTTCATTTACAATAGATTACTGCTACTTTTTTAAAGTACTTTCCCACTCTCCATAATTGATGTATTAGTATATCCCCCAAGCATATTTTCTTGCTCATCTTTACTCCATTAAGATTAAACAGAATGGTCATTAGATCATAAAGAAATAAAATATTCACTTTGCTACCTACTGCAAAAAAGCTGCTATTATCTGTCAAATATAAAGATTAACTTTGCCTTCAGGTACATTTTTAATGGTCTTTTAAATATAGTCCTGGACCACTGTAACACATAGTACTAGATGAAAAACTTTCTTCATCAGGGGGAAGTATATCTTAATTAGGTGTTAGGCCCAGATTTTTTTGCTCAGCCCTTGTTCTTTGCTGTGAAAGATTTTTATCCATGGTTATCTGAATTCGTGCACAGTTGAAGTGCAGGTTGAAATTAGAGAGACAATTTCTACTTTATTACTTGCTGTGGACTTTTTAATAGGTTTTAATTAAAATGTCAAGGATCATATTCTATATCTATTTTTTGTTCAAGTAACAGTGGAGAATATGAGTTTGTAAAGATATGGAATACCCCAATTTTCAGTGTGCAAGCATTTAATAAAGCATTTGCAAAGAGGTGTTCAATCATGAAACAAACCCAGTATTTTGTGCTTAGAAATTCAGGCTTGCAGAACAGTGTGTTTCCCTCATTCACTATAATAGTCCCTCTGTACTTCTCTCCACCACTTTTTTCTTCTAAGGGAGAAAAGGAGAATGTTTCAAATGGTGAAAGTAATTTTCAAAGGACATAGGGAAGCCAGAAGGCACCTCCATTTTATGATTGGATGCTGATAGACATAAAATACATGAAATATATTCAGCAGCATAACTGCAAAGCTATTCTTAGTAAGGGTCATGTTTAGTACCCACCTACCTAGATAAATTTTGCAAAAGAAATATAGTATTAATGATTGAGTAATTATTTTAAGGAGAAACTGCAGTCAGATTTGTTTTATTGATTGCCTCCCTATCAATACTGTCACAGATCCAGGGTTACCGTGCTCACAGACATTCAGAGAATTATCAATATTCACTCTCTCCATCAGTCCTTTGTTCTGGGCTGGTTTTCTGTCTTCTCTGACGATACTGAAATATTTGACAGTTTGATAATCAGAATTGTAATGAAAAACTTGGGGATCTCTAAGCTTATGTATATTGTATTAGCTTTTATGATGATGGTGGTAACACTTAAGGTCTTCCAAAGAAAAAGCCCTTTTTCCAAGAAGTCTGATAAGCTGTAATGACATTCAGTGATTCCATTTCGTTGGCCCCTGTCTTGGGCATGGTAATCATAAAATGATTTTTGATTTTCAGAGAATTAAGAAGTGTCAGCAAAACTGCTACCTTGGACTTGTGAAAGACAGACCTTGGCCTATTTAGGAGACTGATTGAGGGAGTCCCTTGGGAGGAATTCCTAAAGGGCAAAGGGTAGTCCAGGAAGACTGGACATTCCTCAAGAAAGAAATCTTTAAAGGCTGAGGGACAGGGTGTTCCCTGTGCTGAAAGCCAAGCCAGAGGGGAATACCAGTGTGGCTGAACAGAGAGGTTTGGCTGGAGCTCATGAGAGTTTATGACCTTAGGAAGAAGGGACAGGCAATATGGGAGGTCTACAAGGATGTTGTGACATTCTGCAGAACAAACTTACCCTTTAAGACAACAATTTTTTTCCATCAAAGCAACCACCTACTTTCATCAGTGCTTTAGTTTTGTCAGCTGTAGAAACCTTCCTGAGTGCTCTCAGATCTGCAGGGGCAGCTCAGCTACCCACAGCAGAGTTCACTTCAGGTGCTGATCTCATCTCAACACTGCTGCCTTCTCCCAGGCTGGGGAGGAAGGTGCTCTATTCTAGTTGACTTGGTGTTTTGACAGCTCTCTCTGAAGTTTGGTCTGTCATCTGATTGAAAACACACTCCCTGTGATGGTTATGGCAAATGGTATTTCTTCTTTTTATCAGTTTTCCTTGGGTGAAAACGTGTCCCCGGCTCATTATGTAAAACAGAGTACTTGTGCTCCACCTTGCAATGTGATTGGGTATGTGTCACTGCTGTCAATATTATAGAAGAATCTTCAGAAGAGGGCACTTTTCTCAGAAGATGCTCTTCCAGTGTCACCCTCAGTACCACAGAGACCCTCCTTCCTCTCTCCTGGTCTCCTTGAGTGGATCCCACTCTCAGTATCTGGCTCTTCTTTTTATGGCACAGGGCAGTGGCATCTTTCTCCTCTAACCCTGTCTCCCCCCCTAACCAAAGGCTGTGACAGAGCTGCAGGAAGTGCCCTTTATCTCCACTGGAGACAAGGGCTGGAAATAAATCCACAATAAACAATCAAGATGATTTGATCCTTTGATACTCACCTGTAAATGTTTTCTGCCCGCCCGTGTGCAGCACAGTAGTAATGTCATTTCTTATGTGTGTGTTGTGCAAAGTAGAGGAAATTAATTGCATTTTCAGCCTTTGCTTTTCATATAATCTCACTATAATTGCACTGAAAAGCACTTTAGTAAACATATATCAACTTTTTCTGAAATTGTTTTCCAGGCTTCTCTCAAAGTATTTCTACCTCTCCCAGATTGTATGTATCTGGTCAGTTCTTTTGTACTGAATTGTATAACTTTCCAGAGTTTATAGGGTATATACTCTTTTTCTTTAAATAGCTTTTCAGATGAAGTGAAAGAATTCAGTTGAATGGAAGAATTTATTCATCCATTATGTTACATGAGAAAATTTTTCACCCCTCTTTTTCCCTCCTGTATAATAAACTGGCTTGTAAGTCCTTTGTCAGCTTTTATGTTTGCCTTTATGTCTTTATAACATCTGTTTCAGGAAGCCCAGACTTTCTTTCAGTCCCAGCTTGTTTTGGCCAGTGTATGCTGAAAAAAGATGCTGTGAAGAATTGTTAAATTTACAAGTAAATTATATAAATTCCTATATACTGGTAATATGTTTTGACTGTCCAAATGGTAACTTTTCCCATGTGCTGGTGACTTTAGAAAGAAACAGAAATAGCAACACAACCTCCCCCCAACAACTAACAGTTAAATGAATGGCTTTTCATAACAATGCCATAGGTCTGTTGTCTGTTTGATAGAACAGGAAAAATACCTTGCTCTTTACAGAAAACATTACACCTTTGTGATCCTGTAAACTGTCACCTTTCAGTAGCAGAGAGCATTGGTCTTGTCCACCTAACACAGAACTTGAAGCACCTGGGCTCAAACTTCAGTCTAAGACAAAAATCTCAGGAACAAGGGCATTGAGAGGAGCAATAGCTGGTGTGTCTGAATGCTCACAGCCGAAGGTCTTTTTGGTTTTCTAACCTTCTGCTGCTGGCATGGCATAGCCTAAATTCTTGTGGATATTATGAGCTGGACAGCACACTTGATTGCTACCTGTTATTTTCCTCTTAGATGATCTGGACACTTTTCCATTTGACCTCGTGTAGTTCCAAGTTGTTTTAAAGGATTAAGAAGAAAGAACTTAAAATATAGAAAAATAAGGGGATATCCAGTTGGGATAAAGCAGTAGCCTTGTACCTGACCGAGTCACCAAGCTTGACATTGCTTTTTCCTTGGGAGCGTCCCTTTTGTCCTCTGAATCTTACATCCCTTCTGAAAAACAATAGGTTATTTGTACTGTCTTATTATGGTGTTAGGAGAATAAATTAAAATATATTCATTTAGGACATGTTGGTGAAGCATATCAAAACATAGAGGGAAGGACTAGATTATAATTTTTAGTGCATTGTGCTTAACTGGTGACATAGTTCCTCAATGTCATCATTAAGACAAGAATTCTTTTCCCACAGTCATGTCCAGTGTTATTTTCTATTCATACAAGGTTCATCTAGTGGTTAAAAATGCCTAAGAAAAGAAATAACCTACTACTCAGACCAGTTGGCTAAAGAGTTTTTATCAGTGTGGAGTGGTTAAATGCCTTGAATATGTCATAAATCAGTGACTAAACTGGGAATTAACTTTTGGACCAATTTAAGGGCAAATAGATTTCTAAAGCTTTTCCTGGTTGCTATGCAGAAATGCTTCTTTATGTCCATCCATAAGTATTTTTATGTTGATGGCTCTCCATTGTGTGTTATCTCTAAGGCTGAATTGTGAAAGGGGAACATTGTGTTGCAGTTTAAAGGAAAAGCCAAGTCAAAGAGTGTTTTTTTTGGACACAGCCTTTGGATAGTGTTTCTGAATGTACATGATTTTCATTGTTGCTTGAAACTAAACTGTAATTATGAGGTGATGTGATGCTGAAAGAGCTATATTCAAAGTTTACTTTGCATAAGAACTTGATGCTTGAGAGTTACATGCTTAAGAGAGAATATTAACTAGTTCCATAGGATAGGCAATGTAGAATATATTTTTTTCCTACTTTTTTGTATTAGGACACAGAAAAGTGTCCTGATGACTGTCTGAGGCAGAAAACTAACATTTGGGATTCCTTGGCTCTGGTCATGTTCTCACATCCCACGACACTGGGCACTGCAGTGTGTGCTCTGGTACCTGTGACAGACAGTGTGTGACCTGGCTGTGATGTCAGGCAGGACAGGTATGTGTGGTGACAGCTAATTTTGTATGTGCTTTGGTAAAGCACTTGTAAAACATCATAAAGGGGTTTTGATTTTCAAGAAAGGGAACGTTTATGCTCATACTCTTAATAGCATCATGCAGGAGGATGACAGTGAAGGAGAGGTGGACCATTTGAATGTTCTAGGGTGAAAGGCAATCAGTTTGATCATCATTTGACAAGAAATATGAGATTCTGTAGGAATGAATTGAAACCCTATTAACAATTTGGCTCATCTGCAAGTGAATGAAAAGAGTTTGACCTGTTCTTTATATGATAGCTAAGATTTGGTGATGCTGTCTTCATTTCTCTCACTTTGTGAGGCATGAGAAAATAAGATGGGTTTCAAGCAGGGGGATAATTCTATTTTCTTCACAGTGTATGAGAAGAAAAAAGGCTGCCCTGAGTTGATGAGATCATCACTTTAATAGCAACCATTTATTTCTGAGTGCTCTCTGGAGGTAAACACAACAATCACCTTTAAAGTTAAAAGCATCATTCAGCCTGGTTGTTCCCTTAATCCTGTCCTTACTGAGGTGGATTGGTTCAACTGATCTATTTAAATGGTCATGAAAGTAGAAGCCTTTCTTTTTCAGGAATGCATTTTATAGTCGTTTTACCTTGATTTAGGATTCAATAGCAAATGAAAAAAAAAAAAACCAAAACCCCAACCTCACAAACTCCTGTATTTTTAAGCAAAAAGGCTGATTGGGCCAAGTGGAAATATATGAGGGGCAGGGAGGAAATAATTCTTCCTCATGTTACACTTGGGAAATGCGAAGTTGGCAAAAAGTTATTTTGCAAATGGCAAAAAATGGTAAGTTCTCTCCTGGAACGACACAGATTACTGCAAGCAGTTTGGATTCTAGAAATAGTGCTGCTTTATTCACAGGGTAAACTGGTTGCTAAGGAATAGGTAGGTCGAGCCTTTTCACATTGCAGCACAGACTAACACCTGTGGGAGATTCTTATTAGAAGCTGGTTATAGAGGAATTAAAATGAGTTTAGAGATAAGATTATTAGAAAAAGCCAATAGCCTCAAACTCAAGAGTATAGTGGTCTTGCAAAAACTTGTTTGTCTGATATAAGCCCTGATCATAAACTTTTCCAAAGCTATTTTGTTTGCTGGTGGAAGGGAACCTCCTGCTTTTGCATCCTTATGTTCCCTTTTGTACTTGTGAGGTTGTGTGTTTAATGCTGCAGCTTTTATTTCCCATTCCTATGAGATTTTGGGCTCTCCTGTGGTGCAGCAGCAAGGAGCCCATCTTGTTTCTTTCTCTCCTGAGTAAAGAACAGAGCTGTTGTTCCCCTTCCTGGGGACTCAGCTCATCCTGAGCAGGATCTTAAAATGAGAATCATGGTGTGTTGCTCTGAGTTCTGTGGTGTTTGGCCGCTGATTCATTTGGGCAATTTCATCGAGGCCACAGAACCAAACAAGGGTCCTCTCAGTGTTAAATTAAGGAGCTTCTCTCTTCAAGTGTGTTATTAAAAAACACCAAGTTTAAGGTACATTTTTCCCATAAATAAGACACTTTCACAGTCATGTAGGATAATAATTGCTTGTCCAAAATTCAGATGAGGTTTCCAAGATGGCTATCAAAGCATCCCCCGGCAGCAGTTAGGGTTTTCTTATACACATTTTCACAAATTTCACCTGTAAATTTTGCAAATAAGACAAAATATTTCTCAGAAAGCTTTCAATGAATTAGTCATCCATTTGTATATTATTTCTGCAGGTATTCATTCTCTAATGTCCTTCTGCTTAATAAATAGCTCTAGAAGCTGGAGCCGTTCAAGTTTTCTCCTCTGAAATAAAAATACTATTTAAAAATAGAAAGTACATAATTGTCTACTTATCATAGGCTTCTTCTTTAAGTTTCCACAATTACTTGACTTGAGTTACTGAGTTTAATAATGGTCAAGAAGCAAGTATAGACATGAAAAAAAGGGATAGTTAACATTGAGGAAAAATGTATTGATTTAATTAAAGTTCTGTCATATGCCCTAGAAAGAAATGTCAAATTAAAGCCAGTTATATTGGTTAGATATTTCAGATCCGACACAAATGAAGTCTTTATTAATTCCTTGATTCCTAATTGTTTTATTTGCATCATGGCACACCATAGCTCTTTGATATGGTTCTGCTCCTGCTCCCACTGTAATTGCTTAGGGCTTGGCCGCAGGAGAGAGAGAAATTCAAGCCTGTCTCATTAATTGCTTAGTTTCTTTTAATAGCCATTTATTTGATGACCACTGCTACTGCTGTTATCTGAAGACTCAGTTCAAAAGGTCTTTTATCTTACGGCACATCTTGAAGGCTGGGACATGCTCTTCTCCCCATTATATATATGAAGAATTGGGCACAGATGGGAAATCTCTGATGGAACAGAAACTTTCTCTGTTGTTTGGTGGGTAAGGCCACCTCTGGGAGTGTGAATGTGCAGAGTCAAAGTCAGTAGAAGCCCTGGCTCTTTACCTGAATGTCTTAGTTCTCGCCCTGTGCAGTCTTACTTGTCTTTTCTCTTCCTCCTTCTCGACTTCTTTTGAAGGACTCCATTTTTCCATTGTTTGTTTATATTTTGTTGTTTTGGGGTCTACTTTTAATTTTTTTCCTTGCTTTTATTTTCCCATCTTCCTTGTGCACTCATGTCAATCTTTTTTCTCCTCCCTTCCTTTCGAATGTCATTGTCTTCTGGAAAGACCAAATTTAGAAGAAGAGACTTGAATTGAGCTGTCCCTGCCCTGTTGGAGTTATGTAAATGGGGGGCTATTTAGTTATAAGTGTGTGCATTCTGCATAGTTTTTCCATATCTTGACTTCAGATCCACAAAATCAATATTATTTCATAACTTCTCTCCGGTATTTTCCGTGAAGATTTGCAATGCAAAGTAAACAATTGTTAAAAGGGAAAAAAAAAGTTAAAGAATTTTTTTTTTTTAATAATTTGAGCAAAATATTACATTTTTGCAGTTTTATATGCAGGAAAATTCTTATACTATCTTATCCTAGGTTATTCATCTAATACTCTTGGTGAAATAGTTGCTTTTTTTTGGTTTTCCCCCCATCCCCTCCACAGTTTTGCTGTTACATTGTACATTATAAGGTTCTCAAAAGAGTATCTGAACATGTAGAATCACTACTGTGTGATGAAGTAATATATAGAATTAGTGATTTCAAACAATACCCCCCTCACTTCAACTTAAGGATATAAATATTTTACTGTATTTTATTTTAAAAATTTGAAATGTGATGATTGCGACAGGTTCCTATTTTCTCCCTAAATCAATTCTTGGCTAAACTGACGTTTTTATTGTGATGGGACTAGAAAAATCTATTTTGTGCATTGAAATGACCAAGAGAAAGAATATGAATGAAAAATGTCATGTCTGCCCTGTATGATCCACACTGAGAATCCAAAGAGTTAATATGGGATAGAAGAGGAGCCAAAACAATTTCTCTTCTAGAACAAACTTTGCGTTGAGGATGATGAAGTCCCTCTGACTGACGCCAGTTCAGGACAAACCTAGTTCCACTGAAGCAGCACTATCACGTCACATTAATGACAAAGAAAATTATCCTGGCAAACAGCATATTTCCCAGCTTTGCAGAGGAAACTCCTTTTGAGCCTTGATAGGCAGGATTCCCCCAAGCAGACATCCTGAATCACAGAGCAGCCTCTGCCTACAGTGCTGATGTTCCCAAATCAAAGCTGATAGGAGATAATTTTTCTCTTACCTTGGAAGCTGTGCTTCCTTTCTTTTTCCAATGCACACATTCTTTCCAAATCACAGTTTGATACTCAGAAGAAAACAGAGTGAAAGTCTCATAAACATGAAAGAAACTCAGTCAAATGCTTATATTTTGTTTCTGAAAAGAAACAACTTTTAGAGTGGCAGACACGATTTTAGATTAAGAACTCTGAAAATGTCAATATATTTTTGTTTGAATCTCTGTGAGAGCATTTCAGTCTTGATATCCCTGCCAATTCTGAGACAATAAAATTTGAAAAGAGCTATGTGAATGGAAGATATTTTGGTTTTAAATTCCTTTGGCTGTAAGAATGTTGCTGTGCTGAGCTGCAGTTGTTGCACAGCGAAATATTCCGTACGCATTTTCTCCTCCATCATCAGTTCCTTTTAGCTTTTGTGCTGACCTTGTAGTTGTGCCACTCTTGCTGCCCATTCTCAACCAAGCAGGTGAGGCCAGTGCTGAGCTCTGCCTTCTCTTGGCATGCAAGGAGAATGTGTACCTCAGTTGTGCAGATGTATCTGGGCCGCCTTCTGCCTCCCTGTGGGCACAGCTCAGATCCCTACAGGGCTCCAAGCACAATGCGTCAGCTGGTTTTTAGACCTGTGTCATCTCACATTACAGGCAGAAAAGTTTCTTATTTTTCCATGGAAATGTTATTAGGGAATATAAGCCTCCCTGCTAGCTCTGATTGTGACCCTCAGAACCTTTGGCTTCCTGTGAAATTAGACTTTTGTTTAAATGTTAATAACATTTGAGTGGTTTTAATGCCATCGGTACCGCCTTTCAAATGCAAAATTGTGTCAATAAGGTGGAAATAAATTTAATAGGCTTAATGGCACCTACAGAATAAAGCAGCTTTTCTGTGACCTTCTCATTAAGGTGTTTGCTGACAATGCAGACTTAGAGTGGTAGGACTTTAATACTACTGTGTGAAGAATTGCTTTATTTTAAGAGACTTCAGCAGATTTTCAGGCCTTTATCTGTCCCCATTCTGTCTGGTTGCTAGAACTTGCCTGTACTTCAAATACTTTATCTTCCTCCTTGACAGGGAATTTCTAAACATACATAAATCTGTGCACCTAATTGCTGTTGAATATTTTTTCAAACATGTTTCCCAGGAAACAATCTGAGCACTAAAAGTACTGTGAAGTGAAGGTATTTATGCTGCCTATACCTGCAGTCTTTTCTTTACATTTTGCTATAGCCATCTTCTTTTTGAAAGAATTAAGTCTTTTGAATGGAAAAAATAATGATCAGTTAGAGTGAAGTTTAATCACTGGCTTCTTCTGAGTCAGCTCCTGCATTATCTCTAAATGGAGCGTGCCTTGATGCAGCACTGCAAGCACACTGGGATGAAAGGCAGTGTTTGGCATTATGAATATGCAGCACAGCTTTTGCTTCCTGCCTAAAATAGTTAAAGAAGAAAGTGTAGTGGGTAGGTCTGACAGTGCTTTGGGTGTGTCAGGACCACGTGTGGAAGAATTTGAAAGGTGGGAGCCTGACTTAAGGTACTTGCACACACAGTGGCCACAGGGGTGGCCTGTTGGTGCATATCAGCTTTTGTCCCGATTGCATGTCTGAGTGAGTGGTGGGAAATGCAGTTAATGCAATGATTTGGCAGGGACAGTTGTGAAATTGGCTGAGAGTGAATAAACTGCAGGCAATGGTGTTCCTGTCATGTCACACTTCTTGCTAATTGCTGGCAATTGTAACAAGAATTAAATAATGTCTCAGGTAAACCTTAATATTTATTACTTTTGTCAAAAAGTGAAAAAGAGTTACAAGAAGACCACATCAAAGTATAATAAACTTCTCAGTTATACATAGTGCTTCCTGATTTTCCAAATCAGTTTAAATCCACTATAAGACAGTTGTTTTGTTTTTAAAGTAGCTATAGGAACTTGCTACTTGATAGAACATGATATTCACATATTGTAACTTGGACAGGAGTATGATCAGCGTTGTTCAGGGAAATGCTTGCTGCCTTTTATTTTCCACAAGAGATGCATCTTATATTTCAAAAAGTGTTCTCAAGTTCTTTATATAATCAGATTTTTTTCTGCTATTACAGCTAGAATTGGTGTTATTATCTGTTTTTCTGTCACTGATCCTATATTTCAGGAAACCACAGCCATTAACATTGGCTACAAGGTGAAAAGTGAGTGCTCAGCCTTGGTGTATGTCTTATTTTAAAAAATCACTTTTATTTTACAGGTGTATTTTTACATACAAGTGTGAAATAATGCTTCTTGTGAGAAGCTAATGTACAAAAGTCTATTTCAGTTAAATAATTTATAATCAGGTGTTTCTTATATCTAACTTGTTTTTCTACTGAGAGTGTGAACTTCATACCCAGATAATTAGTAGGCAAGGTGAGATAGCTTGTTATGTGTGGAAATTGTTGGTCTCCAAATGTTAGGATGCAGTTCCCACACAGTTTGAAGAATATGTTTGTATGCATAATGAAGCTGATTTTTCTTAAGAAATCACACTTTAAGAATCCTAAACTTAAAATATTTCTTTTCATAGAAATTCATGGAGAAACAAGAAAAAGTCACCAGTCCTGGGATATCAGTGTGCCGTGCAATTTAGGGATGACACCTGTATCATAATTCCTTTAATTATCTTCAGTAATTTTAGGTTTTTCTATCTGCTCATATCTAATAGGAAAATTGCTAATGGTTTGGAATAGAACTGTTCGGAATGAATAGAATTTTCATTATGATTATCAAACACCTTAACTCTGTTTTCATCATTTAACTGTCTTCTAAATCTACATATTGTTTTGTTTTTGACTCCCTTAGTCATACAGTTTTAATAGAATAGTCTATTTGTGGCCAGAAGAAAAAGGGAAAAGATAAAACCAAGCCCAATGAGCTTCTCAGCTTGGAAAGTTTTAAGAGTCACTTTTCTTTGATGATTAGTAAGTATGTTTCCCTGGCCAGGTGCTCTGTTGCATGAGTGTGTTTCTGTGAGAAAAAGGCTATTTATTGTTGCTGCCACTTCGTATTTCCAGAGCTTTGCTGTGCTTTGAGCACAGTGAGATTCTTCAGTCACTGCTGGCGTTTGCTTCAAGGCTTGGACTTGATTACCTAGGACGTCTTTTCCAACCCAGTTGATTCGAGGGGTCTATGATTCTGCAAGATGCTGTCTCTGAGCACTGAATTAACATCTGACACGGAGCCTTCCAGCAGCTCACTGGGGCTGTTGAACTCTTCTTGATGTGGGATCAGATGCGGTGCTGGGGAGGTCACCTTTCGCACTTGTGCGGTTCAGAGGAGGAACATCCCTGTGGAGATTCCCTGGGCATTAGAGCAGGCTTGCTGTTGAGTGTGGCATCTGGGGAACTGAAGGAGTGACCGTGGAGTTGCTCCTTCCCTTTTGGTGGCCTGCCCTGTAAGAGAGTCCATGAGAATCACCATAAAACAGAAAAGAAAGGCAGATGATATTCAGTGCCAGGCACTGTGGACCCAGTTCCCCCCCACCACACTGGGATGCTGCATCCCCCTGAGGTTTTCTTCTCTAGCGCTCCCTGCTCCGATCATAATTGTCCTTCCAATTTCAAGCACATGGCCATGCAAATACAGGATCATTTGGAATACCATTTCACCTCTCTGTATTGCCACACTAAGGTGTGCCAATGCCATGATTAAAACACTCAGTGCCATGAAAGTTAATTTAAAATCAATATATAAGAACAGGGAAAACTGAGATTTAGAAGAAATGAAATCTTCCTTTCTGCTGTAACTACTCAATATTTGGTTATATGCTACACATTTCCACTAAGAAGTGGATTTAAAAAAAAATCTTTAGGTTTTGTGTAGAACTTTGAATGTTGTAATAGTTTTGATAAAACTGCAAAATTTTCAACTGAACGTAACCTTTCATCTGTCCATACTTTACACCCTTCCTTACTCTCTAAACTAGTCTCTAAATCCAAGACTAATCCCCGTGTTCATCACAAAGTATTTTAGGATAAAATATGACTAGTTAGCAGCTTGCCTCCTGCTGGCTCTAGTATTATACATATCTTCAGTACACTGTGGCTCCATCCTTAAACCACTGAATTTTATGTTCCCTGCAGCATGAGCTCTGCATTCTGCTGTGTTCTGCATCCATCAATTACAGAAGCCAGGGCATATGAACAGAAACGAGATCTCACCTCCTCAAGGGACTCTAATGCTTGCTTTTCTTTGTCACATGTATTCATTCTTCTTTAGCATGGAACTTGAACTGTGACACTGTAGTTATAATATCTGAAAAGCATAGATATTCATTTTTAGATTGGTTTCCTAAGAAACTGCAGTTTATGTGACTGTGCTGTTCATCTGTCAGCTGTAGATCTGAAAACTACTGAGCAAACTTGAACAAAGGGTGCAAACTGAAAATGAATTTCTGTTAGAAGATGACATTTAGGGAAAATTGTGAGGTTAGAGGGGAAAGATGCAGGTGAATTATCTTCATCTGAGAAGGGCAGACAGGTATGACACAGAGAGATGCTCCCTTTCAGGCTCTCTGCTTCATGCAGAGCAGCTAAACAAACTTCAAGCTTACCTTCTTGCTTTAGTCATATTCAGACACTTACTATGTTAATATGTCCTATCAGAACAGTGAAAACCACTTCCCTCAACTGCCAGTGAAAGATTCCTGCTTTCCCACCCTCACATTTCCAAGTGGAGCTTGAGCAACAGCAGCATCTTCCACTGCTCTCATTTTTCTGTGCAAATGAAGGTAGAATCTCCTTTTGAAGCTTGCTAAAATACAGGCATAGCATTCCCCTTGTCCTTGCTGCTCAGCATCCCTTGCCCTGGGCTGTGAAACTTGTGAGAACAGTTGAGTTTAGGAGAACCTGATGGTGAAACTGGCTCTGGCTCTGGCTTTCACCAAGGCACAAGACACCCTTGGAGTCAGAGGTCTGTCAGCTTGGGATGAATCCCCATCATGGAACTGGTGGGATTGAAATAAAATAAACTCATCTTCCAGCTAAACCAAAGGGAGCTAAGACTTTTATTCAGGTAATAAAATGTGAATATTTTAAAAGAAAATACTTAAACTTTGTGGAAAGACAGACTTGCTTTATATTATGACTATTTCGTTAAATGGGTGTTGCTGGGTTTATGTCAGAGAGCTTGTTAGGCTGACATAGAGATTCCTCAACTGTCTCAAAGCCAATAAAGCAGATTAGTGAGTATCTGGTTTCATTACTTCTCCATGCATCAGTTTGGACACCAACAGAAGTTTTCCCATTTTCCTTTCATATTCTGAAGAATTATGGGATATTGCTCTTTATCTCCAACAATGCAGAATGGCAAAATTAGGGACCTGAACATTAATGCCATAGCTCAGCCTTTTATTATGCTTCATGTGCTTTAGGTAACAGCTTTCAATTTCTTCAGTCGGCATGTTCAGGTCATCTTATAATTCTCAGATATATCAGTATCATTTCTCAAGATGTAGGTCCCTCCAGTGGCTGGATGGTGGCCGTCCTATAGATGGCTGAGTTTAAGGATCAAATAATCAGTGAGTACAAAATTATAACTATAGTGAGTTACTGAAGTAATGCTGATTTAAACCAGTCCACGATTTGCTTTGGTGGTTAAATTTAAAATGTTAATGGTCATTAAAATAGGCCCGTTAATTTCTGTATGTATTACAGTCTCATTTTCTTAGCTTTTTTTAAATCTCCCTTCCTTGGTCATTAAAGTTAATGTAGAACCTCAGGTTCACTACTGCTTCCTATTCTGTATGCTGAGTAGGCCTAAAGTTATGTTGCCTCTGGTGCTGGGTCTTTCCTTGTCATTTATGATCACATAAACATCTTCTGCTATCCTTATTGCCACGATTCAAATCAGGCATTCTTTGAGAATTTATATGAAACATTTTATGTTCCTAACATCATCACCTTGTGCAGGCTTTAAAATTTTGTTTGTAAATAGTAATTTCACAAGTTAGTCATGCCCTAGGGAATCCATTCAAACCCCAGGTTTCCCAATATAGCATTTAATATCTGTAAGGTCGCTATCAATCCTGTTTATTTTCAAATACTATCCTTTAAAAAATATTATTTTCTTCTGCATTCTTTTACCCACTTCAATATTGATAGGAATACTATCTTCTTGCTGGTTTTATCTATTGTATTTTATATTAATTGCTGCATTTTGTTTATTGTCAGACAAACTTTAATTCTTTATGAAATTGCACTCTTCATAATTCTTCCTTCAGAGTACATCCCATGATAGATATATATACACATATGACAATAATATGGTGCTTAATTTTGTCTAAGACTATAAATCCAAGCTGTCTTATCTACCAGAATAAAGGTGTTTTTTCTATGAGTGCTTTACTGAAAGTGGGAGTCATCATTTTCTCTAGAAGAAAGAGCCTTCATCTAACAAGATTATTGACTACCTGTAAATGCTGCTTTGCAACTCATATGTACATTTATACCTTTCCAACACATTTACTGTTGAAACTTTTTGTACTATAGTATTTTCTTTTCAATGACTCAAATAGGACTAATCCAAGGGCCAAAAATTACTCATCTTTCTGTTGAGTGCTGTGGACTGCAAGGCTGATGTTCAGAGCATTGGGCATTCTACATAGTTTTATTCAGGGTTCCTGCAAAACCACTTATGGAAACAAGTACCTGTAGAAATCACATTATAAATTAGGCATGTTAGGAATCCTTGCAATATTTTTTTAATGTAGCATGAAAAATGGACATACCTGTCCTGTTTATTTGCTGAATATAGAATCCTGGATTCATCCAGGTTGAAAAAGACCTGTAAGGTTGAATCTAATTGTGTAGTTTCATGCTTCTTCTTTTGTTATTAATCAATCTGGTAAAGTAAATAATAATTAAAAAAAAATCAAAACTGTCTTAAGACTTAAACAAATTATATTTCTAAAGCAGCAGTACTGACCAACTGAATAAAAGATAAGGATTTAATTGCAATAAGCTGGGAGGGAAATGCTGCTAATAATTCTGGGTTTGGGGTACTTATTACAATCCATTGATCAGAAAAAAACTGTGTAAAAAGATCTTTAATCAAATATTAGGAAAACAGTATAGCTGGATGCTACTGATAGATCAGGCTTTATGATTAAAGAATTAATACATTTAGATATATATTTAGGAAAAACTTGAAGACACCAAATATTTGGTGTGGTAATTCATAAGAACTAAACCCATTGGAATAACTGGTATTAACCACATTTTTTGCAATGCAGTGACTTAACTGTACTTTTATTACCAAATAATGGAATCAATTAGATTTTATGACATCTCTCAGGGGGTATTTGAAGAAACTAAGAAATTGCTTTCTTTTTGAATTAAAGAGAAGGAAATGCTGATCAAATTTTACAAGCATAAGACAAACCCTGTTCCTAATACAATGAACAACTGAATTTCTAACTACAAAACTGCTTAGTTCTCTAGGTTAAATATGTTGTAAAGCTGGTGTTTTATTATGTTAGTATTAGTGAAAATTAGGGCAGAAGCAAAAGTAACTGAAGAGCACATTTTTATTATTACTCAAATTGAATGTAATATTTTTTAATATCATGAAGATTTTAATGAAAAGGAAAAATGACAATCTGTTGAAGATGAGAGAAGAATCTTGCAGCAGTAGATCTGACAGTTTAGGACATTTTGTCTTGCTGTGCAATTACAACTTCTAAATAATTAAAACTACATCAAAGCAAATTTACACACTTGCTATAATGTATCTGAGACATGTTCAGAAGAAGAAGGACAAAAACTTCTAATTTAACGGCTTTTCTTTTCCAAAGAATTACTAGTCATTGAATGTTAATAAAGGTAGAGTTTCCTGTTTTTAAAAACCAGCCCAGTGACCATGAGGTCTGTTCATAACTAGATGAAAAGAACATTTCCAGATCCTGACAGGTAGAGTGTTATGTGTTGTCAACAGCTTCCTTTCAGTGAGTGATAGCATTAATCCTTGGGGTAAAGAAGGCTTTCCTTTAGCCTGATGCAGGAAGCTTAGTTGAAGAGCTGTATCCCAACAGAGGTATCTGAACTGAACAGTTATTTTTCTACTGTATCCTATTGTGCATTAGCACCAAGGAAACATCTCTGTATTTCCATGAAGAAAAATGGCAGCAGTGGCACAAATCAGCTCAAATGTGCCTAATGCATTCAGCAAAACAAAGGAATACTAACCCCTGCATAACAATGAATATATGATATCCCTATATGATATTTTTAATGCCTCTGCACTGCCCACAGTCTGACAGCTCATTCTGTGAGATTCCCATACCTCTTCTCCAGTTGTTCCCACCTCAGTCAGTTCTGCATCCCAAAATCTTAGTAATTAGTTTTCATTCTCATCACTTTAATCCTCCTATCTACTCCTGAGCACACCACCTCTTTTCCTACAGCAGCTCATGCTAATGCTTCCTCAGGGTTAGCAGGGAGGCAGATCCAGCATGACCAGCCTAACAAGGAGTACTTTAAAGGCAACATAAGGCAAGAGGACAAATGAACCAGAATGGTATGAAATTGTTTGGATAGATGAAACTCCCCTGGCCCCCACTGGGCACCTCCCAGGAGTGGGGGAAAAATTAGTAGAGTTCAATAGAAAGGTTAATTCAGCATTTTCAGATGGAAAAGTTTGAGTTACAAGGACTCTGAACAGGGGAGTGAGTGCTGGGTCATGTGTGGTCAGACCTGCCCTGCAGTATCATGCAACCTACAGCTGAAGTCCTCTCTTCACCTTTTCCTTGACAAGTCTTTTTTTGGTGGTTGGTCTCTAAAACTACCTCTGGTAAGGAGAATCCAAAATCACCTCTTCCTGCCTGGCATAAAAAACCCCACACTTGTGATTTTTATCCTTTTGTTAGGATGTTTTAGGAGAGCTCTGCACGTGGCACACGGCAGGTCTTAGCAGGAATGGAAGGGTATGTGGATGGTCGAGTGGTGAGGTTTCATCTCTACACCAAGGAGTTCAAAACCATGGGGAAGAACAGGGGGACAGACAGTAAAATGTGCCACCTTGAGGTCCTGTGTGGAGTGACTGTAGGGAACATTGCCTGTTGCTGCCTCTGTTCCTCTGTTCCTCTTGCATCAAAAGATTAAAAGTTTTTTTTATCCTCATGAGTGGAAAAAAAATCTTGTGGTTTTATTCTGTCACAATGAATTTCTGCTCGAGCCCAAATTCACAGGAAACACAGCCAAGTATGAAAATCTGATGTTTCTGTGGGACAGGTTCTTTGAGGTCTGCTCATTTCAGAAGACAGGGCTAATCTGAGGTGCCCTATGGCAGGTTGCAGGTGGCACTGAAGAGTCTTCTCTGAGCCGAACTGCAAAGCTCTGTCAGGGACACACTGGGCTTTCTGCTGAGTGTGGCTGTGTGTGGATCTGCCCACCTGAGACTCTTACTTGGTAGCTACAGCCAGGGATAACTAATGGATGTTTCCATCTTCAAGTGAGCTTTGAAAGTACCTGCTTGCTCCTTCTTTTTAAACAGGGGAGTTACATGGAACAGTCCTGTATAGCTTTATACAAGCAAACCAGGCAAAACATTAAAGTAAAACAGCACAGCATCGTAAGGAAACAAAGTTTCTCGATGATGTCTTGCTCAGTAGATGTAATTAGTGAGCACAAATACCCAGATCTGAAACTCCTCAGAAGTGCTGCGTACTGCTAACAGTCCTGTCCAAATCCATGTGTTTGCTCTACCTTGTGGCTTTTCCCTGGAGCTGCAGAAGCAGAGTGTTTTGCAGCCACAGAGGTTAATGCAGATTTTCTCGATGGATCTGTATTTTGTCACATTTTCTCATGCCATTCCCAGGAAGGCAGCACATCTTCATTCCTGTGACAGGACAAGTGCCAGCTGAATGGGAACTGAGCTCGTGCTCCTCTGGTGATACCTCGGGGGGAATAGAGCATTTGTGAAATTCTTCATGGCTGTCAGAGGAGTTGAGGCATTTTCCTCCTCTCCTCTCAATTCACTTTTCAATCTCAACAGTTTATTGGAATGACAGGGTATCAAAACGTCTGGAAAGCTAATACCATACATCAAGCACCTGTGTATTGCAGAGGTCTGACAGTGCTAACAGAACAGATGGATTTTATGTAATCTCTGTCTCCTGAAAAGAGTCAAAGAAAAATTTTATTGACTTGACCTGTGGTCTCAGAGAAATAGTCTGAGTTTTGTCTGGGTGGCTTGGCAGAATTGGATACACTGAATACCATTCTACTTGGCATTTAATAGGCAGAAATGCCCTGTGTGCAAGAGTGGTTGTGAACATTCTGTTAAACATGAGGGAAATCCTCAGAGCAATGGTCTCATTTCTTAGACCTGGAGATCATTCCAGTTCCTGATCTTGCCTCAGGAATCTGAGTTTCATTACCACGCTACCTCTGGCATTTTGATAAGCTGGGCACCTGAAAGAATCAAGATAACTTCCCTCACCTCCCAGTTTTCACTCAGAAGAGTTTCCCTTGTTTCCTATTTTCTGTTTTTCCACTGAAGCAAATTATTTACTGGTTTTTTGCCTCCATCCACCAGCTCAAAACCTGCAGCCAACAGCACAAAGTGTAATGTAGGTGGCACCCACCATCTGCTGGGGTGCTGCCCAGAAGTCTCCTCAGAGAGGGCAGGAAGCTCTCAGAGAGGACAAGAAAACAGCCTTCCAGTGTGTCCCATGGACAGTGTGCCTCTGGATAGCCAGGGAGAGAGACACACCAGGGTGCTGAGCTGGGACACAACCGGGGATAAGTCCAGGTACATAGAAACAAGAAGCAGAGATTGTATTGAGAACTGGAACTGACACCGGTGCCTTTCAGAGGGAATCACAGGATATTTTCCTTACTTTCCCACTACATTCATTATTTGGGGGTGAACACAAATGGAAAAATGGGCCCAGCAACCATTAAATTTGCTTAATGTCTCTGCTGCCTGACTCTTCTCTATCATTTTCTTCCAGGTGTATCATCAGTCATAGCAGTTGGAGTTTTGAGCTTTCCCTCTAGGGATAGAGATGAGAGTGCATTTTAAGGAGGGACCAAGTTGCTCAAGCAGCTCTTTATTTCATGTAGCACAGCTTCTAGTACCGGGAGAAGACCAAGTTGGTGTGAAAATTGTTTCAATATTGATTCAGTGTAAGGGTAGCTGGGAATTCAGAACTGTAAGTGGTAAGAACAGATCACCCAAATAAAAACATCTTAAGGAAAGTGAGTGCTGAAAATGTGTAAAATGTATGTATGTGTAAATTTGCAAGAGTAACACACTTGTCTATCAAAGATCCTCATGGTGTTGAGTCGAAACAGAAACATATGTAATGTGGCTGTGAACAAGGAAGTTTGGGGAGCTGTTGAATTATGCATTTTCTGGTTAAATTGCTACTAAAAGTGCTAGAGCTTGGCTTGTGAAAGAGGCAAATATGTAGCACCTATGCAAACTTCACTATGGAGGAAGTATAATGTGATGTGCAGGACGTGTTGCAAATCAATATTTGCACAAGCAGTGTAAAAATTAACCTGATGCACAACACTGTTTATCAAAATAGATTTCCTCCTCACTGCTGAGAAAGCTTCTTGCTAACTTTGTTCTAGACCCACATTTAGGAAATATGATCATGAGGAATTTGAGGGAAATGATGCTGTTAAGAGTTTACTGTGCAGAGTACCAGTGTCAAATAGATGGAAAAAGATATTAGTAACAAATGTTTCTTAATTACCTCAGCACAGAGAATAAAGTATTATTTTTGAAAGAAGAAGCCTGGGAGAATCCTGTCTCATCCCTTGCCCTCAGGATGTTTTGTGCAGCCTGGCTCTGTTTCTTGTCTGACTGCTGTTCTTCACCTACTCTGGTGGCACAGCACCCAGTTCTGGTAGGATGGCCTTAGTAATTATGTTTTTCTCAAGGCTGGACCACTACCAGCATTGTTGTTGGAATAATATTTGGAAAGGCTTGAACAAATTAAGGGTGTGTAGTAAAATCAAAAGTAGCAATTTCTCCTCACAGGCAATTAAAGCATTGTAAATAACCACGTGAGGATTTACTTAGGCTGAAAAATATTGGTACCTCATATTAATCTGTTCTTTTGTTTCAGTTATCACAAGCATTCAAGGACTGGCATTAATTTAAGTACTTCTCAATGGGATATTGCTACTGAGTTTGATAGCAATAGGGTTTTTTTTTCTGTGTTGCTGTTCAATTCATCCTATATGTGCTTTGCCTTTTACAGGTTAATTTGATGTATAATACTCCTTTACTATATATAACTCCTTAAATGATTTGCAGAGCAGTATGAACAATTTATGCATATTGTGTTGCTGAAAGAATCATACACAAATCTATTAGGAAGATGAAAATACAGGATCTTTTACAGGAATATATCAAGTCATAATGGGATTCCTTGAGTTCTCAGAACTCTCTTTACAAGGTTGCTTACATTTATTGCTTTAGAACAAAACAAAACACAAAAAACCAAACAAACAAAAACAAATAAAACCCAAACAAACAAAACAAAAAACCCAAAAAACACACACAAAAAAAAAAAAAAAGAAAAAGAGAGAAAAAGGAAGTTTTTCCCCAAAGGTGCCATTCGGATAAACATAGGTTTTCCTTTTGTCTCCCCAAGTTCATGAGTGATACTTCCTTATCTTGAGACTTTCCCAAGCTCTCAGTTAAACTAAGGTCTTTCCTAATCCCAAACAAATGCTTTTCTTGACTGCTTCATTCCTCTGAGAGAACAATAAGTGAGGAAGAGAATAGGAGAGAATTGAAGTGTCTTCTAGTGCAGAACCACATGCTGATTTGCTAATATTTTAAAAAGTTGCTCGCCTAACTAGCTATTGTTTTCAAGCACTTCTCATTCTTGTTGTGCACTCGTGGTTATTTAGTTTTTGTTTTCCTCCTGCAGAGGGGTGGCTGGAGGGAGGTTCTGCTGCTACAGCCTGGAGCTATTGCAATAAATGCATTTAACAATGCCAATATAAAATGAGCTTGTTGTAGGCAGAGCCAGAGATGAATTTCTGTGGTTTCTGAATAGGCAAGGCTGTTCCACCAAACAGCCCATCACAGCTCCCCCGTGGAGGCAGATTTCAGTGTGCTGCAGCATTTACCTACAGCACACTGCAAACCTATCTGTGTGTATGAACACACACGTCCATCTAGGAGAAGCAAATAACCTCTCATTTGTTTGGAATTTATGGCTTCCCAACTACAAATGAGGAGACACTGCTTGCTTGCTTCATAGCACACTGACTTGTATTTATATAATGCTTGGATGGAGAGCTCCCAGCTCTTAGCAACAATTTTGGTGGAACAGCTGAACTAAAGTATACTGTGAAGAAATAAAAACACAGTGCTTTACTAATCAGCTTTTCCAGTATTGGAAAGATATAAACAAGCAGGAAAAATTTTGTAGTAATGTATCTTTTTAATTCAGAAGTATCCTCCTGTATATAAGGCATTTCCTACATCTGTATTTTTAGAATTAGAGAAAATAGGTTTTGATGCTATAAAACTAAACATTTTTCAAAAGTAATGTTATTTAGGTGATAAAATTCTGCCCCTGCAATCTTGAAGGGGGAAAAGGAGACAATACAGAATTTGCTATGAAGTTATGATCATGAACTGAAAAAACACAAGTACTTTTGGATCAGTTTTACTAATTTAAGGATCAGTATCTCAAATCTGAGCAGTATCTTGTGTGTCTGTCAGACTTTCTGATTCACATATTCAGTGTAACATGTTGCAGTTAAAGAAGGAAACATCCATCTCTGATGAGCAAATAACAGTGATTCAGTAAGGTTTTGAAAGTAATCTGGAATTAAACAAGAACCTGTGATAGACAAGAAAATCAGTTAAAGGAGTACTAAATCTCGAAGTTCTTTACAACAAGACTTAGAAGAAAAAACTGTATGGTGGGTTTTTTTGCCAGTGGTTTATGATTATGACTGTCTTTTTGGATACAAAATGATTCTTCAGAGGTATATGAAATATAACATGCATTATGAAAAAATATTATCATAAAGAATTTTGAAATTTTATCTTTACCTTTGAAACATTAAATACTTTGTAAAGAAACTGGATGAAAAACTGAGTAGGTTGCATAGCAGGCACACTTCTTTTATTAGCAAAATAATAAAGTATGTATATATCTATCCAGAAATGCTCACAGAGTTTCCTAAAGTTCTAACTTTCACAACTACTACCAAGCTCAAAAAATCAATTGAGGCTTATTCAGACTGTTGATATCCTCAGTTCATGTCATCACATGCTAAATGGCAGCAAGAATAGAGTTTTGCAATTGTATTGGTATGTGAGATAAAGTAAAATATTTCTCATTGTCTAAAGTAGCATTGCAGTTCAACAGCAAGGAGAAGCAATAAAAATCAGTTTGTTGCACAAATGTCACTCTGAACACACCCAGTAGAACTTCAGATGAAAAATGGAGCTTGTTTATATATATATACAATACTCATCAAAACTGCCCATAAAAAGTTAGATTGCCTCATATGGTCCTTACTGTTCCCTAGTAAAACCTTAACTTTTTGGTGATTCTAGATTCAATAAGTGTTCTCTCAAATGCTCCTTTGTTTCTTGACATGAAGGCTTCAAAAGAGGAAAATCAATTCCAGCAATCTTCTTTTCTTTGCCCTGCTTGTTTAATTTTTTCCACATTTCTTTGAACTTTACCTTATTGATGCACTGTTAGTGGCAAAGATTCAAATGAAGGAATGAAATAAAGAACTATTGGAATAGCCAATGTCTTCCAAAAATTAGGGGTGTTTCCTTTAACATTTAGTAAGATTTGCATAATTTTGCATGATTTTGACTGTGTTACACATAATTTTCTTAAAATAAGCACTGAGATGATTGCTCCTTATACAGATAAACCTAAACTAAATACCTGCATTTATTTTCATTCCCAGATCTGAGAATACACTCCTGTTGTTTAGTTAAAAATACTGGGTTTAGCTTTCAATTTGCATAGAAATGTTTTCAGGGTTGGCATAGTTTGCTTCTGCTATATATCTTTCTTGTACTCTCTGTTTTATACGCCTACTGAGATCCTGTACTGCAATTACTGCCATATGGGAAAGAGAGTGTAATTTTACAGTGGAAATCCAACGTTGGGTAATCACATTGCCTGTCTAGGAGCAGATATGCATTAAGAGTAAAATCATCCTATTAGATCTATCAAGCAAATCTCAGATAAGTAGCAGGGGCTATGATTTATCTGAGATTATCTGCAGCAATACTAATGTTATCCCTGGGACTCTTTCATGCTAGATATGCCCTTTTGAATTTGCCATCCTTTCGGGCTTGGGACCGAGGAACTAACAGGGAAACAGGAGAGGGAATAGGGTGGACATTTTAGACCATCTTGCATCTACCCACTTTCAACTTTTCCATTCTTAAACTGGGTGAAACTAGGGTCTGGGGCAAATGGGAGGCAGCCAGTTTTAGGCTTGACTCTTGATTTAGATAAGGACTAACATCTGTGTTGCCTGCTCTGGAGGGCCGGGTGGCCGCGCCTGGGAGAGCACAGGTGACTGGGAGAGCACAGGCTGCTGCTGCTCCTGCATGGACTGCAGTAAGCAGAGGCTGGCCCTCAGCAGGTGGAGTGAGATGGACTGGAGGGAGGTGTGTGGACAGCAGCCCTTTCATGTGCTCTGCCCTGCCGTGCGCATGCCCCCGGTGCTGGACAGCAACCTGTTCATGTGCTCTGCCCCCGCTGCTGTGGCAACAAACTGGAGCGCCGCAGCTGATCCAGCGGGCGCTCCCTGCAGAATTCCGCTGATATCTCTTCAAACTCCACACGGCAACTTGCGACAGGTACAGTCGAGCAGCCATATGTTTCTTGTCTAATTACAGGAAGAGCTGCCCGCATGCCTGGAATTAGTCAGAGGAGCAGACTCTTGGCATGGGGATGCTCGGCAGCGCAGGGAGGCGCCGGGAAAAGCAGCGGCGTCATTAGCGCCGCATGAAAGGCAACAGCACCCGCAGCGCCTTTGCTGGGGAGAACTACAAACCCCTTCTTTTGCAGAGCTAGGGAGCTTGGCCACAGGACTGGATGTCCAACAGCTCTGCTTGGGTGGAAGTTTCCTCTCTCAGGTGCCTTCACGCTGTTCTGTGTCTACTCTTCCCATGTACCTGAGTGGAGGATGGTTCACACAGCTGCAAGCAGAGGGAGCATCTCTGGCAATGCACCAGCCCTTGATCCTCACTCAAGCCCGTGTGCCACTGTCCTAAGGAGATCAGCTACTGAGCAGATATAAATAGCTTAGAGTAATTCTTCCTAACCAGGCTCCTACCCAGTGGAGGCAGTCATTCACAGAGTCCTTAAAATAGTACTTTTTCCTTATATAATTTTATAACAATTATAAATTTATATTCTGTATAGTGATATATAGAATATTAAACTTCCTTCTATCATTGCAAATAACACTGTGTATCTTTCCTGTTACTGAAATTGTATTCATGCAGGCGAGCAGCAGATCTTATGTAATACATATATACATATATTATGTGGGAATAACTTAAAGTTTATTTTTTTCATTTTAAAGGGTTTTTAATTATTTGACTTATGACTTGTTATGGAAACTTATGTTGTCAGCATACAGGATTTCAGAATGGGCCTAAGGTTCTCTGCAGGCATATGCTTTGCTTCACCACGGGCAAAACTGGAGAACCAAGTATTTTGAGAAGAGCTCCAAGTGGTAACTGTTTGTGCAGTGAAGTATTTTGTTGAACTTTTCACACCAAAGCCACAAGCCCAAAGTTTTGGTCAACCAGGAGTGATCTTATCCTTGAGTTTTTAAAACAGCTGCCTTTTGACCAAATTGGCAGCCTCTCTTCAGGGCTGATGCTGCAGACAGCTACGAGCAGTGGTGTGGAAATGTCTTACATAGCAACTACCCATATTATGCAAGCTTAACGTTAACTTTTGGTTTTAAGAACATTTGTGGTGGTTTGAAAAAAACAAAATACATTGTGGATTTTGAGAAGGAATACAATTCATGTAACTTGAAAAATAAGCTCTAAGTGCTCTTAGTGCAGTTCAGAAAAGTGGCTTTGTGTCTGTTTAATGTGTTTATTCAGACTTGTAGAGGGCAAAAGTTAAGGGTGAGAGAGGGGTTTTTTTTAAGGCTCTCAGACTTCTGAAGGACATAATCAAAGCTAGATAATGCTTTCTGCATTACTGAGGAACAGAGGTAATTTTGGTCTAGTTGGGTTGATATCCTTCCTGCCTAATTTTAAGCATGTGGCTGAGACATTTGGAGAGATGTATCTCATGCCTGTATGATACCATTACAGAGCATCTTCACAGGATTAATTCATATTTTAAAGGGGAATGGACAGATTGAGGGAATACACGGTTAGAATGTTATTCTTTCTTTAAAAGAAAGTACAAGACAAGTCATGAAAAATGGAGGGCTGTGGCTTTCCTGTGAGGAAAGCTCTTAAGGTATTAAATTATCTTGTGTCATCCGAGGAGAAAAATATTGTAGCTTCTTCCTTAGAGCTTTCAATGTTTCCTTTTTTTTCCCCCTTAATTTTCTGCATTATGTAAGTGTACAGCCACCCAACACATGCAGAAACACCTATATAAACATTAAATACCACAGTTTGAATGAATTTTATTACTTAAGAGGACAGATGCCAAAAAATCTTGCTAACTACCTTTTGCTTAGTTACAATTATGCAGTTTTCAATAGACAAAGATGGCACAGAAAAGGTTTTTATTGCCTGAAAATAATAGAATAATCTAGAATCTATTATTATTGTGCAAACATTTTGTTTTAAATAATTTATCTTCCTAGCAAGCTCCAAGTTACCTGCTAGTGGTTAATTTCCACCCAAAACAAAAGTTGTCTTCATTCCTTTCCTTAGTTTGTGTTTAACTTTTTTATGATTTAAACTTCTGCATCAATAGCACAAATATTTATATTTATATAAATAGATAAAATATTTATTTTGGAAATCATTAAAAACTGTTAAAACCTGTAAATATACTGTATTGCAGACATAGCAAGTTGAGTAGGGGAGCTGCAAAGAACTTGATGAGTAAAGACAATATTTTAGTAACATTTTCACTGAAAATCCGATGATTTTTCTGTCATTTCTGATTATGATGCCTCTTGTTTCTAATATTTTCGAGGACAGAGTTTCTTCCAATTTCAAATTTGACTTCTGTTTTTGTTTGTTTTGGGATTTCTGTTATGATTTTACATACAATGATGAGTCGAGATTACAAATTTCATTTTCCATTTAGTGGAGCATCCATCCTTCTGCCAGCTTGGAGCCTGTGACAGTTTCTGAACAGGAACATCACCTCAAAGTGTTCTTCAGCCCTTTGGGTCCTCTACCTACCTGTTTTCCACCTCATGAGCTGTACCAGCAGTGCTAGCTGTGGGGCTAAGTCAGTCTGCTCAGCAAAAATGAGGCAGATAAAGGCTGGGAGTGGCACAGAGGGTATTGGGATCTTGGGTTTGGGACAAAGTGCTACAGATTGGAGCTGTTTCTGCTCTGAACTCGAGAGTGGCCTTTCCTGACCTGTTGTGGAGAAGGATTCCATGATCCACTGCAGCATTGCCCAGGTGAAGTCTGCTTGATGCATGGGCTGGACTGGGATCATTGCAGTCCAAACTGGGAGCGTGAGTTTAGCTCAGTGACACCTGTTATGTTAAAGGGCTGTTCTTTTATGAATTCTCTTACATTTAGAATGGTAACATACAGGAAATTAAAAACTTTGGTGTCAAAGTTATAATACTGCCACGGACCAGACATTTTAAAAACATGCAGTACTCAAGTTTTCCCTGTTGCTTGTTTTGAAAGTAGCTGGGCTTTGTTCACACCGAAGGCAGTAGATTAGGTCCTTCTCTGTGTGAATAACAAAGGTGAAATGTGGTCTTTAAAGTTTTAGGACTCATTTTCCTGCACTGTTTTCCATCTTTATTACATTCTAGCTTTAGAGATGTATGCTATAGACTAAAAAGCCCTCCAGGAGACTGAATCATGCATGAACTTTTATGCAACTTTCGGTTTGAACCCGATGTGCTTTTTTTCACCTTTCTCATCAGAATGATCAGTGTTTTACTGAAATGTTGGCAGATGGGGAGCAGAAAATGTGCCAACTGATGCTAACATTTCAACAGCAACAGAAGGAAAAAAAAATAAAAGGAAAAAAAAGAAAGAATAGCTGGAGAGCATACTGTTTTTCTGGAATAACACCCCTTCTCAGAACACTCAATTCTCCTTGAGCTGTGGCTCCTTCCAGTCATTTCTTAATGCATAAGCATAGCCAGGCTTGAAACAGTTTCAGTCTTCAGCTTCCAACTGTTCCATTTATCTCCAGCCTGACAAGGTAGCATGGTAACCATTATATTAAGCCACAAAAGAAAAGTCATGAGATAAATTGTGGCTTTTCCCTCTGTTCTTTATTCTTTTTTTCTTTTTTTTCTTTTTTTTTTCCTTTCCCTTGTAACCATGTAGAGCAGACATTGTACCAAGTTTGAAGGTGCTAGTAATTCTCAGTAGAGGAGAAAGATGAGGTGATATCAGTTACAGTTTGTTGTAACAAATATTTATACTGATGCAGTTTTATCATTTGTCCCTACTGCTTGCAGAAAGCAATATCAAAAATTTTAAGATAATGTTCATGACTTGCAATAAATAGACTAATGGTTCAGCCCATGGAGGGTTATGTAGAGACTAAGAATTTTACTAGTAATGCTCTTTCCCTTACCAAACCTGATTTAAGATTATACTCCTTGTATGCCTTCCTGCTGAAGGAAACCTCACAATATTTATTTGTCATGAAGTCTGTTACTTCTTGAGCATGTTCAGAGTTACCTATTTTGTATTAAGATCTCTCCAAACAAGCCCAGCCTGCTTAAAACTAGTGTAAGCTGGTGCTGTGTGACAGAGATAATTCCTGCTGTGACTATTACAACAATATATCTTTATAAATGGTCCTGAGACGTAACACAGCATTCCTCAGTCATTGAATTTCTGGTCTCCAGGTAGATGAAGTTATAATTTTTGTTTTGAGCTTTCCCTGGTGTCCAGTTCTCAGCTATCTCAGTATCTCTGAGTAAATCTGACCCATTCATATTTAACTGTTGCGGACTAAAGCCTGAATTTGTGATTAATATTGGACTGAGTTTTACAATGAACCTTTTATTTTAATACACTGAGTGATGTGTAATAACATGTGAATAAACATTACTTTTAGGAAATCAGGAAACAAACAATGCCTGCTTATCTGCCTGATCCCCCAAAAGAGGTTAAACAAAGTTTGCTTCCTGCTGTATCTTGCTCTCTGTTACTCCAGTGGGGATATTTTCATTTGTCCTTGGCTTTAGTTGCTCCTTTCAAAATTTAAAATGTTCAAATCCATCAGTCAAAATTTTGCAATCTAAATCTAGGAGACTTCCATCAGCATTGTGGTTAGAAACTAGCCAAGTACTTACATGATAACAACTAGGATCTGTTAAATATGTATGTACTTAAAAAAAACCCCAAACCTAAACAACAACCAACAGGCAGTTAGGATGTGTTTGATTTCTCATTGGATTACTCCAAGGGAGGAATCCTTAAAGATCTGATTTGTAGGAAGATTCAGGAAACTTATGTCTTCTGTAGCAGCTGCTGGATAGCAAGGGCAATTTTAGGCAAATTTTGCACGAGCGAAGTTCTTGCTACAAGGCAATTTTGAGTGATGAATAAAGAATGAGAATGGGTCCACCTCTAAAGAACTTAATGAGTGAAGAGAGGAAAATGTCTGTCCATATTCCATAGCAGATTCATAGTAGAGATGAATTTTTGGGGATCAATCCACTGTATCACCCACTTTTACATTGAGATCAGTAACTTCTGCGTGACTAAAACATAGTCTCTCTTTGACAACCCTCTGGAAAAAAATCCAGGCTGAACTTGTAAAAGAGGCCAGTGGGTCTCTTGGTAGATTCCTTTAGTGACTGATCACTGATGGACCTCTAGAGATGCAGCAGGTTTCTTCAAGTCTCCTGAAAGAGCTGCACCCTGAAAGACCCAGAAATGCTTGACAGTATCAGTAAATCAGACCTGACAGGTCATGAACATGCTCAGTTATTGGTTCAAGGTGAGGCATAAATGAAACTTCAACTTACAGTGTCAAATTCTATTTAAAGAATTCTCCACTAAATTCCTGCTAATGTTTCAAGAGATTTAGTTTGGAAAAAAATGGGTTGTAACATCTGATTTCTTTTCGTGCTCTGTCTAAAAAGTTTTCTTCCAAAATCTGAAAACAGATGTTTGAACTCTGTCGTTTTCTTTCAAGAAGAACTAAGTTTACCACTGGCTGAGAGGACAGGAAAGGCTGAGAAGACAAATTTGATTAAATAATGAAATGCTGTTCTCAGAGAGTTTTAAGTGAACCAAAATGATACCTGAATGAAAGAAAACAGAATGGCTGCCCATGGAAACATTACTGAAATAAATGTACAACAAATTAGAGGGACTAGTCAGGAATTTTACAAACAAGTAAAACCCGTGAGGGGAAAAAAAGGTAAACAAATGTTTCTGGAAAAGAAACCTCTGAGTATTACTAGACAGCTAAACCATAAGGGATCCAAATTCCTTCACTGGTTTTCACTGCAGTGAAAGATGAAGACGGATATCCATCCTGCATTCTTGACAAGTATTTTAAGTGAAACTTTCTTATATTAAGTGTTATGTCCTGGAGATTGGACAGATTGATATGTCTAAATTGCAGTAAGTCATTGTGGCTCAATACAGTAATTTATAACTGAGGAGGGTTATGAATGGAGTCAGAAGGATGCTAACAAAATGGGTATGAGGTGTCCTCATCAGTTATCTTTCTGGAATATAAGCACTGAAATGGTCACATTTATACATAATGTAACAGTTTTTGTTAATTTGAGAAGTTAATCTCTTAATGTGCAGTGTGGGTTTTTTCTGTGGGGAGTATGAATTACAGAATAGTATAGAAAAGCTATTCATGAGTTTCTACTTACATCTTTTCTCATAATAGGTGAATAATGGATTAAATTAAGTCTTAAAATACAAAATGGATAAGAAGTAATATTTAGTCTATGTAGTTTTGGTTATGGAATTAATTTCCAAGTCCTGTTCTAAACAGTTATTTCAAAAGCTGTGATTAAGATTTATTTTTCTATACACATTTGGCTCAAACTGTATGGAATAAAATAAACATACTGAGATTTAAACCCTAATTGCCTGGGCTTATGAAGAAATATTGTCTGATAGAGACTGCCTAATTATCCTACCTGGGTTTGTTACATGTTTTTGTGATGGACCAGGATCTCATCACACAGGTCTGGATATTTTGGAACCTCTGTTTCAGTGATCTTGGCAGTAATTACTTAGAAACAGTGAAAGACTTCACAGTTTCATAAAGTAAGGGACCTTCTTGGCATTAGCACTGATGGTAATTGGTGACAGTCAGATGACTGAAATTTGCATACTTTTTTGTGAGCAGCATGAAGCTTCTGAATTACAGAGCGTTTTCCCTTTCTCTGGTGCCATTCCTAACACACAAGGGCTGCTTATCTGTGCAACTCACTGTCTTTTTCCCATTGCTACCTTTCAGTTTTATGGCTTATGTCCATCTTTCCTGTAAGACTCTTGACAGTTTTCAACTTCATTTTGAACATCTGTATTCAAATGCAGATTTTGTCTTTGTAGCTGGGACGGAGTAGAAGGCATCTTTGAAGAAATGCAAATAAGAGTGCTGTGCCAAGGCACTGCTTCTTAGACATACCTTTCTTCGTAAGAACATTTCTTTGAAATCTAGACTAAAAAACTAAACCATTTTGCTCTCATCAGCATTGCTTTAATGTGCTCAGGATAGCATGCCTGTATAACACAGAAAAATTGATAGGTGAAAGGGAGCTATTTACTGTGCAGAATGAGCAAGGGGCTCCTTTATTGCAATCCATAAGGGAATTTTGAAAGAAACAGCTATTATCTTCCTTTTCTTCTTGATAGTTTAGCTGATTAACATCCTGCATTTACTGAAATGACACATGACAAGCAATGCTGAAACCTGGTTTATCATCTGCTATGTAGAGATGCAGGATACTGCATCAGAGAAATTACTGGGATGGGGAATGCTGTCAGGGTGACTGGAATTCTAATACACAGACATTCCTTTTTAAAAAAAGGATTAAAAAAAAATTAAAAACCTGTAACTGACACTCTTGGGTGAAATTGGAGAGAACCTAAAAAATTGCAGGTTCTGAAAGATTCTGTCTATGTAAGGCAGAGAGAAAACTTTCTTCACTGAGAAAAGATCACGCAAGAGAAAAATGTCACGCACAACTCTGCTCACAAGATACTCTGTCATTTGCTGCATTTATCAAGTTACATGATCATGCTCAAGGATTGCAAGACAGCTTTAAGGCTCAAGAAAATGCCTAATAACTTTATTATTCTCTCTTAAGAGCAGGTAGAGTCCTTTTAACTGCATTTGGTATCATTTTTCATAAGGGCCCATTAGAGTTGAATCGGTGTATTTGTAGAGAGAGCTCAGTCATCCCAAATCATTTTCTGTCTGATGTTTAAGCCTTTGATAGCGTACTTTGAGTTTGAATTGAATCTTGGAGAGACACTAAGCATGTTAATTAGATTCTCTTTGTGCTCCAAGAGGGAGGGAGAGCAGAAGGGATAATTTTTAACATTTCAGCTGAGCACTGTTTGCAGTGCATGTATTGCTTTCCTGCAGTATTACATGCAATTAGAAGTAGAAATTTCTAGCATTGACACATTCACTATGTAATATGAAATTGCTAAAGGTATATGTGGCCTTTGGATAATGTGCATTGAGTACAAAGTAATATTTTCAAATTCATTTTTAAAAAATAATAGCCTAATGGTCTTTTTTAAATGTTAATGTATTCCATTACTACACCACTTTTTTTTTTTTATTACACTGAAACTGCATGGATGCTTGACTGGAACAAAAGTACAGCACACATCAGCTAAACAGGGGAAATATTTATGTTGGCTGATCCTTGTTTGCACAACCACGACACTTTTTTTTTCAAACCCATTTTTTACAGGCAGGGCAACAGCATTAGTGTTCTCAATAATGACAAGAAGGGGAGGCAAAGAGCTTTGCCTGCTTTGCTCACAGTCACTGGAGCATGGGGGCAGGAGCAGGTGCCAGGAGGCATCGTTGCTCTCTGCATCCACCAGGGTGCACGTTGGCACTCCTGTGATTTAAGGCAGCACTTGGTGCATTAGCAGATGCACCTGAGGAGATGAGGACAAACACTTTCTTCTACAAACATGTTTCTGTGGCCGGGAGTAAAGCCATAAAAACCCTCCTCCATCTCCTTGTTCCTGCTCCTAATTCTTCTGCCAAGGGGAGAAATGTGGTAGAACAAAACAAATGTCCTCATTACTGATCTAAAGGAAAATGAAAGGAACAGAAGTGGAATTTATTGTCATGCTGGGAAAGCATGCCAAGATCAGTTCACAGTTCTTGGTAACATTTTAAGGTATTAGAAAAGCATAAAAGAAGAGCAGGGAGAAAACAGAGAGCAAGTTGCAAGTCGCTCACGCTGGCAGTGCTTAGGAGTAAGGAGCTGGGTGAAGGAGGTGGAACAGCTGAGCAGGGGCTTCCTGGGTCCTGCCTTCTCCTACCACATCAAAAGAGGGAGTCCAGGCACTCACCACCAACAGAGAGATTATGGATCTGTTAGAGAGAAGAGGTCTGACAGCTGTGAGAAGATCTGGCAGTAAGAAGACACAGAAAAATTAAGCCCCAGATGAGAAAGAATTGAGGTCAAACCAGGAACAGATGTGCACTAAAAATAGGACAAGAAAAAGATAGATGCAAAGGTCCTTGCAAGTAGACAGGTACCAGGGAGGAGGGAGAGACATCTTATTAAAAAAGAGATGGAAAAGCAATGATAATACAAAAAGAAGAAAAAATTACAGAACAAATTAAGAAGCTGCTTCTTTTAATTCAAGTCATTCTTATTTAGCTCTAACTAAATCACCTCTTGAATCCTCAGCCTGCATTATTACTTGGAAAAGCAATGAACCTTATGTAAAGGGCACCAGTGTAGACATTACTGAATACCTCTGCAAACTTGAGATAATGCCATTAAGGGAACTAATAGAGTTAAAGTACAGTCTACATTTAGTTCTAATTAGACAAAAGATAGCAGCCAAATTGCCACATAAAGTTTAGATGGGGAATTCAAGCAAGTCACAGAAACTGTGGAAATATATAGCTCCTGGGTTTAGTATGATTCCCTGAAAGCTGCCCAATGTCTCTGCTCTGTTCTGCTGTTTGTTCCCAATAATGTCACATGGTCTGGGGAGCCAGACCCACCCTTGGTGGTAGGTCAAAGCCTCACCTCAGTTATATCTGCATCTGAGCCCCCAGCAAGTGCCTGGCTGACAGTTCTCTTGGAAGGGGACCGTTCTGGGAGGAGGAAATTGTTTCTGGGAAATGGGCAGGGAAGGAGAGTGAGGTTTCCTTCCAACCGCAGCAGAAAGGAAAGACTATGACCAACCCTGTCAAACTTCTTTAGCCTTTCTCTCCAAAACCCACAAAAGTGTGTAGGAGGAAAAGTGTCAATTCTGGACATTTCCTTTTTGTGTTACTAAGTGGAGTAACTGCATTGAACAACCCAGTTGTTTCACTTCCAAGGTATGCAGTAACCAGTGACTGTCACAAAGGATTTATCTTGGCCTTTCCAATGAATTCCTCAAAAATAGTCCTGTGATCCCCAAATCCCTAATTCTCTTGTTTCACTCAGGTTGGTCTTTAAAGCAGACCTGCTCCTCTCTGAGTTACAACCCCAAGAGCATTCCTGCAATGCTGGGCTGGAATGGCACGAACTGACCCTGGGAATTTATTGTTGTTGTTTGTTGAAGAAAAGCAATTTGCAATGGTGTTTTGCATATCTGCATAGAAAAAACATCTGTAATAGCAGGAAGAACAAATCTTTTTTCCTCTGTCTTAATGAACAATCACAAAGGATTCATTTTTTTCGTTCCTGTTGCTACCATTACTATTTTTATGCCTTGCTTGATTTTCTAAGAGCCAGGTGACAGTAATCTTACATGATTTTTTTATATTCTCTCTCCATTTTATTCTCATGTTTACAGCAGACTTTCTCCTGTTCTTCCCTCTAGCAGTTTTGTTATTATTCTGCTTTTAAATTCCTTCAAGTGATTTTCAGTAAGCTGGCTGTGTGGTCTTTCATCAGGTACAAAGAGAAGAGTTGGCAGATTCTCTACATGTAAAAATAACATTTTGTTTTCATGGCAGTGCTATTAAAAAAAAAAAAAAAGGACATTGGTACCAATTAACAAAATTACCTTGGTAATTATCTCACCCAAATGGTTGGTCTACATATGTTCTTCATTTTACATGGGAGGATTTTCCTTACTAATTTCTCTAGATTTGTAGCAATCCATTAGCAGCCAATCCATAAGCCTTATTAATTTCATGAACTTCATCTTAAGGAGAGGAGTGGACAACAGAAAAGACTGGTTTATGACTTATTTCTGAATTTATAACCCCCTTTTTACTTTTCTCTGAGCCCACGTCATTTCCCCTGTATTTCTGATTACATGGCTTCTTTCAGCTGCTACAGCATTGTTTATGTGGAAAAGTGTGTGTGGGTGTCATTAGAGGCAGCCCTCAAAAATGGCTAGTGCAAAAATTTGGGTTATTTTTTTTTTTACTTCCTGTAAGAGGCCACACCTGTCCCTGAACAACACACTGATTACAGAGAGGGAAGGCAGGAGGTAACACGACAACTTTGAGATTGAGATAGAGGGAGGGTAAAGACCATTAACTGCCAGAAAAATACATGATGTGTGATGTACAGCCGTGGTGCTTCTCACTTGTGCTTTGTAAGGCAGTGGAACAGATGACAAACAAATGTAAGGTGTCTTTTTTGGCAGAGGAAGATGTCATGAAGATGGTAAGGAGAGTCAGAGAGAAGAGCCCAGCTTCTCTCCACCGGGTCACACATAGAGGAGAGGTAAAAATAGTACCAACGAGGAGGGAAAATGAAACCTTGACTGTTCTCCTCTCCAAGTTCTCAGCAGCAACAGCACAGATGCCTTTACTAAGGAGCCATCCAAAAGGGAGTAAAACAAGGGTGAGAAAAACTCAAAAACAAGTGCCACTGGGAGAGCACTTAGTGCAGGGGAGGGAAGGGACCAAGAAATGGCTCCTAGGAGTAAAAAGGATATATATTTTCATGCGTGGTACCTGAGGAGGCCAGTAGAAAAGGCACTTTCTCTTTGCTTTTTGTGTCATTTATTACATGTAAAAATGAGCTAGAGCCATGTAATCTAAAAGCAGCTTTTTCTCCAGTTATTTCATTAACTGTCCTCCCCTGCAGTGCTGCCTAATTTTCATAGCCGATATGGACAAGAAAATTATATTTCCAATAAAGGCAGTGAGAAATAGAGTTGGGAGGAAGGTCACTGACTTCGGATTCTTTCTGCCTCTGTTCCTCACCGATTCTACCCTAATTAAGCAAACTTCTGAAGATCTGATGGATGAAAGAGTAATTTTAAAACTGAGTAAATATGTCAAAAGTTGTTCTTTTAGGCTTGTAACTTCACAGTTAGGTGTGTTTAAATGATGGATAAAGCCTAAGATGGAGTGTAGCTTTGAGCTTTAATTTTTTTCCAGTTCAGATGATTGAAATACTGAGGTCTCCAGGCACTCAAAGACCTGCTGACCTACAGGAACTGATTCTTCCCCCAACTGCAGTCAACTCACCCCATAGAGAAGCTGAGAGGAGGCAGAGGAGAGCTGAGAGCCCTTTGCAGGAGCTTTTGACTTTGTCACCCATCCACTGTGCAGGGTTTTATAAAAGAAATTTCCTTTAGGATGCAATTGTGTTCTGAAATGCAGGTTGTGGAGTTCTGGACTCATTCTAGTTTAGTGATTTCTGTAATAACTGCAAAGAAAGGGCCTCTTTTCCCATGTGCTCTCCTGGTGTTTTGCATGCAGTCTAACATGTCTTCAACCATTATATTCCCTGTTCTAAATAACTCAGCAGTCTGATTTCTTCTTAGACTGAGGCCCTGATTCCACTGTTGTGTACTCCTTGTTGGTTTAACTGCATTCAGTATCTAACAAGAAATTTGCAAATGTTTCAGTTATTAAGAAGCAGATAGAAACAAGTTTCCTCAGATCACTTTAACCGAGATAACAGAAATGATGAGCAAAATGCATCCTTAATTCTTCAATCAGAGATTGGACTATAAGCACCCCAGGGAACCAGACTCACTGAGTGGAGCTGTCAGATGTTTACAGTGTAGCTTTGGAAAGCAGAGGCATATGTAATTGAAATTATGTTTCCAGGGGACCTGCCAAAGTATTTTTGGCATATAGAATAACATTCAGTTAGTGAACAATTTGCAACCACTGTCTCTTTCATCCCATTACGCATCCAGATGTTCTACATGTTTATGTTCTTAATTTGCAAAGCAGAGAAACACTTCTGCCATTGCAGAATAAGGTGGGGAAGGCAAAATGGGGTAGATATTTGCTATCTTTATGCTACTTATTTGCTGCCTGTTTGGCGTGAGATGGCAGTACAAATATCTGCACAGGAGATATACATTCAGAAAATTTTCAAATTTGTCTATATTAAATTCTCATAATGATCTTCTTTACAATAACATTTCATTTCCATATAGAATGTATAAATAATGTGTGTAGAGAATACAGAAATTACACAAGATACTACAACATGTGGCCTGTAATTAAATGACAACTCTGTTATTAGTGTGATGGATATCTCAGGAGACTGGAATAAAACAAAAAATGCCTCTGACAGGCGTAGATCCATCTGGAATTCAGCCAAAGTAGCAGTGCTGGGAAATAATGCATCATTGAATTGGAGATGATGGCTATTTGAGAAACAAATTTTGCATCCTCAAATTCCTAACTCATCTCCCCAGCTTTACAACCAGTATCTGCTGCGGCTTTCAGAGAAGCTGCCAATGTTTTAAAATGATGGTGATACACTATTCTCTGCCCTTTAAAAGTGATCCTGATGCTCAAAAGTTCAGGTGGAAAAGCTGGATTTCATAAGGGAAAGGTAAAATCCCCAGTTCAGCAAACCATCCTCTGAGACTGAAGTTAGTGGCAGAGAAACAGTAAGAATCAAATTTTAGGACTGGAAACTCCCTATCTTTCACATGAAAAAAAAAATAACAACATAACATAATATAAACATAATTTGTTGAATGTATTTTGTATTTAGGTCTAGAAATGTCAGGAACTTGGATCTGTATAGTGAAAAGTTTCTGTAGTCAGAGTTCTGCCTCTGTTTTTTCCAAAACTCTGTAGAGGGAAAGGCTTAGAGCTTTCTGGCACATGGATGGCAACAGAAGGCTTGATGCAAAGAAGTGCTTAATACATGGAATAAATACAGCTGAAGTAATCTGACAGTGGAATAGCAGGCTCTGGTTCCATATCTGTTCTTCTTATCTCACCAGAAGAAGCACTTCATGGCACAGTTTCAAATAACTTGAGATCTGATATTCATGCAGAGCCTGTTAACTGAAAAGAGCAAAACTATTTTGGGGTTGGATATTTCTTTGGCCAGACAATAGAATTTCCCAACCCCTCAAGTTTAAGTATACATTTTGAACTATATGTAATCATACCCTAAATACGTCAAATCCCAATAAAAGTGCCCCATTAGAGATAGTCTCCTGCTTAGTAGCCTTCATGGTAGAAATTTGTGCCTTAATTCAGAGCTTAATTCTCCCACAACAGCTTTTAGACACTGGGCATTCTCAGGGCTTTCTTTGCCACATTGGATAAGGAACAATTTTGGACTTTCTTGCTACTCCAATAACCCACTATATGCACAATTCAGCAACATCAAATTGTTTCCACTTCTGGGGGAGATTTTCTTCAGTCTGCAGTGCTGCTCCTTCAGCTGAGCCTGAGGGAGCCTCCAGAGGCTTTGTCCTTGGGCATCTGCTGGCAGCAAGCATGACAGTGCTTTCATGGAGGCAGCAATCAGCTCTGTCAGGAAGAGTTTGGGGTTTGTTTCTTGGCACACACCCAACGTGCCCAAACACATAAAGGACTGCTGCCAATCCTGTCCTTCTTGCTGGAAAGGGCTCAGAGTTTCCAACTTCTCCTCTGAAATCCCTTTTTAAATGTCTCGCTTGTCCCAAAGGTGATGTGTCTCGGTGGGGCTGGAGGCATCAAGGATGACATTATGCAGGTGGAAGAGCATGTTTTTGGAGGGTAGTGACTTGGTCAGGGCTTGGCAGAAAACCCTGCCAGAGAGGAAAGCTGCTGCTGGATCTCAGCCATTCCTGAGATGCTCCAGGAAGGTCGAGGAAGGAGCCAGGATGTTGCTGCAACTGCAGCTGGCCGTGGTCATTTTGGACACAAGAGTAGGTCCTTCTGCTCCTGCTTTAATTTTCTGCTCAAAACTGTTTGCATTTAATCTGATTTTCTTAGAGGATTAGGAAAATCAAACTATGCAGTGTTACCAATTTCTGAAGGTGATTTTTAGTTCAGAAAATAGACAAGTTTTCCATGGAAAGTTCTCTTTCTCAAAGAAAAATGTCAAGTTTAGTCCCTGTAGACCTCATGCATTTAAAAAGAGCAATGCTAATGGGAAAATAATATTTTCCACTTGGTACTACTGAACAAATGTAGTATAGAAATCTGACTGATATTTTAGTTTGTCTTAGTTGTATAAAAACAAGCATTAAGAGAAAAAGTATACTTTGGAGTCCTAAATAATTGAATTTCTTCAGTTGGAAGTGCCCAGTGCATTTTTGCTGCCTGGTATATAAAGTGATATATACTGTGGGAACTGAGTTCTAAAAGTGATCTCAGCTTAAGACAATATGGAAAGTTATTTTAGATGCTGCTTTTCTTTCTTGCTCTCTTTAATAAGAGAGCAAGACACTCTTGATTTAAACACTCTTGATTTAAACTTTGAATCACTTAAATGAAAGTGTGGGACCTAAAAAAAATAAAATATATATATATATATATAGGACCTGTGTGTCCCTGAAAAACAGAAAACAGTTTCAAGAAACAGTTATTAAATTTCTTATATGCACTCTGGGACCATTTCAGATATGTTAGAAGCGACAGAAAATGAAAGCTACTCCTTGAGCTCCATGCTAGAATAGTCTTTACCAAGTTTCTGCAGAAGGGTTTTACTGTGGCCTCAGTTATGCCAGAAATTCAGAAATTCCACCTTATTGGAGCTCAGCTATTTGATGCTCAGGTGATTGTTGGAGCAGCAGGGAGATTGCTGTCAGTACCAAGAGGGGCAGATGTTGTACCAAGACCTGCTCGGTGCAAACGGGTTCCCTGGTTGTTGTGGGTTCCTGTAGCTGAATTTTAGTAGAAGGTGAGGCTTCCAGAAAGGTTTCTGTTAGAAGCTGCTGGAAGCTTCTCCTGCCCTGTGGAGCCAATGACAGCCAGGTCCAGGAGGGACTTCCTGCTGGTGGTCAGAGTTGAGCCAATTAAGAATCACAGTCACGCCTCTGTGATAACATAGTTAAGAACTAGGAGTTGCGCAGTTGAAAATAATTCCAGCCATGAGATAACAATGCAGAGAGAGAGACCAAGGTAGGAACAGGAGGAGGCAAAGGAGGGACCCCACACTGGAGCAGGTGTGGGGGGGAAGGACTCAGAGCTATTCCCCCTCCCCTCTCCCTGAAGCCCATGGAGATCTTTGGGGGTGCGGAGACCCCCCTTGCAGCCCCTGGAGGAGCAGGTGGATGCCCCAAGGAGCTGTTGCCCTGTGGAAGGCCCAGGATGGAGCAAGATCCTGGAAGAGACCAGCCATGACTCCTGGAGAAGGAGACCCACCTGGAGCAGGTTTTTCCCCCCAACAGAAATGTTGCCCGGGGGGTGGACTCACATTGGAGAGGTCTGTTGAGCACTGTCTCCTGTGGGAGGGACCCCATGGGAGCAGGGGAAGGACTCAGAGCTGTGGCCCCCCTGCATAGTGAAGACCGTGGTGGAGCAGGTTGTCCCCCTGCAGCCCACGGAGCCCATCGGGGTGCAGAGACCCGACTGCACCCCATGGGGTGACCCACAGGACAAGAGCAATGGCAGCAACAACAACCACCTGCGAAACTCCCATTCCCTGCTCTCTCGAACTGCTGGAGGGAGGGAGGAGTGGGAGGAGAGGGGTGTTCTTGGGACTGATCTATTTCTTATTTTTTAGTTTTAGTGCTTTTAGTTTTAGTTCTTATCTTGTTAGCAATAAATTTAAGTATTTAGCTACCCTGAGTTTGTTCTGCCATTATCTCGCAGCTGGTTTTTTGCCTTTTCTCCTTTTCCCTTTCCCTTTGGGAAAGAGAGGGACCTGGAGGTTTAGGTGGACACTGGGTGAAAACCACCACACGGGTTGGCTGCCCATCCCTGCCCGCTTGAGATAACCCTGGTGGAAGTGAGTAGCACTAACATGCCCTTAAGTCTGGTGCTGCCACACACTGGGGATCTTTATCACTTGCTACATGGGGGTTTTTTAACGCTCTGGACTCAATAAGATCAGAGGTGCACTGTCTAGAGCAGTCTGAAAACGGGCTGTACGTCTCAGTTACTCGTGTTTGATAAAGAAATGTGGCAGTGGTCCATGGCAGATCAGAATAATCATGTGGTATGCTCTGTTTGGCTGTGCTTAAGTACTGATAAATAAACATGTCCTTTTCCCCCCACCCTCTACTTTCCCACCCCTGCCTTGGGGTTCTGTATTCAGGGCACTCACAAGGCCAGATTTCTGTAGTAAGTGCCTAAACAGTTTTACAAAAAGTTAAACAGAAGTGAATATAGAAAACAAGCAAAAAATAACTTTAGAAGGGGCAGGGGGAAAAGGCTGAAAATGAGAAATCTGTTACTAGAAAAAAGTACTTCTGTGAAAAACATAAGATTCATCACCATCTTGGCTTTGTTGAGCAAGTTCATCTTTGCAGCTTGGAGGAAGGTCATGCCTGAGTTGAGTGCAGTGGAATGAAGAAAGGCAGCAGTGTGCTGGGCCCTGCTGTGTGCAGGTCACCCACAGCTTCAGGGCTACATTGTCTTGAAGAGGTAACCTCTTCTCAGTGCCCATCCTGCTCCCCAGGGACACCTCGGCATGAGCACAGCCCTGTTCTTAGATGAAGCCATGTGGTTATGGGTCTCTGGCTCTTTGAAAGCAGCAGCTGACATTTTCCTTCCACCTGCGTGGGAAGGTTTGTGATTTTTGTTCTTTCTTTCCCTCTGTTAGAAAAGGAAAACTTATCCTTAACCAAGTCATGTGGACAGAGGCGTTCATCTGGCTCTTCATGTTACTTTTTCCCCCTCTTCTTTGGAGACCTAGAAATGAGGAATAACCTCTCCCTTTGAGATGTTGTTTCTGCAGATCAGTTCTTCTTTCTTCCAGTCCTTCTGTTTAACTTTTTTGTTCTCTCTCTCTTTTGAAGAGATGGAAAAAGTCAAAGCCCCTTTGGAGAGTTAAAAATACTTGTGGTGGTAAAACAGCATTTGGAAGGAAAATCTGAAGCAGACAAATCTTCTTTCTTAGTCCTTGTGTAACTAGAAAGGGAAACAACTCATGTTCCAAATTTTGCCATGTCGCTGGCTGGGCTTATCTCTAAAACTGTAACACAGGTCCTCATGTCAGACTGCATTTTGGGGATTTAAGGTAGTCACTGCAGAATGGGACATGCTGGGTTTGAGTCTCATCTCCTTGTTACTTTCAAATTATTTTCAAAAAATTCTTTGTTTAGAAGTTTTCTTTAATCAAAATAACAAAGATAGGGAAAAAGATATACTTCTGGAGGAGATTTATTATTTATTTATTATTTGCCCATTTTCAAATAAATTGGGGTCAAATGTCAGTTTCATGGACAGTTCTTTGCTACACATAAACAAAATTTGGGACATTTTTGGCTTCAGAGATGACATAGAACATGCTTTGATTAGTTGGCAGTGAGTGGGTCACCTCCTTAACTCTGCAGGACAATAAAGAGGCGTGACTCAAACCTGAGTCCTGAGACGTGATTTCCATTGCCTGTTGTTTTTGGTGTGCCAATGTGAGCAGAATGTTTTCCAATTAATTAATTCCAATTAATTCCTTCCAGTCTTGGCATTGCCACCAGCAGTGTCCTGCCTGCCCCTCTGATCCTGAGATTCTTCATGTGCAAATAATATACCTGCCTCAATAAGGTACTTGTGTGAAATGCACATGAAGGTGGGGCTGAGATGAGCTTCAAACAAAGCTGAGATGAGCTTCAAACAAAAGAACTGGGGCTCTGAGAAGAAGGGATGTATTGCAACCTGCTCTAAAAACTGAATAAAACTTCCAGGACTGGGCCACAAGTTGAAAAACTCAGTGTTGCTGGTAAAAAATTAAATCCTATTTTTGTTTATGTCAGTGACAACCAGAGGATGTGCCAGGTCTTTTAAATACTTCAGCTTCTTGAATCAGAGAGGTAACATTGGACGAGACAAGGGCAGAAATAAGGGAGATAAGGTCAAGAAGGTTTATTATTTATCTTATTTCTCTTATTTATCTTATTCTTTCAAATGGTTAAAATGAAGTTTTTGTTTTGTTTTGTTTTAAATTTACAAAAAATGCAACCAGTAGTTTATTCATTTAGATAATGAAATTAAAACTCCTCATGAAAATCATGGAAACATGTTTGCTGACCATGATTAATATTTTCCTGGTGCTAGCAGAAATGGCATGTATTTTTTGATAGGTCTGTTTCCCCCAGTTCATGGAGAATTTATTGTTAACTCTTCTGGTTTGGTTTGGTTTTTGTTTGGTAGTTTTTCTTCCTCCCCCCACCTCTTATGCAATTCTTTCAGTGGTTATAGCCTGAAGGAATCAGTACACTGCTCCATATGGGATCTTAGTAAAGAAAAACTAATTTTCTCCTCTTTCCAAACTTTCACAATATTTTTTTCTAAAAGAAAGAAGAGTTTTTAGGGCCATTAGCTATGAATTGACAACTGTCAGAAAATCTCTCTTTTTCTCTTCAAGTACATTGGAAAATCCATGCATAGAATAATTTAAAAAACTTTATTAGCTTTTATCAAGATTTTTGCTATCTGCTTTTATCCACTTTATAAGCTTTTAGCTGTTATATTTGGTCCTGAATACTGACTAGTATTGGTCTGAACCCTTGCTTTTCCTCTTATAAATCACATTGTCATTAAATAACAAAACTTGATGCTAACAAAACTGAGTTTTCACTAATAAAACATTTTAAAAACCCACTAGAGAGTATTGAGGAACCCAGAAAGTTGACAGTAGTCAAGATTTGTCTTCATTAATATCACTAGTCTTTGTTAATAACTAATCCTATAAAAATGGGTCCTTGAAAAGGAGCAGAGAAGTAGCCAAAATGAGCAATTATGGGCCCAATTAAAAAAAAAATGTTTTCTTCATATCTTTATGGGTTCATTTTCAGGCAATTAGGCCGCAGGTACATTTCTTTGGCTGGTGAACTTTTAATGTTAAAACTCTGAAATTGATGAGCTATTTATTAAACTCTTTCTTTCTAACTGGAAGTATAATTATGCAAGGGATTATTGTCTCTTCATTTATTTTTCTGGAGTGATTAGCTTGTGATGCTATAAAACTCATTTATGGGAATGACTGATATTTATAATGTTTTAATTAAAATTGGATTGGAGAGCAAATGGGAGAATTTACATTCAGCATATACGGTTGTGTCAAATGTGTTTGACGGCAGTTGTCTTTTTATTAGCTTAGAATAATTAGTTGGGGTATTTATGTACTAATATTACCTAATTAACTCAGCAGCAAGGTAATTAATTTAGTTAATGGCTGTCCAAGAAAAAGAAAATAGTGCTGTAGTATAGAGAGATGCTTTCATTTCACTGGGTTCTTCTTGGTTAAATGATTTTTCAAATAGGTATTTTCTTTTAAAAGGATTCAGAGAATATATCTATTTCATTGGAGAGGGGAATTTTTGCATTTTATCCTTGGAAAAGCTAAGTACAGTGTCAATCATGCAGGGAGAGGGCAGAGCAATTGGATGGTCTAAAAGAAGCTCTTGGACAAGGTGTGCTTCATCCATCAAGAGCAGCTGCAGCTATTCCTTTGCTTTGAAATCCAATTTATTTTAAAGCATGCCTTACTGCAATACCATTGGATATCTGCTGGGTATAAGAATGAAGTGAAAATGTTGGGCACTGGGCAGATACGTAACCAGAACAAGCAAACAAAATATAAGTTCTTCTCACATTCACATATATGCAAACCCTTGGGGAAAAGAAAAGTTCAGTTCAGTCTTTTCAAGAGAAAGTTTTAGGATGAAGCATGGAAAATTAGGTGCAAGATTCCTAATTAAAAAATGATTCTGCTTTGCTTTCCACTTACTGAGTGGAGTTCACTGGCATGTCAATGATGCACAAGGTTTTTGGGAACTTTCCGTGTTTGTGTTTTTGCCCATATATTGCATGTACTATAAAGTGAGTGAAAAGCTGTCCCTCAAAAAACAAACAAACAAAAACAAAACCAAAAACCACCTATTTACTCGCAAAATATAAATACTTCATCATGTTATTTCTACTGGAAAGATTGAGTTTATAAGTGCTTGGTGAAAGACCATTCTTGGAGTCTTGACACCCAGAAGACTCAGTGGGTTACCAAGCAGCAGAAAAGTCAGGTTGAGAGTGATGGCAGTGCCACCCCACAGCCAGGGGGGTCACAGCACAGCACGATACTGACAGAGGCTGAGACCAGAGGGCCTCCCTTGACAGTGGCCCTCTGTGTCCTCTCCAATAAAGGGCTTGGCCTGAGTGACAAGGAAAGGTCCCAAACAGCCCTGAGCACCACAGGAGGACTGGTGTATATTCAGTTCAATGTATGTTTGCTCCATGTATATATGTATATTCATATATATCATGTATATACATATATTCATGTATATTCTCCATGTATATTCAACTCAGTGACTTCCCGAGCTCTGTTTGGTTTCACCCAATAATCCTTCTCGTTAACACTGTCCCACGTCCCCTCAAATGATTTAGCACGTCCTGCGGTGTCCCAGGACACCAACCACGTGTTTAAAGTCATGGCATATCTTTCCTGAACACTTGGGCATCATGAGCTTTGTTTTATGCCCTTTAATTCTTAGAGGAAATGGTTTCCATGCAGTGACTGAAGTTGATATATGACTGTTGTACTAACCTGCTCCTGCAGTAATTGTTTGTGTTTCCCACGAGCCTTACAGGATGGGGGTTTGTTGGGAGGTTCTCCCAGTTCGTTTGGTTCTGTTCAAAGAGTATTCGTTTGTTTTCCTCTGCTGACAAACATATCTAAAGTCATGTCAGAGCAGTTGCTCAGAATTCTGTGCTGTAAGATTTACTCACAGTAGTCAAGTAAGTAAACACAATAGGATGCAAAACTGGAGGGATTCGGGAAAGCGGCACACTCAGGTGCCTAAAGTACTGAACTAAAAGTTGTCACTGAACTCTGAGAAGTGGTTCTGTGGAAAGGATTCTGGCATCTCTTGACTCACAAGGATGTCTGATCAGTTTGGGGGAGGGAAGAAATATCCAGTCAAATGACTTTATTAACTTTACAAACCAAAAGGTCAGGTCAGAAACATGCAGACTGCCAAGTAGCTCTCTACAAATCCCTACAGAAGCTTTAAAAACCTATTTTTCTCTGTCTTTTTTTACCTTCTGACATCCAGTTCCTCTACATGTGTATGCTGCTCCTGTTCCTGAAAATTATATAATATAATTTATAAATTATAAAATATATTATGAAATATATTATAAACCCTGTTGATTGAGCCCACTTTTTTGGTCATAAAACAGCAACACAAGCTGAACAAGTATCAGCTTTGGTAGTCATTTCATAGGAAAAGATATTGTCTTAAAGCAGCTCTCAACTCTATAGGTTAAATATTTACATGACCTTACTCTTACCTTTCCTCACAGATGTTTTATTTGTATTTACTCTGCTGAATGAGACAAAGCAGAGACCATCTCATTCTTTGCAGCTGTTTTAGATATCCTGTAAGCAAATTGTGTGCTAATGTTTATTTTTTCAGAGTTTATCATTAGCAAAAAACACATTGTCATGCTTTCTTCTTTGTAGCTTGCTAGTTCTGATGAGATATATATCGTAATAATTCATGCACCATCATGTCTCAGTGCCTAATTAAAAAACTGATGACTTTAATTCATCAATGTTTCTGGCAATCCTTGAAATATCCTCTCACTTTTTGTCATTACAACCAAGAAGTTGCTTGGTTCATTGACAAATCTACTACTAAACTAAAGATAGGTGAGGAAGTTGAATTTTTAATTTATTTACAAAGGATGGAGCTGCAGAAGTTGTTTCAAAATAGCAATATTAATATTTGTTTTTTCTAACCTGAGCCATTTGATTTTGGGGGGCTTTGGTTTTTATTTTTGCATATCAGATTCTAGAAACTAGCTACTGTCTGAAGTACTGTCTGAAGGTGTAAAAGACAGGAATCAATTCCTTGACATTTCCACAAAGAAGTCTGATAAATCAAATGTCCTAAGTCTTTCACTTAGAGGGACTTTTTTTCAATATTAGGAAATTTTTGAATTTTTAAAAGCCTTTTCTCCCTCCCCCTCCTGCTTCTTTTTACTTGGGTGGTGGTGGTTTTTTTTGTTTGTTTTTGTTTTTGTTTTTTTTTTTGGGTTGGTGTTTTGTTTGTTTTGTTGTTGTTGTTGCTGGGTTTTTTCCCTGCATGTGGAAGCCAGTACTGGTATTTGTCCACATGATCTGATGGCAAATACCTGGGCAGTGAACAAATCAAATTCAGGGAGTGATCCTTGCAGCACATTTGATCTGTTCTTGACTTTCTGCAACACATTGGCAAATTTTGCCTCATATTAAAATTTTTAGCAAGGTTTCCATGTCTTTTGGGGTTTTTTTCCCCGTTTGCTTCTGGGGTTATACATAGCTATGTGCTGGGGCTTTATTCTGAGGGAAGTGGGACAGGAGGAAATCAGCAGATCAGAACATTCCATCTGAGTTGGCAAATTACAATCTTTCCTAGTATTGCAGTTGAGAATACGTAATTGGCATATATAAATTTTAATAATAGTGTGATCAAAGACACTGTGTATTATTTATCATCTTTTAAAGTGCAAGCATCCCTTGTACCAATTTTTTATGAACTGCCATATTCGCTTGTTGGTAGGGAAATACCATTATCCCTACGTTATTACCTGCATAAATATTTTAGTAATACAGAGCAATTCCTTATTGCCAATAAAGCAGAGGTTGCAGGATCCTCAATAAGTTGCAGCTCCGGGCATGGGTGGCATCTCAAAACTTTTTTGATTTTTCTATACATCCTCCAGAAGCCCTCATCAGTGAGGTCGCTGGTTGCTTAGGTAAAGTAATATACCTAAGAAATATATGACCCAATACCAGAAAGGCTAGAAATAAGAATGAACTCAGAAATATTTCAGATATCCACCTACAAAATAGTGGCTCTGTTCATGCATAGCCTTTCAAAAAATGTTTTTCTTCAGCAACCCTATCTTCAACGCGTTTCTGGTTGTGCCAGAGGAACATCACTCTGCATCTCTCACAGATAGGACCCTGAGCAGTCCCCTCTCTAACCCTACTGGACAAAGTGCAGGTGGAGTAGCAGGGCTTGTGTTTTATTTCTCAGCCCCCTCGTGGCTGCAGTGGGCTGTGGGCGGCTACGGCAGGGGTTGCCTTTTCAAATAGCGGTGGTTGACACCTCTTTTAAATGCTTCCAGTAGCGCTAGCATATGAACACAGTGACTAACAGTGCCTGACAAGCTCAGTTTTACTGCAGTTATTGCTCTGACAGGCCTTGACTTTCTGCCAATTCAGTTGGAAACAGGCTTTATATCCCTTTTGCCCCACTGGCTTTCCAGATTCTCGCTCTCATTTTTCGTAACCGCACATTTCTTTCTCTCACAGCTCTCGATTTCTCTGGAGTCATGGCCACGGTCACCCCTTCCCTTCCACCTGTGCTGTCTCTGCTGTGAAATCATTAAGACATATACAAACATTCTGAGAAAACAGAAGAGAGATAATTACAATGTTAATTGCTCTCTTCCCCCATTAATTTTTAAATAAAAATGTCTGGCTTGAGTGGGAGCTGCTCTACATGGAGCTTAGAGCCAACCTGTCCATTTAGAGCTCCACGGTGCCCATGACCCTCTCACCTGTCCCAGGAATGTGGTGTTTCCAGGGTCTGTCAGCCTGTGCAGACCACATGTGAGCTCCCAGGGAACACTTGATGAACAGCAGAGATTTATCTTTTTACCAAAGCCTGGCATGCTGTCAGTATAAATCAGGCAAAGCTGTGTGAAAGAAAACACATTTTACCAAGAAAATAAAGGGAAGGTTGAGGACCAAGGCTGAGGTTCGCACTAGTTCATCGTATCTTCTTCTTTTGAAGTGTAAACCTATGACTGTGCATAAATGTTAATAATTGTTAGTTACTGAGAGGATATAAGGCTACTCAAGTTAGTCACATGCTCAGAGCATTTAAGGTCATGGGTCCCAGCTCAAATGGAGTCAGGAGTATTAACTGTTCACAAACTGGACTGAAACGAGTGGCTGATGTCCACTTATTTTTAAATATTTGAGTATGCACCATGTGAATCTCATTGTCTCTTCTGTTCTGCTTTCTGGAGCTACAAAGACTACCTTGGCACTGGGGAATGAATTATTTCTTCCCTCTGAATGCTGCTGCCAGGTTTTGGCTAGGCTGATGATGTACTGGGTGTTAGAAAAATGATGCCACCTTTTCATGTTCTCCAGCTTGTTGATGGCTTTTTTATGTCCTTATTATTGCCTTACAGTCACCTACTGGCAGAACATTTGTGAGAAATACAAATGTGTTTTTTCTGTAGGTAAATCAATAGCAGTTTCCCCCCCCCCTCACATGCATCAGTACTTCATTATTAAGGAGCAGTTAAAGATTTGAGATAGAATAGTAGGATAAATACCAAAGGAACCAACACAACCCATGCCCCACCAGATTACACTAATTTCTGAGCTTCCATAGTTTCTTTTAAACCAACAGAATTATTTTTAGTCATGTCAGAGGTATAGTTCTCAATCTAAATATTTTCTAGAAGGAATTTTTAAGGTGTGGGCAGAATCCACTACAGCTAATCATAGTCAGCTGTAAAAGCTTGGCATTTTCCTTGGAGAACCAAGTATAGTCTGTAGAGTTCTCAGGTTTTCTGTAATGAAAGAATGGAGACTACCTGGATACCCTATCTAAGGAAACATTGTGAAGCCTGGAGAGAAAACAGCTCTGTATGAGGGAGAAAAAAATTTTAGGATAAAAATATATATTAATCATTGGTACTCTATAATCATTATGTTGTGCAATAGCCTAAAACCTACAATCTGGCACAAAGAATAATGAATACAAATTATATGTTTATACTGAAAATGTTTATTAGCATTCCACTGGTGAAATCACTGGATGTGGCTTCCCATTTGCTCTCTTTTTAAAAATTAATTACTTTCTAGTAGCGGTGATGAAAGTCCATGAGAACCAACTAAGAGAAGTTTTAACAGGATATTTACAATTCCTCAGAAGAAATCAGATGGATGTGCCCAGGTGTTTTGGGCAATGCATCCAAAACAATGACCAATGACCTGGATTCTGTTTTAGGATTTCCCATGAGGTGCCTGTGCTCAGTCTCTCCCCACTGGCAGTAGATTTTCCTCCCCACAGGACATTCCCTGAAGTGTGGATGCAGGAGGAGAATTCCTTTAGCTGGACCTACGTGACACTCAAATAATGTTCCATTGCAATTTAACCTGGTAATCTGAACTACTCTTTAAGCACATAGTGCCTTGATCATCTCCACTTTAGTAACAGGCATTTGAGTCTGCAGGACAGTCTGACAGTGGCCTTTAAACACATCTGGCTGCATGAAAACTGAATATGAATTTCAAAAGTACATACTTTTTTTTTCCTGGGGGGCTTCAGTTTTGAAGGACATTTTCATGTTCCTCTGTATCAACACAGAATTAGACTTTGTAGCTCTTTGATTTTGAAATCTAAGATAAGGCTTTTCTGAATATTGGATATTCATTCACAGTAAAGTTCAAGCAGAGTTTTTTGTGGAGGAATAGCAGAAATTATATTGAAGTACAATGAAATAAAATATTTTATTGACCTCTGGTATTTTTATTGGGCTCTGGTAAATTCAGTTCCATTTTCATTTCAATGAGTTTTCCGGCCCATTAGAGATGCAATTTGTTAGACATAATTAATACTGTTCTACTTACAATTTTTATACAAGATGAATATATATTAAATTGAAATAAAAAAAAATCATAAGTAACTGCACTAAAATGTCAGCTCAAAAACACTGATTATAAAAAGACTCCTGTATCTTTTGTTATTAGATGTATATGAATTGAAACACCTGTCCTGGGGTACCTACAATTCATGTCTCTTCAGAGAGCCACAAAACTACAAATTTTGATATATTTAACTTTAGTTGGTTGGAAAGATTTTCTATTTTAATTTTCTCAATGTAAATCAAATAAGATAAAAGCCAGATGACAGTAGTAATTCTTGGATCTTATGGAAGTTATTCCAGTAAGAACCATTGGAGGTTTGAAATTGGTAAAAAGGCATACATTTTTTCTGTGCAAACCTCTGCCTAGAGTTAGAGCAACAGTCAATTCTGGTTAAAGATAATTAAGAGAAGAGTTACACTTGATTGACTTTTTCCAGATGGTTTTGATATTTGGGTAGTTCAAGGACCAGAGGAGCAAAGCTCATTCACAGACCTTCGACGTATCGAAAATATCCTCAATTTGCACACCAAATTAAAACAAATTGTGTGTGCAGAGTCCTCAGTACATTGTTACTGAGATCAAATGAAGATCTCTTGGTACTGTCAGATAAGTATAAAGATGTCTTATTATAACCATACTGTAAATACTAAAAATAATCAGACTACTTGTGCTTGGTGTTCATCCTGCATATCCATGTGGAGTGAGAATAAGATATTCAGAAACACAGGAGTTAAAAAATACAAAGAGAATTACTTTCAGTCACATAAAAAGCAAAATATTATCTTCAATAGAATGGCAATAGATTTTTGACATAAATGTTTTGCCTGCTAAATGGAATCCTAGAGAAGGCTGACAAAAACATATTCTAATTAACGTTTGATGATAACTGTAAATGAAATATTTAATTATGAGCATAAGACAACAGCTCTGTCTCTAACCTTCTTGCAGCTGGGTTGATAGCACTTTTTCTGTCTTTGACAAGGAAATTAATTGTGTTGCTGAAGTGTGAGTTTAAAGCCTTTGAGTGTCCTTTGTTTCTCATCAGCACTAGTTTATATTCAACTCCGGAGAACAACTGGATGAGATTGGCTACGATTCCGAGAAGTGCTTTCCATTATTTCTTCCATGTGAATAGAAACAGGCCACCTGGCTGGATGTGAAGTGCCAGCACAGAGAGGACTCTTCAATGAGAGTCATGGGAGGATCCCAGAACTGTTGAGGTTGGAAGGAGCCTTGGAAACCACCGAGCCCGAAGCCCTTGCTCAGCCAAAGCACGTTGCTCAGGGATGTGTCTCTTGAGAGCCTCCGACGAGAGAGACTCCAAAACATTTCTAGGCAGCGATGCCAGTGTTTGACCACACTCCCAGGGAACCAAAACAAACAATCCCCCCCATAACCTTTTCTTATTTTGAAGTGGAATTCCCTGTATGTGCCCATTACCTCTTCCTTCTCTTGTCAGTGGGCTGAGAAGAGCTTGGCTTTATCTTTCATACTCTTGAGCCTTCTCCTCTCCAGCCTAAGCAGTCCCAGCTCTCAGCCTCTCCTTGACAAGTACTCCAGTCACTTAGTCACTGAATCCTGTAGATCAGTTTCAGAAATAACTCTCAACTACCTCTTCTTTACTTAAATGTCATCGGTTTGGTTTTGACTGCCCTATTTTTCATAATGTCTCAGGCTGCTAATACCTCAGAACTGAAAAGCTGTTGAAAATGAGAGTATTTACTCACAAAATCAGTTATCAGACTGAAAGCATATTAGGTGAGAGACTTTGATTTCCTTGTAGAAGACTTTGGTTGCAGTTCCCTCCTCAGTTCCCAGAGAGGCTGATCACACATGAGCACAGTTTTTAAGAGACCTATTTCAAACAGTTATGAGAGGAACCAGGGAGGGCACTTTGAAAAACAATGCTGTGGAGAAGAGAGACCTTTAGGTGAAGGTTTTTTGTTTGTATTTGTTTGTTTGTTTTGATCGAGGGGGGGGTTGTTGTTTTGGTTTTTGGAAGGCTTGTTTTTGGTTTCTTTGGGCAGGGAATTTTTTTTTTTTTTTTGGCTGTGCATTATAGAAATACTCAGTAGCTGATTTGAGAACATGTCTATTAGAAAAGTTCTTTCACCTGCAAATATCTGTGTTGCACGGGAAAAGCACACAGAAACTTTGTGCTCCCCTGGTATGTCATCGTATGAGGCAAAAATGAGCCTCTACTCCATCTGCTCCTTGTAGCTGGAATGTACTCTAATGGTCAGTACAACTAAAAAAAGAACACAAAAGGGCCATCAAAATCCCCAAAGCCCAATTACCCCATCTATTCAGGGTCTCTGAGGTGAATTAATGGAAGTTGTTACTGACAAAGACCTGAGAAATAAGCAGTAACTCCAGGCAGAAACTGTCAAACCTGTTCACTTCTTGAAGTCGCTTGAGGAGCTTTGGCATCCTTAGAATGGAAAGGGCCATGTGGGGGCTTAAGAGGCTACAGCAATTCCTCAATTTTAGTAAATAACATGGTGCCACCTGCAGAACAGAATAAAAATCTCTCACATCAGTCAGCTTTTCTGCAAAGGCCAGACAATTTTTGTCATCACCTCCATTTATACATTTTTGTCAGCGTTGTCTCTAAGGGCTATCTCAGTCCAGTGTAGCTGATATTGTCACACAAAATCTTCCCTCAGTTCTTTCTTTGTTGGAAGGGAGCCTTAGTTAGTTGTGCTCTTGTGAATGCTGTAACAAGCAATAAGGTATTGTAATATACCAGTGTAATATAATGTAACAAAATAATAAGCACTAAAACAATTCGAATTCTGTCTAAGGCACTCAAACCTAGCAAAAACTGAAATCTGGAGTCACTGACAATTCTGAAAAGAAATGCCCATAAATGTAGAAATTACCAAAATAAACTAAAAACACCCATAAAACCTAAGTTGGGTTGAATAAACTTCAAATCTACCTCAAAACACTCTAGTGTTTTGTTACAGTTCTGAATGTGCTGGCAAAGAGCATTCCACACAAAAATGAGAATAAATGTGGACAGAGGGACTTTGAGGAGTGTTTGCACTCGTTCAGCCTCAGATCTAAGGGGGTTCAAGCTGGAGGCCTAAATGTCCCTCCTCTGCATCATGGTCAGATGAACTCTGCAAAGTCACAGAAGCTGCCACTGAGTCTGATATATTTATTCTAAGTCAACATGTGGCTGATAGTTTATTTGTTTCCACTCCATTGGTTTTTTATTGTATGTTTTTCTGTTTTCTTTTTTTTTTTTTAATTGGGAAGTGTAGTTTGTTTGTATGTATGGCTCACCACTAATGTACTTTAATGTCTACTGCATCATCTGGGAAAAATAGAATTTTAAAAGCTGTGTAAACCTGTTGATAAACATGTTACTGAGTCTATCTCGTTGCCAAGGGAAAAGCATGCAGAATGTTTTAACTGGCAGTTCAGTTCAAGCACACACATCTCATTTGTGGATATCTCCCCCTCTGAACAGCACTGCTGTTCATCATCACATCTTCACTGACTCCTTTTGCAGCATTATAAATTGGGATACACACGGGTGACAGATACAGTGAGCTCAGCAGTGCGAGAGTGTTCATGAGCAAAGCGCACAGCAACAATCAATGTTCATTTTCATAAGTGGTGTAAAACCTAATAAATCACAGTGCAGAACAAGCAGGAGGCTGTGTTGTGTTACTCAGTGAATGCCCAGCTGTGACTAAAGGAGTTTTCAGTGGATTTAGAAAAGGTCAGTTCTGTTGTGGTTTGGTTTTTTTTTTTTTCCTCAGACTAGAGGAGTTACAAGCTGTGATTTTTTTTCACAGAGCAGAATGATTCTGAGCCAAATGAGAGAACTGAATATTTAGAGGTCATCAACAAAACACATCTTTAAGCACACACACGTTTGTTGGGATTTAGGAATGTAACTAATTTTCTAGTCAACATTCAACCTGACTTTTTCCTCTTGAGATAGTTTTGCATCTAAACATGACAAGCCATGGTGTCTGGGCCAAGAGGGTAAAACATTTTGATTTGTTCATAGCAGGAGGGTGCAGCATAAACCTTTCCAATACAAAAATTGTGAAATACTGTTTTCAGGAAGGTTTTTCCTCATAGAAAATATGTGTTCCCAACTGCAGAGCACATACATCTTTTTATTTAACTAGCTCATACTCTAAGAGCCAGACCTTCAGATAGACTTCCATTTGCACACATATAAGGTGGCCATAGAAAGAATTTTATTCAGATATACATAAACTCCCCAGGACTGCAAACTTATACTAAGGAAATTGAATATGTTTAAATACTGAAATTATTAATTTTTCATCAGCAGAAGATAAGAACAAGTAGGGGATATACAAAAACCTTAGTCAGAAATGTGCTTGGCATCGTGTAGATATAGACGTTTTGCTGAGAAGTTTGTTGGCAGGATGCACTCTTCATGTAAGACAGCCACAGGCTCTTCAAAAACCCCATAGAGGAACCAAACCAAGATCACTCTCACACGTTCTTGTGCATTATTCTGATAAGGTCTCTCCATAGAGACAGAATTGGAGCTTACTTTTCAGCCATGCATAATAATCCTCCTCACATCTCTTTTGCATCCTGTTTAAAAGAGACTATTGCCTACTTTTTAGTCCATTTTAAGCCAAAATAACTAGTGGGTTAATAACAGCTGTTTCTCTTTAAAATATACTTAGAAATCTAGTTTAGGATGCTAATTTGCTTTTGGATCGAGCCAAACTACTTTTTCAGTTTAATAAGAGCCCTTTCTGCATTTTAATCTCCTAATCAACAGTAATAGGCTATGGAAATATAGAAGCATAGTAGTGCTTCTTAAGAGGGGCATTTCTAAGTACTCACACATGATTCTGTAAAATGCGTGAAGCATTTTAAGATGCTCTTCCAGCATCTCAAGTATTTTAGTTCATCCAGTCAAGAAATCTGGCTCACACTGACAACCGTGGGCAATTGTAAAAGTGACTGAACTCTGAGTGGCCGGAGATAAACACGCCACCTATGACAGCTGCATCAGCTGTCCATCGATCTTCAGGAGCACAGCATTTGCTTTTCCAGTGAACTAGAATATTTTTTTCTACTTCTGTGGTGCTGTTTTGTGTTGGGGCTTTCTGTTTGTATGTTTGTCTTCCAAAAGCGAGACAGTAATGGCTGTCTTGAACTCTCGGAAAGTTGGCCAGGGGAGTGGAAGAGCCTGAAATTCAGGCACGGCTCCCAGGGTTACCAAAAGCCCACGATTCTCCAGCTCACTCATCTGGGCAGCTGCCACAGCCAACTGGCAGCCTGGAAACCTGGGAGGGAGGGTCAGCCTGGAGTTTCAACTCCATGGCAGGGAGCCAAAAAATCCTAAAAGTCATGGTTTGAGTGAAAAGCTGAGTCCTCGTTAGAAACATATGCAGTGTACTCCTCCTGGATTTGTCAGACCTTTAAGCAGCAGTCATGAGCAAATTAAATGAGATCCCAAGCTCCCCAGTTTGCTAGATGGGAAACCGAGTGTATTTCCAGCTGAAAACTGCCCACATTTTGAAGGAATTAATCAAGAGAAATATGTGTTTCTTCAATGTCTTTCAACCTCAGTAAATTAGTATTGTTTCACTGAAAAGCTGTCATCCAGCTGTAATGATATTAACCCTTGATTTGCCCAGTGTCTTGGACGTTTCAGAACTGGTTTCATGCTCTGTGATGAATACCACTTAAGAAGTTGCACTAACAAAAGGATAATTTATGACATAATGCCTTAACATGGCTGTAGCATATTGCCTTATTCAAAATACACTCTTCTTCTTCCTCCTCTCCCTTTCTCCTCCTGTTTCCCTCAGTGTTCGTGTTTCTGCAGTTGTGGCTTTAGATGAGATGGCAAAATCTTGTGTTTATTGTGCAAATGACTCACCCTTTCTGCCAGTCACACTTTCTGGTATTCAACAGCACAATAGCTGCTCTGATGGACCAGGCTGACTGAAAATCCTTCTGACCACAGAGGGTAGTGCTGACCAGAAACTGTGAGGAATGTGGGGGAATAAGGAACATAGAGATGCTTCCTCTGAAAGCATAGAGGCTTTGGGAATGCTGTGGGCAGCACGCAATGACCTAAGATGACTCCAAAACCCACAGGAGTTTAACCAGATAGTCAGGGATTAAGTGGCCTCCAAAGCTGAGTTCTGAGAAGTGAAACCTACCTCTGTGTGTCCATCCCCTGCTCAGTGATGGTAGCCTAGTGCACAAACATCCACACGAGCTTTGAACCAGGCTGCCTGTGGCAACAAAGAGACTTGCACAGACTAATTTGTCCTACAGAGAGAAAACCTCACCTGTCCCTCAGTTTAAATCCTCTTGGACAATCAGCAAGGACAAAGGAAGGGAATTAGGAAGGAGCTCTGTTGCCATACTTACAAAGCCATTAATTCCTAAATGGTTTCACATATAATAACCTTCTTTCATTTCCGCTATACCGAGTAGTATTGATTTTTGCTGCTGCAGCAGTGCCTTGAAGACCTGACCAGTGCCTCTAGGCATAGATGTTTTATATTTTTATAGGCATGTAAGACAGGGATAATCCATGCCCTAGGCAACTATCAAGTCAGAAAGCAACAGGATGTTAAAAATATATGGGGAGAAAGACAAGTAACAAGATAGTTAAGACTGCACATGAACTAGCAGACAAGAATAATACTGAAACAGGAAGATGAAGCTGCATTACTATTTCTCTCATAACATGTGTGATTAATTAATGTTAATGACTGCAGTATTATAGGATAAAGCAGTGACTTTAGTGCTTAGGATGTGAATGTGTTCATTAACAAAAGACTTACTTGTTCTTGCAACAGGCATACAACAGGTCACGATAGACCCACCAAATACCATCCTGTAGGGAATCGACACTGGTGTGCTTTCGTCATGTCTTGGGATATTAATTACCTGAGACAAGGAAACAAGGATAGCATTTTTAATGCTATTGAAAGTATCTAGAAGCAAAAGCAAGAAGTCACATTTTATTCTGCATTGCAGCACACAAAGCTGAAAGGACTGCTAATATGACTGCTTGAGATGAGGCTCTACATATGTAGGAAGTGCAATTTATCAAGGTTAATTTCGGCTAACAGTTACTGTTTTGATAACCACTACATGTCTCATGCTTGTACAAGCCTTCCAGGTCAAGTCCACTCCTCCTGGAAACCCCTCTTTCAGTTGCCTTTGTTCAGCATTAGAGAGAGATCTGCACCCTGGGAACTTCTGCTCTTGCTCTGCCTTAGAGCGCCGGAATATTGATTTGAATTTTTGGTTCTCATTTATTCAATTAGTGTAATTGCATACAAATGTTTCTGCTTTGTCTCCCCTTCCCATGCAATGTTCTCACAGCTCAGTCAGTAGCATTGCCCTTCACTGGGAGCACTGGGGTGTCTGAGCCTGAGCACCACCACACTGCAACCACGGGCGGGTCAAGACAGTCCTTGAGTTGAACCACTGGTGGCATCCTCCCCCTGAAGCAGGCATTCCTGTCTTAGGCTGGCATGCCAGAAGAATGCTGCCAGGAGAGATAAGAGTCCATTTTTAAGCATCAGTTATCAGTCTTATGCTTAGTGTGAATATATGTTTACGCCTCTGTTTGACGCACGGGATATCTGTGGATTTAGGATATGCTAGAAACTAGATTAGAACTTGCAGGTTTTAAGAGTATATGCACAAGCTTCATCTTCATATTTCATAGTAGTGAAGTATCTCAATGTTCACTGATTCAGGTTGTTAATTGAATGAATATTTTCTTATTATTTCTTTAAAAATCGTGTCTCCCCCTCACTGACTATGACTTCCACTTCCCGTGCATGCTGCTTTCCATGCTTCTGTGGCAAAAGAAGGATTCACTTACCCAAGTTCACTTTGTAATCAAAACTTACTACAATAAATAAGGGCAAACACTTGAATGAAGACATTTATGCTATGCTTATGTGAAGTATAGTAGAAACCAATCATTCTCTATTTATTATTATTTCAAATACCACCGTGTATGTGTAAACAGAGGGCTTCAGAGTCCTATTTATACAAATACTCTCACATAGCCTACAATTGCTGTGTGATAAAATTGCATATTTATGCTACATAGTATATTGACTGAATGCATGTAAGAAATTGCAGCACTTTAACTGCGGGTTGAAATGTGTTATTGAAAAGCTGATTTTATGTTTGACGTAAAATAACAGAATTATACCAGTAATACTAACTTTTAAATACTATTAACGGCTAGTACTCTGTTATTTCAATAAACAGAGACCTGGCTCTTCTAAAATAATTTCTCAAGCTATTAGCATGGTTATTTTTCTTTTTAAGGCAATGTATTAGAAGTCCTATATTGGACATCAGCCTGCACAAGAGTAGCTGTAATTCAAGAGTCACTTCTTCATTCCTCAGAATGAAGAATTTTGCCTGCAGATATATGTGTATAATGAATATATGAGTAGTTCTTACCAAATAACAATATAATATTCTTTATTGTGCTCAGACCCTCACTTACAAAACAGTCAAGAAATGTCAAACATTTGGATAAATAAGTTCTTACTGAGTTTTACTTCTCTCAAATGCTGCATACATTGTTCAGAATAAGTCCTTTACTGCCAGGAAAGAAAATGTAGTTCACCCCTCAGGCAGATGTTAGAGAAGCAAAGTGTGGATAAGAAGGTAAGTCTGGAGAAGGTGTTAACCAGTTTCATGCTTATTGATCAGCTGACAGTGCTGAGAAGAGATGGTTCTACAGCCCCCCAGACATCAGCTGCCTGCTGAGCTGGATGGGAATCACCATGATGAATGCTGTAGGGGAATTATTGCATGCATTTGCTTTAACAATAGGTCCTGGAGTTATAATGTATTCCAGAAGAAATTATGCTTCAAAGATGAATAAGCAATTGATTATTTTCACATAAGTTATTTTAAGAAAAGCTATCTGCTACTAAAATGGAAAATCCCATCTTCCAGCATTGCAAGCTAATAACAATCTTGGATTTTCATCAATCAGACCCTAATAATAGCAATAGCTAGTGGTGATTTTAAGAAGTAGGATTTCCGAGGCCAAATTCCCTGTAAAGCATTTCAATTTCACACCCTGGAATACCAGCTCAAATTTTTGGAAAAGCACAAGAAATACTTGAAGTTCTGCAAACATGATAGGCCTCTTGCTTCTCAAGGGAGCCAAGATGCATCCAAAGGGTCTTATGTTAAAATACAAACATAAATTTCTGAGTGGATAGTTGAGCAGTGACTCCTATTAGATGCCTCTTCTGAGAATGTGTCTTCTGGGAGATCTGGAAGTTAGACTAACAGATGACAGCCTGTCCCACTGCATCAGGCTCTCCAGTGGTGAGGCTGGAGACAATCATGCCTTTTTCCCCAATCTCTGTCTAGAATGGTCCTTTTTGACTGATGGAAATCCTTAGCATTATATTCCACAGGTATCATTTTGAGATAAATGAAACCACTATTTCTCAACCTTTTTAAATTTTCTGAGACAGATGTCAGCAATAACCATAATACTTCCCTGAATCTTGTTTTATTTTCCTTCTTTTCCTCTCTAAATGAATCAAGGTGAAATCCTTTGTGAAGCTCTTCAGAACATCCAGATGTAGCATAATAAAAGGCAGAAAAGGTCACTATCTTCAAGAATCTGTCATAGTTCTTTTAACCATGATGATTACAAATCCAACTCAATTCCATGCATCTGGCCAGGTGGTTCTTTGCACTTGTAATACGTGAGTGGCCATGCTGTGCAATCATGATGACCCTCTAAAGGCCCCAAAGTCACAAACAGCCTGAGATGCTGAACACAAGCATTTTATTTTATTAGGCTTAGAGCCCAAAGTGCTCCAGGAATTTTCCAAACACAGAGATGGATCCTGTCTTTGTCTTTGCATCGTTGCTAACAAAACAATCTATGACATTTTGTTGGTGGGTTTGTCCCACCTCAGAGAACCATGCATGATGGTGCCCAACAGAAATCCCTGTGTCTGAAGTTCTGTGTTCACTGCAATACACACAAAACTCTTTTTTTCACCTTCAGAGTTTTTTTCTTACACAATTGTGAACCTGGCCATAAAAACCTGCTGAATGTCTTTTTTCCCCTTGCATATTAATGAAATGGAATGAAAAATCATGATGTTTGAATTTAATTTTTTAATGATTATTCTTCAGATAATTAATTCATAAGTCATTTCTAGGCCCTGGAGATTTCTGTGATACATCAGAGCTAATGTTGCAGTAAAGATAGTGGAATTAAGTGGTATGGAGGTGGTACAGATTCTGAAATGCTGGCACTGAGCATTCATGAAGCCTCCTGTGGGCTGCAGAATGATGGAGCCCCTAAATATATCTTCCCTTGTTTGCCTAGGTAAGCAAAGAGATGCAAAAACCAAAACAGGCAGAGCTAGTGGATACTGTAAGAGCTCTCTGTTCTAATACTAGCAAGAAACTGCAGTGGGAACAAATGCTTGACCTCTTGTCTTTCACAAGAGTCAGATTCCATCCTCAGAAATGCTTGTAAAGCTTTCAGTTTCAGCAGGTAAATATTTATACCTGAAAGGAAGGGTTTGACCCAAAATAAACAGACTACGTGTTTAGCATTTTTCTGAGGCTCATTTTCTACTTCCAGTCCATGGCTGAAGAATGTAAGTGTGCCCTTTGAAAGCAGTCAGAGAACACTTAAAGCCAGCCCAGTGCTGCTCTTAAGGTGACTAGAGGGAGAGCAGGAAGGCACCTGCAGTTTGAACATCTCCAGAAGAGTCACAGCTTCCAACTGGAGCCGTGCCTGGCTAATGGGTAAATGGAGACACTGGTGGTTAATTCTTTCTTGGGGTGGTCTTGCAGGGCCTACCACTTTGCCTTCTTCCTGGCACTTCCTCAGGGTTCAGTGGAACAGTAGGACAAAGGCCGAGAACTGCTCCTTGGGAAAGGATTTTGACTAATTGTAACACATTTTTCATCAACCAAACGCATTTCTAGTAGTGAATAAGCCCAGAGTCAAAGTAATGTCAAGACCTTCATGGCAACTCCTTTACTGTTGGTTGCTCATTAGCCTAAAACATCTGCTCTTTCCCTTTGCCCCCTCCTCTCTGTTCTTTTGAAGATAATCACTGTGAGGAACAGAAAAAGACCTTCAGGAGGATAAAGACAGCTGGAAAAAAATAAGAAANCAACCCACTATGGAGTTACCCTTGCACTGCATTGGGGTTTTTTGGAGATGCACAGAATCAGAAGAAATAGTGACCACAGATATTATTTGGCTGCTTTTCAGTTCTGCACTAAAAAAAAAAAAAAAAAAAAAAGTTACAAAAAGTCACAATACTTCATTCTTCATTCAGCCATGTTAATAATGACCAGTAGTACAGAAATTGAAAGCAATTACCTGGTCTGAAACTGGTGGACAAGTTCATTTGTGGTCATAATATTTCCACATAATGAAAGTGCATCAGATGTTTAATATGACTGCATAAATGTTTTTAATATCTGATACTTCATCCCTGTGTGAGACAAACAATATGCAGTGCATTCCTAGGATATTCTTTCAAGTATTGGTTAGGATCAACTCAGAGAACATGGGTAAACTTGCACCTTCCTCATTCAGTTCCTTTGCAGAGAGTGTGTATTGGCAACGGACTGTGATGTTTTTGTTTTGCCTGATTATAATCTCTCCGTGGGGAAATACCAGTTTATCTATATGCTCCATATTTCCCCAGACACAGCAGAAATGTGCTCCTGCAGACAAATTACATGCTCATATCAGAGGACAAAAAGAGACCTTCTCCTACGATCAAATCCCTGGTCTTTAATTTTGGTGAGCATTTGATTCAGAACTCATCTCTGCAGCTGAAACAGAAAATCTGTAAAACAGTCTCTCAGGCTTTTGGAAGAGAGACAGAAATAATCTTATCTCTGTACAGGCCCTGCTGGTCTTTTTAGCAAGAATGTCCCAAGAATGCTCAGCTAGGACATACTTCAAGGAAATGACCCCTTTTGTCATCACACTGAAATGTAAAAGATTTGGGAAGTGTGGTGATGTTTTCATCAAGACTTTTATTGTAGGAAATTCTTTTGTTAAGGAATTGTGAATTAAGTTGTTTCCTTGCTTGGATGCAGAGGTTTCATTTATTTGAGCACTGCCTTTAAAGTAGCTGTTAAGAAAACAATAGAACCACTCATCTGAAATAAAATAATTAAAAAATAAATCACTGCTGACACCAAAGTGTATTTAAAAGCAGCTGCAGTCAATAAGATGGTTGAATTTTAGTTCACAAAAATGAAAGGCATGCAGCCACATGGGACCAATAATACTGGGTAATTTAAGATTTGTGCAGAACAAATCAGGAGAAATATGCACCTGAAAGCATAAAAAAAAGAAACTGTAAATGGTTTAAGGGTTTTTGTTAAGTTCTAGGAGAACTACAGGAAGTAGTGATTAAGAGGGCAGTCTTTGAGAAGGGCTGATACAATTGGACCTGTATCCCTGATCAGGAAGAGAGAGGAATTCTGAGCAGTTTAGAGATCCCTGTACCTGGAAAGCGTACAAAGAACTGCATGTGAAACAGGTGGAAAATTAAAAAAAATCTTAATAACTTCAGTAGTGACCATATACTATAAATTGTTAAATTCAGATTCACCAGGCCATGCTTATAGCAAGTAGTATAGCAAGTAGTACCTTCTGCAAAAAGAGTTGTAACATTTGGATAATTCATTTATTTCAAAACTAAACTAACTTAATTCCTGAATAGTATCTGCCCTTTCAAATGTTCTTGCCTGTTGTATAGAGCAACTCTGACTCAGAAAATGAATAATTGATAAGGTGTAAGCCTGTTAGCAATTGGGATCTTTTCAGATCTTTGAGTGAGAAAGAGGTTTGCTTTCATCTCTAAAATGAGCAGAACATTTTAGAGGAATTGAAGCCGGGTGGTTCAGAGCATTAAATCTTGGCTCAGTAGAACTGGGTTTTGTTCCCAGAGTTTTCACAAATGTTTGTCTGATGGGAGGAGACTTTACAGGAAGACATAAGGCTTACGATTTCAAGTCATCCTAAAGTTTGAATATTGACTGTGTTTAATTAATTAGCCAGCTGGATGGTGGGGAGGAGAAAGACCATGTAAGACAGCAGGAACTGTTCATCAGCAGAGAGCTTTGGTTCCCAGGCTTTGGAAATATTTTGTAGGTTTACATGACCATCAAAATAGGTCTGACTAAAGTCTGGATTTCCATTTTTCTTGTCTGTGTTAGCTCTTTCTAGATCATGTTATATTTTCTCTTTCATTTCATTAGCATCGTTCCTGTGAAATGCTATGACTCCTGTTTGGGCTTTGGCACAGAGAGTAGCACCCTACAAAGCCTATCAGTGTACAGAAAACCTAGTTTGGACATTTCAGTTCTCAAGGCTGGATGACATGGCAAAAGGTCACTTGATACCTGACTGGGATAGAGATGGATGAAGATGAATTGACACCTGGAAAGAATTTTTTCTCACGGTGGATATTTTTTTTTCCCAAGCACAGATCATTATGCAATGATTTCAGAACAGGATGAGACATTACAAGCATCCAGTTTTGTGGATGGTACTGGGGGAAAGAAATTGTTCAAAATTTCATCTTTCTTCTTTAGACAAGTGGCCTCATTTATAAGCCAGGTGCATATCAAAAGAGGTACATTTGTTCTTCAAAGCTGATGGTGTGCCTGCTTGGGATCTGGTTTATAGCATGACTTTTATGTTAGTTTTACATGGGTTTTGCTTTTGTGAAAGATCTGATTTGAGCCACAGTTTATCTGTTTATTTTATAAATTTATTTATAATGTAGCCTATGTGTTTCACAGAGAACTTGACTGTGCTCACTGGATTAATTAATGTTTTGACCACTAATTCAAATTGACAGTACAGGTTGTAAATGGTTCCATGTTTGTATGCTGGTACTGTGGTTTGCAGAGGGTGACTCAACAAGTCATTCAGTATGGCACAGAAAGCTTGGTGTCCACACCAAAGGTTGCCTCTTCTCACTTCTTTGAAGGTACACATATGGCAAATAAATGGACAGGCCTATTCTTGCAAGGCATGTTGCTGGATCATCATGATTATGAGGTCAGTGTTGGAGTCCTGTCAGACAGACAGACAACACTTGTCATGGTGCTTGGAAAACAAACTTTTTGAACAGCAGGTGGTTTATTTGGTCTGCCAACTTTTCTGTAGTTTCTGGGTATGATGGTGCAAATGATTTACAGGAGAGCTCTAGAACTTTATTATTTAAAGTCATTTTAAAATTCTTTGAGGCAAAGTGCCATGGAAATACACAATCACTATTAATTGGCTTATCAGACTTCAGAGAATGCCCCAGTAATTGCACGTTTAATAGACCCCCTGGAGTTTTTGTGATGCAACAGCTATATTGTAAGCAAACATTTCCATTAGTTTCTTTCAGTGTACCATTGCAGTGACAGGAGAAGACAAGATGGAACATCCCCATGGTCAAAACATCCACTCCGTTTAGCCAAACGGTGGCATGTCTTCGAAGTTCCTCCAGGGAACAGAGTCCAAGCAGGGGCTCGGCAATGAGATGTGGCATTTACCACGCTTTGCTGCTCCAATCCTTAACCACTTTGGAAGTTTGGTCTGCAATAGTAGAGCAGTTCTAATCTCCTTAGAGATTAATAAAAGGAAATCAACCTAATTTTATTGAATTAAAAAGGAAACCATCTAATTTTATTTTAAGAATAGCAAAGGATTTTAATAAAGTGGCCTAACAGCTGGAATTAGGACTTCAGTGGGACCAGTCTGGCCTGCTACTTTTGTAAAAATAAAGAGGAGAATGGTGTTTGTGTTCAGTGTTCTTCAGGAGCCTGGTATGAGAGGGGACTTGAGGGAGAGAAAATAAAGAATGAAGGAAAATAAATACCTGTAGATAGTATCCCCAATTTAAAAGAACTGAGGACAATTCTAATTCTGCACATTCTGGATCACAGAGTTAAGAGGAGAGTTTATGAGGCACCTAAAGGAATACAAATGAGATGATCACAACAGAAATAAGTACTTTACTCCTGTAATGAGAGACCTGCTTGCCTTTCTTTTTTTTCCTTCACTGAACATGTCATGAAATATTAAAAATGCCTGTTTCATGGCATAATAATGCACTGTGTCATCTCATGAAAACATGACTAACAGCTAAAGTCTAAAATATAAACCTAACTTCAGAACCTAAGCTTTAGAGGTAAGAATATAAACAGGTCAGTGTACATGTAACTTCAAAACAGCCGTGTGAAATAGCAAAGGATGTATATCACACTAAGCATGGGTAGCAGTACACTGAGGTACACAGCCCTAAGGTGTGCCCCTGACAGGCAGTGGTATCTTACACCTAAAATCAAATTACTTAAATTTATCCTGACATCACTGCAGTGATTTTTTTCTCACTATTTTCTTATTTTTAGAATGAACGTTGTGGGATGTGAGTACAGTGCAATATAGTGAACACCTTCTTTTAAAGTGCAAGCCTCTGTTTATGTTCCTTAATTTAGAAATATTTCGATAATAAAATAACTGCATGAATGCTGCACTCAGCAATTTGATGTCCTGGGGCTTTTCCAGGTGCTTTAGAGATGTCCCTTAAGAGAAACACATTTCTTCATATAGGGCTTATTAGAGAGGCATTGCTCATTTATCTCTGATTCCTATAGGGTGACATGCAGCATTGTGGCTATAGGGTTTAAGTCTTTGTTTTCACTTCTATTTTTGCTTTTCTAAGCAAGCAAATAAAAACCCAAACAGTACATTCTATGGTGGAATTAATAGCTCTTCCCTAGTATGTTAATTGTGTCAAGTGCAGATGTCACTCTAATAGCAGCTCCTACTGATTTTAAAGCTGCAAGTGTTATCTCATTCCTCTTTTAACATTAATTCTACTCAGTGGCACACGTAAAGCCATATTACCTGATCTAATGATATCTGAAGCTCTTTAAGCAACAACTGTGGGCACCAGGCAGGGAGATAACCTCCATCTGACCTGAGAACAGTTCATCTGAGGCAACAGGTAGTGTTGGAGTGCTTACAAAAAAAACCCAAAACACTCTGAACAAACAAACAAAATAACCCAAAATAAACCCTCAAACCAAAAACCAACCAAACGAGCAAAACCAACCAACAAGAAGAACAAAAAATCCCCCACCAAGCAACAACATAGTGCTATTTCCCTGCTGTCTGACAGCTGGAGCACAAGAGTGAACCCTCACAGATGGATGAGAACATTACCTAGGCTCAGACCACTTAAAATTCTAATTAAAGTAGCAAGGAAAGTTCTCAGGGTCAGTTTCTGGATTTGCCTCTGTTGCTGTTGGGTGGGGAGAAGCACTTTTTGCAAGAGAGAAGCAACAATGCATTTGACTGCTGTGAGACAGTGAGTTAACAAAGTTCATCAGTGAATGTGACAGAGGTTTAACAAGATTCAATGGAATGATCCACTTGAGTATTTACTGCAGAGAGGATGGGATCAGACAACACTGTCAGAGAGACCCTCCCACTGAGTCATGAGGTTCAGAAAAGACCCCCCTGCATTCTAAACTCCTTCTCAGAGGCAAATTCAGGCGCAGCTGAATCCCAATTTAGTCCCAGATGTGATCAATAGTTTATGTGTAAAGGATTATATGTGCACAATCAATCCCTTATATCACTTAGTAAGCCTTCAAAGCTTCAGCACTTTCACTCCCAATTGACTTGCTAGGTATCTGACATGATAAGCATTCACTGAACCCTGAGGAGTAATCTTGAGAGGCATCTCTACTCACAAGGAGATCTTGGTGTACAACTTGCTGCTGTGGAGCCCAGCAGGCTCTGGGCTGTTCAGCCTTTACAGACTGAGGTGATGGACTGACAGTCAGATTTGCACACCAGCTGTATTTCAGTGGGCACATGCTCACCTAGTCCTCAGCTGTTGAGCAGGATTGATAACCCTTAACTGTGGTGGTGTTGTCTCTCTCCTCAGTGCCCACCTTAAGCTGGACACAGCCATCACAGCTGACACTGTGTACTGGTTTAGAGTTAAACTGGCAGGAGAAATGAATCCAACTCACAATGGGATTGCAAGTCAGAATAACAATTTAATAAAAGATCACAAAATACACTGATACAGAAGGAAAATTCGTTTGTGCCACAAAAACACCAGATGTACAGCCTGGCACAGTGGGGCACAAGCAGAATGGAGCTCACCAACCCCTGTGCTGAGCACCACGTGGCCCTGCCCCGAGTTTAAAGTAACAAAGAAAACCAGAAACAAACCTGCTGGTGAAAATGATGGTTACAGTCTGGTGACAGTCTCAGTCTGGTCGAGGCTCTGGTCCTCCTCTGGATCTGAAGAGAGCCCCCAGTCCCAAAACTCCAAGCTTATATCCACTTGGGCTCAGATGGGAACACCCAGCCCCTCCCCCAGGGCGGAGACTTCCACAATGGGTGATTTACTCTGTGAGGTGACCAATGGCATATTTTTGGCACCCCTGATGGCCCATTAGCAGATATGGGCCCCTCAGGTGGGTGTGGGGGCAGGCAGAGAAGGTGGTGGGTTGGGAGCACACTGCCACATCTACATAGCATCTGCCTAAACAAGACCTTTCTAAATGTGTACTAACTCTCACTGGGAAACAGGACAGGAGAGTTCCTTGTCAGAGAAAAACAACAACTATTCACTTCCCTCAAAACCAATCCTGCCTGCATGATGGGCAGTCTCCTTCTCTATCTCTCTGTCCAGACTTGCAGGAGGGCAGTAGCAAAGCTGAGGCAAAATTAAAGTATAATATATCAGACCGGAGCTGCTGTCTGTGGATGACTACATAGATAGTCGTGGGTCACACTGTGATACTGAACAAAGCTTTGTTTCCAAAGCAAAAAAAAAAGGAAAGGAGGTGGTAAAGGCAGCCTCTGATGGGAAAAAGGGCACCATTTCCACTCCTTGGAGAAACCCCTGACGTTCCTCTTAAAACCCTGCTTTCCTAAGTCCTGTCAGAGATTGAGATGATTGTGTTAAAAATCAGAGACACATGTGTTTTGATCATTAAATTCTTAGACAGGTTGATGTCAAAGCATAAACCACGAGACTACACAGTGCCAGAGGAATGGCCCACAAGGCAGCACCCAGTTTGTCACAGCAGCGCTGAACGTGTGTGTGTAGGATGTAAAATTGATTTCTCTAAAACAATACTCCTTTCCAGACTACTCCAGAGTATTCCAGAAAATATAATTCATGATATTCAATTTCTTAAATTGGTTAAAGGCTATCATTCTGATTGGGTTTTTTGGTGATTTTGGTTTGGGCCTTTTTTGGAAGTAATGGTGAAGGGTGGCTTAGACACGGTGTCTCTACTGAAGGGAAATGAAGCTGTTGTGATTGCCTCTGTACAGCAGCTAAAGCACATTTAGAATATTTATACCATACATTCTGAATGGGAAAAAAAGCACTTTGATTTGTCAAAGTGCTATAAAGGGTCAGGAAAGCTCACCTCTTGAGCTAATTTTCTGGTCTTATTTCAAACCTCTTGCTATTATCCAAATAATTATTTCTCCTCTGTTCAAGCTTCTCCATTTGCCTAATGTGCAAGCAAAGCAGTAGGATGAATAATCTTGACACCTGAAGTCTCACTGCCAGAGCTTACCAGATGATGAGGTTGTTCTCTGTCCCCATTCCCTGGGTGGTTTCTCAGAGCAGACCCAGCCCTCTCCTGAGGTTTCCTGCTGGTATTTAAGCAGTTGAAACTCACTTACTTATAGCATGCCCAAGAGCCTGTCTAATGCTTTCATCCCTCACTGTTTGGAAACTATTTCAAGGAGCCTGAGCAAAAAATGCTCCAGTTACCCAAATATGAATCTGATGAGTGAACCCAGTGCTTTAAAATACTTTTATCATTATCTCCAGTGAATGCAGTTTTGTCTTACTGTCAGGCTGCCATTCTGTTCCATACAGCTACTTTATTGCACACAGAATTCTTTGGTGTATTGGATGGTTGTCGGGTTTCTCCCCTCGCTCTCCTGTGTCTTTTCTGGTGTGGTCCCCACTTCCAAGCATTTGAGAGTTTAACAGTAGCTTTATAGCACACAGGTTTAAAGGTTAGTTCAGTCTAAAGAATCGATGGGATTGGAAAAGTAAGGACAGGAGGAGGACAGAAGGGTGTATTTTGGATAAACTTATTAAGCAGAGGGTGGGAGCTACACCATTTATGATCAGCTTCAAAACCTAGTTTTATCCCCTGCTTTAAAAAGTAGCCATTCTGAGATGCAGCAAAAAGATTTGCCCTTGATTTTGGCAAAGGATCTCAAAATATTTCAGTAGTCCTAGAGATAGCAATGTGTTTTGTGGAGAATGAAGCAAAATGTGCAGTTGAAAATCAACATGCAATCAAGAAGTGAATTCCCAAGGGAGACTCCTTTCCTAAAGAAAATGAGAGCTCAGATACCCAGCATATCTAGGCCTCATTAACACATACTGCTAAGCTTTATACAAAGCAAAAATGACTTACTGCTTTTTTGGGAACACCTTGGGATATGTAACTGCACCTTGATGGAAATAAAACAGCACCTCTGATTTTCAGTGTTGCCATGAGCAGCAGCTCTGTTATTAATTGCAGCCTGCATCACCTCCTGAAACAAACACTTCACTGAAAGACAGGTGATGCAGAAGGTTGGTAATGCAAAGTCAATCAGAGCTTCTGGGATATATACTAAGAGTAACAATGTTCTTTTTGCATCCCATCCTCATAATTTTTAACAAAATCAGTTCTTATGATTCCCTTAAAAAAAACAAACAAACAAAAAAAAACCAAAATAAACAACACTGTTTTTGCACACGTCATCTGTGCAATCACCATCCTGAAATGGTGAAGCTTTAACACATGTTTCTGTATTTTCTGGAAAATATGGACAGTAGCCACATTTGGGAAAAAGTCTCATCTAACATAGAGGTTTTTCTTTGTAGAAGTGAATACAAAATTACTAAGTGTGTAATTCAGGAAAACTTTCCTGTACAGCACAGCAGTTAAGTTGGGACTGTCTGGAGTGTTGGGTTACTTCTTCTCCTTAAGCAGGGATGTTTTCAGACAGTAATAATTCAGGACTGGATTTAAATGGTCTGCTTTCCTTCCATTTTTATTCAGTTGCACCCAAGAATGCTTCTTTCTCCATCTCAAGCCCAAGATTGTGTTTTTGAACTGACTGGGTATTATTAAAAGGCTGGAAATTCCTCCAGACTTTCATATTTAGTGCACTGGAAAACACTGATTTTATATTCCCTGAAATGCCATTAGCTATTTTTTTGAAGAAAATAAATAAGACTTTTTAATTAAAGAAATGGGTATTTGTACAGAGAAATATTGAATTGGTACATGCTGTGATCAAATAATGAATTTCATTCATGCATGTTTACATATCTTATAATATGGATGGTTTTCTCAGCTGCCACAAAATTGCTGTCATAAACACAGAGAAGTCAAAGCAAAATGGGCAAACACAATCCTGGTATAATTCCACTGACTGAAATGCAATTTTCCTGTTGCTTATGATAACTCCAAATCTAAGCTACTGACTTTAAGTGTAATCTGCCTGAATTCTAAATCTATCATGGATTTAAAGAGAATTTAGTTGTTGTCAAATGGTAAAAGTAGGTCTTTAATTATGAGCTTTTTTTCTTCCTCCCAAATGAAGCAGCTTTTAAGCTTTTGTGACTAAAAGCTTAACCTTTTCAAAAACGCTCTTTTTTATGAACTGGAAAAGGCCAGCTTTTGCACTTGCTTTCATTAAGAAATCTCTTCATGGTGAACTGCATCTCAGTACAGAGTCTCAGGACAACTCCAGCAGCCCCCTTGGCTACACCCACAGAAAAACAGATGTATTGACACCTCATGAGAGTAAACTCGAAAATGACACTTGGTAATGACCACGCTAATAGCTGTGGGAAACTTCTGTTTACTTCCAGGTAAACAAGAAATCTTCAGAAATCTGAGTAGACTCAAAGCAGACTGGTTCATAATGGAGTTAATCAAACATTCACACTTGCTAGAAAGCAAATGTGTATATTTATGTGAAGATGAACTTCAGGGCAAATAAAGCTATAAATAACTGCTTCTATCACAGAAATATTTTATCACAGAAGAGACAGCTACTCCCTTTTTCTTTTGAAGTTTTTACAAATTACAGCAATATGCCCACTTCTGTGTCCCTTTTCCATTCAGATACATCTGTAAAACTGAGGTAGGCCAGTTGTCTACAGATTTTATCAACCAGGAGAAAACATGCCATATTTCAAGTAATATATCATGGAAATCCATTATGTGTTGAGCATTAATTAGCCCTTTAATTAACTTTAAAGATAATATTGGTTTTTATTTTTCACTGAACCTGGAAGGAAAGTGTGCATTCTTACTGAGGTTGAGCAGTGCCTTTTTACCCAGTCTTGTAATGTACTTTCTGGCACATCTCTTGCTGCAGTGGAATTCTTCCCAAATGAGTATCATGCAATTCAGCTTCTGTGGAAACCTGTGCTACTGTATCATAACAACCCTATGGCATCAAAGAAGGTGCAGCTTACTCGGAACTTAAGCAGAATTTAAGTACATGTACTTAAAATTAAAGTCCCTTCCTCTCCCCTGGTAACATCTCCCCAGCAGTAAGTGGTTATTACTGAAAAATCCTAGGCCGGGGTTTAGATAGCCCTTTGCTCAGCAGCAGGGAGAGCTGCAGGACAAAATTGCACCTGGAGGGAGGTGTAAACAGTAGTTTGAGCATTACAGCAAACACTGCCACCGTTCCTAGTTCAGAAGAAAGGTGACTGCCTTAAGAAGGGACCTTCATGTGGCCAGTCCCTTTCAGCAGTGAGTGAGGAGCCTTAGCCCAAGAGGGACATCCTCTCCCCTGCGGTGCTGAGTCTCCAGGTGTCCTTGCAGACTACGTGGCTGCTCAGAGTGTGCAAGCAGGTGCTTGTATTTTCTTAAATGTTTCCTCCTGACACTTCTCTGAAACAAGATAGCTAACTCTATACAGCAGATGTAGCGAGAAGGAGCCAGAATTTGAGGTTTGGAAGACTTTTGTTAGCCTGAAACTGCTTCCATGGACTGAATAAGTATACTGAAAGTACAGTTTTTCTCATCCTAAAGTGATGTCTGTGTGTCTGCACATAGTGGAGTTGGAATCACAGAAGATTGATCAGATTTTAAGAGCACCCAACTATCCCTCCAAAATTCTATATTGTTCTAAATTTTATAGCATTTTGTTCCCCACAAAAGACGTACTGTGCATTAGACCTTTTCATTCTCACTTTATCTCTTTCTCCTTCAATAACAAACTATTTTTGAGGGAAAGGATGATCCTGCAGGGGAGATGCTATCATAAAACTCAGATACCTAGGTTTGTTTCCAGAAGACATTCAATTCATCATCTGTGAATTGAAGATAATGTTGCTTTTTCTATTATCTAAGAAACTTGAGAAAATGAGTCCACTGCAGATAGAAAGGCATTCAGATACTCTGAGGAGTGTTGTGGAAAGAATTAAATGTTCTCTGTTCTAAAACAATGGAATGAATGCCAAGTAGCAGCAGTATGAAATAAATGAGTGAAATTAAGCTCTGGCCCAAACCAGGTGTTCTTCATTCCCACAGGTCATTGAATCTGACTTTGATTTGGATGTCAGATAATACACTGCCATTTGTTTAGCTGAACCAAATCATGTCGTTATTACAAAGTGCTAAGTGATCTCCACAGCAACATGTTCCAATGTTATTTGACACACATAAAATAAAAATAGTAATAAAACTTGTAAAAATAACTCCTGGTATAGAAAGGATACAAATGGTGTTGGTTAGCAAAAAGCAGCAGGAGCACATGGAATAGTTTACGTGGCTTTCCAGACCCTACTAATCTCACTTTCATTCAAAAGTTATTCAGGTGATACTTAAAACTTTTGCTGAAAGCTTTCATTACTTTTTAATGGATGTTGCCCTTTAAACATGTTGTTTTAAATCCCCTCAGCTGAGAAAGACTTCAAATCAAATTGTACCTTTAATGCTGCCTTTTTGAGCTCTGTCCCACTTTCTATTGAAGCTGGGGAAATGTTTTTCATCTTTTGTAGGTGTACAGTCAAATGACCTAAAAATCAGCAGTGGTTTTACACCGTGGAGTTCTGTGTGTTACCATTTAATTACTTTATTCTGCATCAATGTTCATTTGTACATTGCAGGAACAAATGGATGTAAAGTACATGATTAACTTTGACCAACTTCAGAACGTCAGCAAGGCTAAGAGTATTAGCATGACATTATCAGCCCTTTAAAATCATGCTATTTGGAGTTTTTGGAGAACAGCACTAAGAGCTATTGAGTTAAACACCCACCTCCAGCTTGGAGGTGGCTGTTTGATATTTTTGCATGTTTTAATTTAGGCCACAATCCAAATTATATTGAAGTCAGTCTAGAAACTGCTTTGGCCCCACTGGACTTTTTGAGCAAGTTTTAAGTGTGTGGAGAAGAAGCCATTCTTTTTCAACTGGAAACCGGCACCATATATTTCTACTAATAACTGAAACTGGAGAAGCTTCAGCAGGCTCTGCAAAGTCTTTATATCAAGTGTTGTCAGCAGTTATGTCTGACCACACTTTTCAGAGGGATTTACCCTGATGACTCCAGAGGGCTTATGCTGGTGGCACCTCCCCACAGCAGAGGGAGGCACAGGCACAGCGGGCAGGTGAGGTGCTGGGGAGCACAACGTGGCCCCCCTGAGTTGCTGCCTGTGTGGACTGTGCGTGCCAGGGCTGAGGGGCAGAGCAGCACCGTCCCACACACCCTCAGCCCCCTCACAGGACAGTCCCTGGGCTCAAAATGCAACATCCGTATGCCCAGAAGAAGTTGAGTGAAAAAACTCAGTTGTAAATTCCCAGGTATCAGTCCTGTGAGTTGTACTCCAGGAATATACACCCTTAAACGCAAAAAGGGGAAGAGGGCAGCGAATTTATTCTTATATATCTCTGTAACTGTTGACAGATGATAGTTGTCTTCCCTTTTTTCACCACTTTTATTGTTGGAAGAGGTGTGTATTCGACTTGACCTAAAAGACTTTCATCAGCTCCAAGCAAGAGAGTTGGTGCCTTTCCTTTTAACTTGTTCTGATGTTGTAACATTTTGATACTCCATCATTTTGTAAACAATCTTCGTTTTCTTTTTCAAAATGCAACACTTTCATTACTTGTGAATCATTGCTTCCAGGGCAACTTACAACATACCACAGTGAAAACATCCTAGTTCTTCTTTCCATATTTTGATGTGCATTTGGGTTTGCTTACTTCAAAAATCAAAGCAAAACGTTGGGAATATGAAGAGGAGAGAAAAATGGATACAAGCAAGCACTAAGAAAATGTTAATGAAATTCATAAAAAAGCCGTGGTGTTTTATGCCTCTGTTGTAAAGTCTGTGCATTTGGGTTATTCAAGGCGGTTGGATGACATCAACTAGTTCTATACTATTAATTTGTGGGTTTCTCTTCAGGCATTTCATATCCTCTCAGTTTCTACCATCTGCCAATAATTATAGCTAAAGGGATTGGCCAGCAAATCCAAGCTCTCTGTCCATGGACTGCTCACAAGACTGGGAACTCGTGTGGTGGATAACATCTGTTTGCCTGGGCTGTGTGAGTTCAGCATGTTCCCTCAAAAAATGTGGAGGTCAGCTGGAGGGTCTGGAGGCAGAGGAAGGTCACTGCTGTCTGGGGGAACTCCCAGGCAGCAGGAGGCTGGGGAGGTGCAGGCTGGTGACATGTGGCAAGCAGAGCTGGGATGCCCAGGCTGACCCCAAGCCGGACCTCACATGGCAACAGCCTTGCAGACCCGAGGAGGTGGCAAGATGAATTTGCTGTATTGTTTTCCTGGATTTCCTCTTCTTGACATAAACCCTTGTGCAAGGAAAACTCTTGGCTGTACAGAATATCTTCTCAGGTGTCTGTTCTTCTGCCAGTGCATTAATAGCAGTGGAGGCGTTGCATTTTAAAAACCAATAATTAGGAATATTGCAAATCTGCATGATAGTGACAGCTGCATAATTAGAATATCAGTCTGGAATAACATTGATGTAATTCAAGTTGTATCTTAAACCTACATAACTGTCAAGGAGCTCTAGGTACAAAAGAACATGTATTTTTATTCCAGGCTCAACAGAACAATTGAGTCTGCTTTTTTTTTTTTTTATTTTGGTTCAGGAAGTGTCCATGAATTCATCACTTGCATCTGAATTTTCACCTCCCTTAAAATTCAGGGATGTCTGAATGCTCTGGTCCTTATTTCCTTCCCTCTGCACTTACAACTAATCTATTAGTCATTGTTTATCTACCCTTGGTGCGCATTTTTAATTTGAATAGCATGTGTTGAAAGGCTTTCAGCCATGAGTGATTTGGATGCCAGTGACATAATTACTGCCTTTTATTAGATAAGCAGTGTATTACTCTAATAAACAGAACCATCTATGCTCAAAACAGACTTTTGTTGGGATGTAAAACACACAGTTAATAATTCTGAGTGCAAATGTGCTCTCAAGGCAAGTAAATGAAGATACGTCCTGTTGGAAAGTTTTCGGATGTTGTAACAAGGAAAATGAAAAATTCCATTGACAGAGATAGACAAGTAATGTCTCAACTTCAAACCTTTCATTCATTGAATCGGTTTCTTTTTAAGTCACTCTGAGCACAAAACTGCTTTTGAAGGCGTGGATGTAAGAAGAAGGTTACTATAGATGAGCCTGGATGTGATGCATCTCTCCTGCATGGATCCCACCTCAGCCCAGCAGGCAGGCCGGGTGAGAGGGCTGTGCTGGTGGCTCAGCCTTCTGCTGCTCACCAGGGTTGCCTGCCCCAGTAGATCTGCCTGCTGGCATAGCCCTGCTGCCTGCTGTTTGATTGCTCCCTGGCAACACAAAATTCTCTTTATTCCAACTCTGTCAGTGGCATGGAAGTTTGATGAAATATTTTTATACTTGTTTGCCTTTGTGGAGTCAGACTTTCAGTTGTCTTAACTCAGGACACTTTGGGTGGTATAAGGCTTTGGCCAAGCATCTGTATTTCTAAAAATGACTTCCAAGAAATGTCTTATCCATCCACTTGGGTTAAGGGAGAGGTCAATGTCACATGTGTCTCCCTGAGACTGGACAGCTTGTGTGTCACAGAGAGGGCCCATCAGCACTGTAATGCCCTTGCTTTGGTAAAGAAAGGGAGTCAGAAAATAGTGAGAGTGGTAGAGACAACCAGTGAAAGGTGTTTCCTTTGGACAAGGGTGTGTATGGACTAGAGCTAGTGTGTCTGGGGTATCAGAACTATTGCTAGCAAGCAAGAAATGGCACTAAACTGAAAGGTTAGCTCTGCTGGAAGTGCCAATGGCTGGTAAAGTATGGTGTGGGTTTCTGGGTTTAATTGGGAAATATTTCTAAAAGCAGTAAAAATCATATGAGTGAATTGTGAACTTTGTGTTCCTCCAGGCAAATTACTGGGGTGGATTCCTAAGGGAGACAGGAAAAATGCTTCTCAAAAAGTGCAATAGTTGTTTTTGGGGGATCAGAGCCTTGATAACAGCCTCCTGCTTTTGTCCTGAGTTTACCGCACCAATATAAAGCTTAAAACTGCTGTGGCAGGAACTCCAACAGACTTCAGGAAATAATCTTTGTACAGTGCTTTGCCACACTGGGGGCTTCCACAGATGGCTGCTATATTCCACCCTATGATTTTCATGTGCATAAATGGAGAGCAAAGAGAAAATGCTATCAAATAGAGGAGTCTGTAGTGCAGTCACCATGGACTCTTTACACCCTTACATGTATAAAGATAATAAATAATATATTATGCATGCTCACAGAGTGTGTTAGATTGCCTACAGGATCAGGCTTTACTGTAATGTATTAAGAACAATTTTTCTGTCCTTGCATTTTTTTATTTTTTTTTAACCTGGTGAAAGCTTTCCCTTCGCTCATGATGCAAAACCAACTTTGTCTGCAAACTGCTGCTGGTGTTTTAAGCTCACCCCAGTTCCTGCAGAAGGTAAAGAGACTGTGCCCAAGGTCTGGCTGCCTTTGCTTGCAGCTCTTGCCTCCTGCATTCATAGAGGCTCCTCAATGGACCCTGTCCTGCTGAGGACAAGGTGCCAAGATAACAAAAAGGACAAGGCGTGTTTCTCACAGTCAGAATCTGAAGGCACAGTTTGATCTAATCCCTCATTTTTATTTTTATTTTTTTCTCTGTAAAACACATCACTCTCATTTGTAAAATCATCCCAGTGACCTTCTGGTTTTGTCCCTTTATTCCAGAGCGATGAGGTTCTGACCGTCATCAAAGCCAAAGCGCAGTGGCCAGCCTGGCAGCCCCTGAACGTGTAAGTGGAGACTTGTGTGTCTCAACAGCCTGCTGTTGGGGGTGGACCAATGGGAGAAAAAGTCTAAAAATCTGTGGATAGATGAGGTTTTAATTGGGGGTTTTTTGGGTTTTTTTGGTTGGTT